>JAOPSE010000722.1:0-325896 GCA_029449295.1 Zea luxurians
TTGCACGAGAAGAGAGTCTCGGTGTAGTGTCTCCGTCTGAGTTGATTAAGGGTCGTCTCGATGTAGGCTTGATGATCAAGGACCCTTTAACTGGTCACATGCCTCGTCATGGGTAAGCTTTGCCTCGGGCAGACTAATACCAGAATAACATAACACGCAATGGGAGTGGAGAGATGGCGAGAGTAGTGTGTACCCTCCGTGGCAAAAGGCTGGACGGTGGTGTATCTGTTCTCTCGGTTGGCGTGAACTTGATCTGGTCTTAAGAACCTCGGTGGCGAGTTGACATATGCAAGGGTTAAGTGCTACATATGTCGTGTGATCGGAGATCCTTAGCTGAGTATAATCGATTTGGATCGCCATAACTTCGCAGTTATGAAGACTTGGTCACTGCCCTACACGTAGTAATCCAGTAAAGAGGAAGGGTTGTTAAGAAATTAGCTAGTATAAGTCAAGTGATTGAACTAGGGTAGAAAGAACTCTAGCTTCAGGTAAACTCACTTAACCTGACCAGTAAAATTTGATTTTAAGGATCCACTATTAGTAAGCATTTCTGCAAACAGAGTCTTTGACTATTGATAAGCCATTCCTTGATCCCCAAAAGGCCAGCATATCCTTGATAGTCTTTTACTTTGTCCGGTAAGTCTTGCGAAAGTACACTTCGTACTCAGGGCTTTGTCCCATTTGGTTTTAGGTGAAGAAGCGGCAAACTTTTGCTGCTTTTGTTCAAAGGTGGTCCCCAAGGAGGAAAACCAGGAGTAAAGCTTCGGGAGGAAAGGATCCTCCGTTAAAAACTTTTTACTGCTTATTCGGGGGAGTTTTTGCCTCCCTGGTTTTTGTAATAATAATATTCAGCACTCCTATATTTATTTCTGTTCTATATATTATAACTCTTTCTTACTTTTAATATAAGATAAGTTATCGTAATTGCTTCCGCATTTTCGTACCTCTGATGCTTTGTGATGTCTGCGTGACGGGTGAAACGCTCTTGGGAAAGGAAACGAAAGCAGATACCGAACTTGTCAAGTAATTCAGGGGCACCTGCAGGGTTGTCTGAGGTCCGTTGGACAAGGACAACTGTAGGTGGGCCTAAGGACTTGGGAGGTTCCGTCACAATTATCCCTAGATTTAACCTTTCCATTTCTTGACATAAAGTGGTGTCAGGTGCTCTTATGGTAAGACAATGACAAAAAGTGTTGCGACTTAAAGCATCTGCCACCACATTGGCTTTTCCGGGGTGATAATGGATTCCTAAGTCATAATCTTTGATTAGCTCAAGCCACCTTCTTTGTCTCATGTTTACTTCTGACTGGGTAAAGATATACTTCAAACTTTTGTGATCCATATACAAATGGCATATATTTCCCAGCAGATATTGACACCAAATCTTAAGGGCATGAACCACTGTAGCTAGATCATGAGTTGGATAGTGTTCTTCATGCCAGCGCAGCTGCCTTGAAGCATAGGGTATCACTCGTCCTTCTTGAATTAGGACACATCCAAGTCCACTGCCTGGCGCATCACAATACACAAAAGGCTTTTCAATATCCGGTTGGGCCGAAACCGATGCAGTGGTTAACAACACTTTCAGCTGCTCAAAGGATTCGTTGCATTTAGAGGACCAGTCAAACTTTATATCATTCTTCAATAATCCCGTAATGGGTTTAACAATCTTGGAGAAATCTGGAATGAATCTGCGGTAATAACCAGCCAGTCCAAGTAAACTTCAAATTTGATGTACTGTAGTAGGTGAGTTCCATTCTAGAATATCCTTGACTTTGCTGGGATCAACGCAATCCCTTTAGCAGACAATACATGTCCAAGAAACTGGATTTCCTCCAACCAGAACGCGCATTTGCTAAATTTGGCATACAATTGATGTTCCCTTAAGCGCGTTAACACGATCCGCAGGTGTTTTGCATGCTCCTCTTCATTTTAGAATAGATCAGAATGTCGTCAATGAAGACCACCACAAACTTGTCTAACTCCGGCATGAATACCAAATTCATTAAGTATGTGAAGTGGGCTGGAGCATTTGTTAATCCGAAAGACATAACCAGATATTCAAATAATCCATACCGCGTGGTGAATGTGGTCTTGGGTATATCCTCGGGTCGAATATGGATCTGAGGATATCTCGATCTGAGATCAATCTTAGAGAATACCTAGGCTCCAATAAATTGATCAAATAAAATATCGATCCGAGGAAGAGGATATTTGTTCTTGATGGTAACCTCATTGAGGAGTCTATAGTCCACGCACATTCGAAGCGTCTGATCCTTCTTCTTGATGAAGATTGCTGGACATCCCCACGGTGATGAACTTGGTCTAATGAACCCTTTCTCCAACAAGTCTTGTAGTTGAGTTTTGAGTTCCGCTAGTTCATTAGGTGGCATACGGTACGACCTTCTGGAAATAGGAGCTGTACCGGGCTTCAATTCAATTACAAATTCCACATCCCTTTCAGGAGGCAATCCAGGCAAGTCTTCGGGAAAGACATCCAGAAATTCACATACCACTGGAATATCCAAGATTTCTTGTACAATGGCCTCAAAAACTCGTCCAGCTGCTTTTACTGGGACAGCTACAGGGATGGACAATTGGACTTCTTCATGACCATAACTCAATTTAATGGTCCTTTGGTCCGCATTGATAATGGCTTTATTCTGGGCTAACCAGTTCATTCCCAGAATCACATATATATATCTTGCCCCTTTATAACAATCATGTTTGTAGGGAATTCCCGTCCAGCCAAGTTACGGGTATGTGGAAGGCTACTTCCTTAGTAAATATTTGGCCCCCAGGTGAGTGGAAAACAAATCCCTCCCTTGATTTAGTGCTATGTATGCAATGCTTATCCATAAAAGTCTTGCACATAAATGTATGCAATGCACCAGAATTAAAAAGGATAACTACTGGGTGGTTGGCAACGAGGAACGTACACATCAACACTGGTTCGCCTTCCGGTGTAGTAGCCACCTAGGTATAATAGACTCGCCCAGTTTTCTTCAGATTTTTTGCCCGCTGAAGAGTTAGTCGTGTTTCCCTTTCCTTGATTTGTGTTCCCAGAAGTCTGTGGAAAGTTTGATTTGTTTTGCTTTGGGTAGGGGCAGTCTTTGATGAAATGTCCGGACTTGCCACAATTGAAGCAGCCACTCGAGGAACTAAGAAGGGCAGGGAAATGAGCACCAGGGCACTTGGCTGATTAGTCTGGGCGGGGGCAGGAGTGGGACGAATAAATATAGGTTGTCTGAATGGATATGTAGGTAGGCGAGGAGAAGAACGGTTTGGATTGAAAGGTCGGAGTACCAACCTTGTTCTCTTTTAGGCCCCTGAGTTGATCTTTCACCCGTACATCCTTTTGACTTTTCTTGTCCCGCATTTTTGGCTTCAACTGACAGTGCGGTACTGACAGCCCTGCTATATGTGAGGTCCAGACATGTTGCCATCTTGCACTGGAGTCTGTCATTTAGTCCCCTCATGAAGCAATTCTTCTTTTTCAAGTCTGTATCCACTTGATCAATGGCATATTGGGAGAGGTGATTGAATTTGTTGAGATACTGCATCACAGAATCTCCCCTGCTTCAGACGTATGAATTCTTCCAGCTTCATTTGTAGCACTCCTTCCGGAACATAATGCTTCATAGATGCCAATTTGAACTCTTCCCACGTGACCTGGTGTCCCGAAGGCTGGATGGCAAAAAAGTTTGCCCACTAGGTGCTGACGGGGCCTCTTAACTGCTGAGCGGCAAATAGGGGCTTCTGTATCTCGGTGCATTGGATTAGCCAGAACTTTTGTTCCATCACTCGCACCCATTCATCAGCTTCCAAGGGTTCCTCTGCCTTGGTAAAGAGTGGTGGACGGGTCTCGGAGAACTCCAGATATGTGGTATCTCGTGGTCCTTTAGGTGGACCTCTTCCTCCGTGCTATTGAAATTGATTTCCCGCCATTTCGCGCAGAAAGCTTGTGTTGTCGGCGGTAGTTTTGACCAAGGCAGCGATAGCCTCTATCAGGGTAGGAGGTACAGGCGGTGGATTGGAGTGTCATCCCTGCCGCGGGCTGTACCCGCACCATCATGCGGACGAGTCCGGGATGGCATCTGAGGCAAAAGAAGCATTTGGAAATATAGCATACCAAACATACACCATCTTTATTACATTGCTAAACTATAATAATTATACATACTCCATTATACAACTTGACTTCCTTACTTATTTTACAAAAGTACATTACTTAACTATATATTCTAATTTTCTTCATCCTTAGCTGCTTCACTGCCTGCTTCAGGGACCGTTCATCAGCAAGGTTCATGGAAGGAGGGCTGCAAAAGGTCCAACTCCCCTATCAGGTCCTCCATTCGCTGTTCCAGATGGTCCAGCTCCCATTGCTGCAACTTCTGGTGGCACGTTTAGGTGCAGCCGATCATACAATACGTGCACCTCTTCATGCAAGGTGTTGCAATATGCTTGTAGGTTTTCTAGGGATGCGCTAAGTTCTGCTACTCGAGCTAGAGCTTTGGCTTCACAATACCAAGCAAAAGAGCGCAAATTTACGGTAGTCAATGGCCTTATCGCGTTCCGAAATTTCCTGCTGCAGGCGAGTAACTTCTGCTGATAGTTCAGCAATGCGGCGACTATCACGCGCATGCTCCCTGCATCCGTGGCGTAGCTCAGACCTGAGTCGCTCCACTCTAGCCTCCAAATCCCCAATAGGGTCATTGCTTCCACTACTACTTCCTTCATGCCTAGATGCCAGCTAATGACGGGGCACACCATGTGGTCTGGTCGATTTGCGCTGAGTGGTCTTGGTTCGCGCCATATCTCCATAAGAGGAGAAGATTTATTAGTGTAGTTTAAACATGATGCATGCATAACATAATCATTATGGGATCAATCTTTCGTCGATCCCCTACTTTCTTACATATACTGCACTCTGTTACCCAACTTTAAAAGATAAGTTACTACCAGAAAGTGGTAAGATAAGAACGGAAGAATGTTTCAAGGTAAGTATTTGAAAATTCTTTTGAAGCACTATGTGATGTCTAAAGAGACAGGCTTCGCTCCAATACCAGCTGTGGCGGAACCTCCCAAGGTATTAGGCCCACCTACAGATGTCCTTGTCCTAAGGACCTCGAACAACCCTGCAGATGCGCATAATCACTCGACAAGTTCGGTCATCTGTATCATCATAATATCACCCAAGAGCGCTTCACTCATCACATAGACATTACACACATAATCGGAGTAAGAATAAGCGGAAGGATTACAATAACATAATTTACATTCATATATAAAATATAGAGAGAGTATTTATTACAACACCGGGTGTCTGAGTGCATAACATATTATTACATATCAGGGCGGTAAAACATCCTCCCACCAACAAGTTTACTGGTTTGCCTCATCCTTTGGCACCACGTTTGAGTAGAAACAGCAAAACTCGGCTGTTTCATCACCTACAACACATGGGTTCGAAAACCCTGAGTACGGAGTGTACTTTCGCAAGTCTTACCCGACAAAGGAAAAAGACTTCTCAAGGATATGCTGGCTTGTGGGATTCAAGGTAAAGATTATCAAGAATCAAAGACTCTGTTTGCAGAAATGCTTACTAACAGTGGATCCTTAAAATTCCAGTTTTATTATTAGGTTAAGTCATTACCTATATCTAGAGTTCTTTCTATCCTAGTTCAGGCACATAGCCTATGCTAGCCGTTTTTTATCAACCCTTCACTATACTGGATTGCTATGTGTTGGGCAGTGACCAAGTCTTCATGTCCGTGAAGTAGCGGTGATCCGAATCGATTAATACCCAGCTGGGGATCTCCAACCACACGACATATGTAGCACTTAACCCTTGCATATGTCAACTCACCACCGGGTTTTTCAAGACCAGAATGGGTTCACACCAACCGAGAGCATAGATACACCACCGTCCAGCCTCTTGCCACGGAGGGTACACGCTACTCTCTCCATCTCTCCACTCCCATTGCGTGGTGGCCTTTCTGGTATTGGTCCGACCGAGGCAAAGCTTACCTATGATGAGGCAAGTGGCCAGTTAAACGGTCCTCGATCAACAAGCCTACATCGACACGGTCCTTAATCGACTCAGACGGAGACACTACACCGAGACTTCCTTCTCGTGCAAGTCACCCGCTCGGTCTCGCCTTTATCATTTCCAACCCAAAATTTGGTACCTGACAGAGGTACATCTTTTCATATGTTGAACCCATCACGGCCATGATGGATTCACCATCAAGTCTTTTCTTTGGAAACTTCCCATCCCATGTGAAGCATCATTTTTGTTTAAAACAAAACATTTTGTTTTCTAAAGCAGAGCTAAGCATCAGAAAACTTTTAAGTAAAACAGGTATCAAGGAACGGTAATCAGTTCCAAGGAAGGGAATGCAGCAATTGTTTAGCACACAACTCCTATCACCTAATGCATCATCTCAAGTGATAAAAATGTTTTAAACAACAAGGAAAGGGGTAAATGCACCGGGGCTTGCCTTGTGTGGTAGGAGGCTCTGGGTCTGTCCCACAGATAGCAAAGTAGAAGTTGTTCTCGATAGGTGGAATTTCAGCTTGCGGGGCAACTTCTTCTTCGACTACCACTTCTTCTTCGTTTTTTATACATAACAATACATATACATGAATGCTTATATGATGCTATGAATATGTAATTATAATAGAAACACACTCAGTTGTATCTTGAATACAGCTTTCCTTCACGGTACACCTGAGTCACTAGGGTTTCCTAAGTTAGTATTCTATTAGGGTTAGGCAATTACATTCTAGGGAACAAGTGTATGGGCTTGGGGCCAAACAATGTCCAAAGCATGTCAAACTTTACCCAAGGGCTTTAATCATCAAATCAAGCTTACCCAAAAAGTTTTATTATTTTTGGAGCTACCAAATTAATTCTAAAATTCTAAAAGGCCGGGTTTAGGCATTTTTAAATGTTAAATAATTATAGGTTTGAACTAAAAATCTGGGAACTATTTTTATTAAATACTAGATGAATTTAGGAGTCTACTAAATTGGTCTCATATTTTTACCATTTGTCTACTAATTTCTATGGATTTCCAAACTTAATCAAAAAAAGAAAAGGAAAAAACTAATAACAGTATTGGGCTGAAATCAGCCCAGCAGACCTAGGCCTACGCAGAAATCGGGCGCGCCTACGACCGCACGGTTAATTTTGCGCACAGACCCCTGACCGTGAAAAAAATTGCGAAGCGCCCACTAATACTATTCACATGTGTCACTTACACTCACATCTAAGCCCTTCTTCTTTGTTCTATTTATGACCGCGAGCCCCCAACGACGCTGTGTCGAACACCTGACTGTCGCTATCGGAGCTCACCGCCGGCAGCCCTCTTCTAAGGCGACGAGCACCCCGGCCACTTCCCTGGGCACAACCAACCCTCATCCCACAAACCAATTCGGATTATTATGGCCTATGGTCTACATTACTCGGTTCATGGCGGATTTCGAAGTTCGCTGGGCTTGGTCCCGAAGCCGCGACGTGGTAGAACTCAATTGATAGGCATGACAAGCACTAAGGACTCACTAGGAGCTCGGAACAGTAGTGGGTTGGGTGGGATTAAGAACAGAGAGGGCGGTCCATGTTGGGGGTGGCGGACCACGGTGTATTCCAAGCGTCGAAGGGCTGTTCCGGTGAGATAAAGGCAAGTTAACGTTAGATTAAATGGATCGAGGAGTAACCCTAGCATCGGATAAAGTTCGAACGGAACAGAATTTAAGGAATGCTTTCTCAATTTGACCTGGCCACAGAGTAGTCTTTCACAGCGGAAGCCGATGACGGCGAGGGGAAGCCAATGGCTTTACTAGGTTTCTTCACAAATTGAGCGGGTCGCGCAAGCACTCAGGTGCGTAAGGTAGTAATGAAGTAGCGCTCGAGCTCAATTTATAGGGAGGTTGCCGGAATCGGACGGAATTCAAAAGATCTTCATGTGCGTTGGCGAGCTTGTGCGCGGGTAAGGCCATGACAAGTGCTCAGGTGAAATGCTTCGGTCGAACGATGCCACCTCATGGTTACATGCGCCATATCCCGGAAGATTTTTACCAACAGTCCGCAAGTCCGAGCAGTGAACATGGCAGCGATGGCATTCTTATCCCCAACGAGGTGCACTGAATCCAGATTGCTATTTTGCTTGCCAGCCCGAATTCAGATGAACATTGCGCCCTGATTCATGTAGTTACATGCAAATCGGTCCGCATCAAAGTGGTGCATTAATCAATGTTTTTTTCACTTTGGTATAACGACCATACCGAAAATCCCCACGGATTAAGCACACGACGATGCCCAAGTTGGCTCAATAACACTGAACCCTAGCTTCAGTATGACCAAATGCAGTAATCGCATTTCTTTCCCCATCAGACCGACTGACAGCGCCACTTCAAGGCACCATTACTTCTGTTTTCACATAGCAACAAACCAACCTTACTTTAGCAAAGTTATGCTCCTATATACATCATTCAACTTCATCACAATGACCATGGACTTAAACCCACTGCATCGTCTTTAATTTATCTCCAAAGTCAGACCAGCGCCACTGTTAAGCTAGGTTCAGAGTTTTCTTATGACTGACAGCCCAACTTTAGACCCAATTTTCTCCAATTTCTAAGTAGCTTTAGGGCTTAACCAATTAATCAAACTTGTACACCTATAGTACCTCAACAAACTTGTTGTAGTGACCTAGGGCAAAATCTCCATGGATTAAGAAATACAAGGTCCCAAACTCGGCCTAATTACACTGATTTTTCAGAGTTACCATATGGGTGCTCTTGGGGCTTTTTGTAATTAAGTCCAAATTGTTCCACATCACTTGAAAATTCTTCAATATCAAAGTTGTTTGGTTTTTGACATTCTACCACTTTGATATACGCTTTGGTCTAAAAGTGTATAGAAATTGAAAATCACCATATAGGGCACAAATTAGGGTTTCTAGGGTTCCATTTAGGGTTTTGGGTGCTTTAGGGTTTTTGTGCCACTCAAATCCATCAAACTTAATCTCTTGTGAACATTTCTAGAAGCTTTTGAGATACCACTCAATTTGGCTTCACATTTACCCATATGCCCTAATCCCAGGGTTAAGTACCCTACCCTAGGGTTAAAAACACTTCAAGTCACCACATCACACTTGTTTTGAAGTTTTTCCTAGTGGATGCATTCTAGATGTAACAAACATAATGACATGTCAATGCATATGATGCCATGCTCAAGTTTTAGTTCAAGTAACACCAGGGGTGTTACAATGAGACTCATGTCTCTCCAAGAGAGCAAGTTGATCTTGATGATGTAGATGACGATGAGGTTCCAACGGCTGCAATGCGAACAATGACGATAGGTGATGTGTGACCGCAGGAACAACAAGAGCAAGATCAAACTTCTTCCTCTACATTGGTGCATCCCCCAACTCAAGATGAGGAACAGGTACCTCAAGATGAAGGCATGGATCAAGGGGGAGCACATGGAGAACAAGATAAGGAGGAACAAGCACCACAAGCTCCTCCAAACTCAAGTCCGGGCGACAATTCAAAGAAATCATCCAGTGGATCAGATTCTAGGTGATATTAGCAAGGGAGTAACCACTCGCTCATGTTTAGCTAACTTTTGTGAGCATTACTCGTTTGTTTCTTCTATTAAGCCTTTCAAGGTAGAAGAAGTCTTGTAGGATCCGTACTGGGTGTTGGCCATGCAGGAAGAGCTCAACAACTTCAAGAGAAATGAAGTTTGGAGCCTGTGCCATGGTCTAAAACAAAACATTGTGGGAACCAAGTGGGTGTTCCACAACGAGCAAGATGAGCACGGGATGGTGACAAGAAACAAGGCTTTACTTGTGGCAAAAGGTTATGCCCAAGTCGCAGGTTTGGATTTGAGGAGACTTTCGCTCCTATAGCTAGGCTAGAATCAATTCGCATATTATTGGCCTTTGTTGCTCACCATTCTTTTAAGTTGTTTCAAATGGACGTGAAGAGCGCCTTCCTCAATGGACCAATCAAGGAGGAAGTGTATGTGGAACAACCCCCTGGCTTTGAGGATGATAGATATCCCAACCATGTCTACAAGCTTTCTAAGGCGCCCTATGGACTTAAGCAAGCCCCAAGAGCATGGTATGAATGCCTTAGAGATTTCCTTATTTCTAATGCTTTCAGGTTGGGAAAGCTGATCCTACTCCCTTTACTAAGACTTGCAATGGTGATCTTTTGTATGCCAAATATATGTCGATGACATAATATTTGGTTCTACTAATCAAAAGTTTTGTGAGGAGTTTTAGCAGGGTGATGATGTAGAAATTTGAGATGTCTATGATGGGCGAACTGAACTACTTCCTTGGATTCCAAGCAACCTCAAGGAAGGGACCTTCATCTCTCAAACAAAGTACACTCAGATTTGCTCAAGAGGTTTGGGATGAAGGATGCAAAGCCCGCAAAGACACTGATGTGAACGGACGGACATCTGGACCTCAACAAAGGAGGTAAGTCCATTGATCAAAAGGCATACCAGTCTATGATAGGTTCTTTGTTTTATCTTTGTGCTAGTAGACCAGATATTATGCTAAGTGTATGCATGTGTGCTAGATTTCAATCTGATCCCAAGGAATGTCACCTTGTGGCCGTTAAGCGAATCCTTAGATATTTGGTTTTCTCCGCCTTGCTTCGGGATCTGGTATCGAAAGGGTTCTACCTTCGACTTGATCGGATACTCAGATTCTGACTATGTCGGGTGCAAGGTTGATAGGAAAAGCACATCAGGGACTTGTTAGTTTCTAGGAAGGTCCTTGGTGTCTTGGAGCTCTAAGAAACAAACTTCCGTTGCCTTATCCACTGCTGAGACCGAGTATGTTATCGCACAACAGTATTGCGCGTAACTGCTTTGGATGAAGCAAACCCTCCGGAACTTTGGCTACAATCTGAGCAAAGTCCCATTCCTATGTGATAATGAGAGTGCAATCTGCTTGGCGGATAGTCATGTTGAACACAGCCGCACTAAGCACATAGACATCCGCCATCACTTTTTGAGAGACTGCCAGCAAAGGGGAGATAACGATATTTACCATATTAGCACAGAGAACCAGCTAGCCGATATCTTCACCAAGCCTTTAGATGAGAAAAGGTTTTGCAGGTTGCGAAGTTGTAATACCCAATTTGTAAGGAAATATAAAAGGAGAAATAATTTCCTTTATATATATATATGTTATCTCTATTTGCCATCACATGTGAACACCTCATTTAAAAATAAATAATTAACAAAAGACATGCCACTAAATTATGCATCATGATGGAATTTTGCTTGTTTGTGAACTTGATAATAAAATAAAAACAATAGAAATATAATAATGAGATGGAAAACTTGAATTTGAACCAAGGGTTCACTTTAGGGAATTGAGAACAAAATAAATAAAATAGGGGATAAATATTATGCAAAACAAGGTAAATTTATAAATAAGTAAATTTATCACATTTTGGGCATGTCCAAATTGTACTCTTAATCCGAGGATAATTTACCATAGGTTGAATTTGAAATTTGAATTCAAAATGAGAAGGAAAAACAAATCAGAAAATAAAATAAAAAGGAAAACTGCACCTTGGTCCTAGACCCCAAATTGGCCCAACACTCCCTCCCACTGCGCGGCCCACCTGACTCGAGCTCTCGCGCGCGCACACAGGCTGACACCGGGGGCCACCGGTCATTCTCTCCTTTGCCCAACTCTCCTCTACGTATAGTGCCCTTCGGATTAGGTTTTGGGGCACTAAGTTGCGGTGACCGCGCTTGGCGGCGAAGCGCCGCCGTGAGTCCAATTCCGCCGTCGCGTTTGTGGGTGAAGGGTGGAAGATGATCCTTGGGTCGTTGGATCTGGATTGGGCGATCAGGATTAGAAGATGGGGTGAGCAGATCGAAGCCATAGATTGTCACGTGGGCGGCCATGATTAGATAGGTGTACCTCTTCGGGGTTGTGGCATAGAGACCGTTGAGATCAAATCCAAGCGTCGATCGTTGATCATGTATCATAAAATCCGCTCTTACGTGCCGAGCGTTGATCATGTATCGTTGATCAATCCGAGCGTCGATCGTTGGGCATGAACCGCGTTACGTGCCGATTCAGTGAATCATGGATCTAATCTAGGTCATCCGCTCTTGATCGAATGGCAAGGGTTACTCCGTACCCCTTAGCGTGCGCAAATTGTAATTGAGCCCTCGGGCTTTTAGCGAATCAACCTGCGGTCTGCAGTATAGTATTCTGAGTCTTGGTATAATTTGCGTGAGTGACCCTATCCTTTCTGGTAATGATGCGATGGGCCAGAGAAACAGAAAAACCAAATAAATTCAATTGGAAATTACTTTTAGAGTAAAAATAATTACAGAAACTTAGTTAATTCATAGGAAATTCATATTAGCCCAAATTGATCCATTCTAGTTCCTATGATTTTGTATTAATATTGTCTATAGCTCTGTAACACTTTTTAACATGAAAACTATATTAAAATTGATCTCTTAATTAATATTGTACCAAACACAGAAAACCTTTAGAAATTCATAACTTAAAATCTATAACTCCAAATTAATGATTCCTGTTTCTATGATCTTATTTTAATATGTAGATTATTAATATGTATTTTGTTTACATGTTTGGTGTGATGTTAATTTCTCTTTTATACTATGCTTGTTTGTATTGTTGCGAGTAGAAGAGCCAGTGGCTGAGGATCTCGGTGTTCAGCGGATAGAAGTTGCTGAGTAGGAGCTCATTGAAGGCAAGTTATGCCCTTGACCACTTTTATTACCCAATAATGCTCTTTATTATCACTTATCAATGCATAGGTTTAATTTTGATGGGACCCAATAGGTCACCCTAGTCTGGTTATCCTTTTACCTTGTTTATCCCTGAATCATTTGGGTAGTTTTGCTATTGCTCTATATGGTTTTAGGTTTAATATTACATTATGTCCATGTTCCAATTATTCTATTATTTTATTTATGTTCATGTCGAGATCATTATTTTTAATTGGAACATGGAGCTTAACTTGAGAAACACGTGCCACCACAAGGGTGGAATGGGAGGCCCTTGGCTGACTAATTAGGAAAGCTAGTGGAAGACTACCTTACCCGAAAGGGGCAAGGGCAGTAGGGGAGTAGGTATGTAGGGAGGTTCGCGGGTTGATTTTGCTGCGATGGCGGTCAGACGAGGGATTCCTACAATTGCTCTTCCCATAAACTGTAGCGGGTTTTCGGAAGCTAGTGGAACTTTGTAAAGGCCTCGTAGTGTTGCCTGCCTCACTTCCTTGGTAGAGGTGTATGGGAGTCATGATCCCTTGGCAGATGGGTAACATGACTTGTGGGTATAGGGTACAACCTCTACAGAGTGTAAAACTGGTATACTAGCCAAACTCACGGTCATGAGCAGCTCAGGACTCTCGCATGATTAAACTATGGAATTAAATTCAATTTGTCCTTTGCATTGCATGGATTATTTATTAATTTTGTTATATTCTTATTATGGTTTGGTATTTACTTACATTTAGTAACTGCTAATAAAATTTGACCAACTTATTAAAAGCAATGCTCAGATTTAACCTCTATTATTGATCAGCCTTACACATCACATGAACTCCCACCTTTGGTGAGTTCATGCACATTATTCCCCACAACTTGTTGAGCGATGAACATGTGTGAGCTCACTCTTGTTGTCTAACACCCCCCCCCACAGGAGAAGAACAGGTGGTTCAAGAGGAGCCACATAACGAGGAGTTTGATTTGATCTAGGTGGCATCTCCCAGTTGACTTTTAGCACCAAGGATGGATTTTAGTTTGTTTTATATTTATCTTTTATTTGTGAGACTTCCACTATGTAATAAGTACTTTTATGATATTATGACATTTATCTCTATACACTCTGTTATTATATGTGTTGTCTTCTTTGGCGCATATATGAGATGCACCTGGCTTTGTCCCTTAAATCCGGGTGTGACAGAAGTGGTATTAGAGGAAATGTTGACTGTAGGATGAAACCTAGATAGAAATGGACAAACCCATTACCTACTTACCTTACTCTGATTCTTTCTACACTTATCTCGATCTTGTCTCACCCTTTGCTGTTATACTCTGATTACTCATATCTTTTCTACTCTAAGACAAGATGGATTTCACACCTTGGAATCCTACATTTATGACCTTTTTAAGAGATAGGAAACCTAAGACAAAATTAAAACTATTTTCTCTATTTAAAAATGTTGGTTGATTGTTGTGATGATAAATGTCTTATTTGCTTCTTTGATTGATTGAAGCATTATAGTTGGGCATCTTAGCATGTACCACCATAAGGTAATGTATTAGCTTTAGTAGGTAACACACTAATCTACTTAGCTAATAAATCCCCCAAATTAACATGTCTCGTAATTACTTGCCTTGTCTACAATTCTTTCTTACCATATGTTTATAACTCAAATGGTCAATACCAGGAAGGTTGGTGGAATTGATCTACCCCCCAATCACACAGTCGGAGGATATTTAGACAACCACAACAACAACAAGCAGAGATGAATTCTCCAAATCCTCCACTAGCTGGAGCTGACCCAACAGTTGCAGCTCAGATGCAAATAATGCAACAGATGGCTGACACTATGGCGGATATGCACACGCAGATGCGGTAGGAACGTCAAGAGATGCACCAAGAGAGAGAGGAGATGTGTCAGGAGTGAAGGGGGCAACAGCAGCAAGCACCACTACCACCACCTCCACCACTAGTTCCACCCAAGGACAAGCACTAGGAGTTCATGAGCCACAAGCCACCGACGTTCGCCAGCTCTCCGGATCCTATGCACGCTGATGAGTGGCTGAAATCTGTGGAGAAGATGTTGAATATTGCATAGTGCTCGGACCGGGAGAAGGTTCTCTATGCTTCTGGTCGTCTGACTGGTCCTGCTGCTGATTTGGTGGGATTCCTATACTGCTTGCCCACGATGCTGTGGATACTAACACTTGGGCAGAGTTCGCTACGCAGTTCAGGAATTATCATATTCCTGCTGGACTGATGAAGATAAAGAAGAAAGAGTTTCTGTCGCTGAAGCAGGGAAGCATGTCAGTCAGCAAGTACCACGACAAATTCATCCAGCTATCCAGATATGCACCTGATGAAGTGGCAGGAGATGAGAGGAAGCAGGAACACTTCATCGAGGGACTCAATGGGCCTCTGCAGTATGCTCTAGTGGCTCACACTTTTCCGTCATTCCAGAGGCTGCTTGACAAGGTCCTAGCTATTGAACACAAGCATGTTCATCTAGGAGATTTGAAGAGGAAGGCGATATCCCAGGGTCAGGGGAGTAGCAGGGTTCGTCCTCGCTACATTCCACCCTAGGATACACCGGTTCGCACTGGAGGAGGCCAGCGCCCAGCTCAGCACACACCACAGGGGACTCCCCCGACTCGTCAGGCTACCCCCACTGGCACCCCGGCGAAATTCTCTGGATAGAGTGCTGGTACCACATGTTATAAGTGTGGTAAGACTGGTCATTATGCTAATGGTTTTCCGCAGAGGAGTGCTACTACGCTCGTGCAGAATAAGCAGCAGACTCCAGGATCTGGCAAGAGATTCTCTATTGCCAGGGTTAATCAGGTCAGTGCTGATGCTACTGCTCAGGGAGCTGACATTGCACTTGGTATGTTTTATATTAATGCAATTCTTGCAACAATATTATTTGATTCTGGTGCTACACATTCATTTATGTCTGCTCGATATGCCCACACAAATGAGTTACCACTGAAAAATATGAAAACACCAATGGTAGTAATTACACCTAAAGGGCCTGTTGAGGCAAATTATATGACACATAGATTAACATTGACCATTATGGGAAGAGAATTTTGGGCTACCCCTATAATATTAGGGGAAAGCAGTATAGATCTGATCCTTGGTATGTCATGGTTAAGAAAGGCAAAGGCCATTATACAATGTGGTAGGGGTACTGTAGAACTCACCAGCCCTAAAGGAGAAAGATTTCAAGTTGAAATTGCAGTAACTACCTCTACCAGACGTGCGGCATTCTTAATAGATGAGAAGTTTATTGGTGACAACATCCGTGTGGTTAGGGATTTTCTAAAAGTCTTTCCAGAGGAGCTACCCGGGATGCCACCAGATAGGGAAGTTGAGTTTGTCATTGATCTCTTACCTGGGACTGCTCCTATTTCTAAATGGCCATACAGGATGTCTGTGGAAGAACTAAAAGAACATAAGAAGCAGTTAACGGAGTTACAAGAGGCTGGGTACATTCGTCCAAGTTCCTCACCTTGGGGAGCACCGGTTCTGTTTGTACAGAAGAAAGATGGATCGCAAAGGATGTGTGTGGATTATAGATCCCTTAATGATGTTACTGTGAAGAATAAGTATCCACTACCCCGCATTAAGGATTTATTTGATCAGATGAGAGGTGCAAGAGTATTCTCGAAGATTGATCTCCGATCGGGTTACCATTAAATGAAGATTAGGCCATCTGATATTCCCAAGACGACTTTCTCAACCCGATATGGTTTATATGAATTCACAGTTATGTCATTTGGACTAACTAATGCACTAGCCTATTTTATGAATCTGATGAATAAGGTGTTCATGGAGTATCTTGACAGATTCGTCGTGGTATTCATCGACGATATTCTTATTTATTCCAAGAGCGAAAGTGATCATGAGGAACATCTGATATTGGTGCTACAAAAGCTACGGGATAATCAACTCTACGCCAAGTATAGCAAATGCGAATTCTGGATTGACGAAGTACCATTTCTAGGCCATATCATTTCTAATGGTGGGATATCAGTGGATCCTACTAAAGTCAAGGAGATAATGGCGTGGAGAATACCCACTACAGTTACTGAAGTCCGAAGTTTCTTAGGACTTGCAGGCTATTATCGGTGATTTATTGAAGGATTTTCTAAGATTGCTAAGCCTATGACCTCACTTCTGGAGAAGGGGAGAGAGTTTAAGTGGGACTCAAAGTGCCAAGATAGCTTTGATCAACTGAAGTTGAGATTGATGTCACCCCCAGTGTTGGTTATGCCAGATCTACAGAAGAGATTTGAAATATATTGTGATGCATGCGGCCAAGGCTTGGGATGTGTGCTTATGCAAGAAGGACACGTGATTGCCTACATGTCTCGTCAGTTGTGGAAACATGAGTTGAACTATCCCACTCATGACTTAGAACTGGCAGCCGTAGTGCATGCGCTAACGATATGGAGACATTATATTATGGGGACTAAGTGCCAAGTGTACACTAATCATAAGAGTTTGAAGTACATATTCACTCAGAAGGATCTCAACCTTAGGCAGCACCGATGGTTGGAGCTCATTAAGGATTATGATTTAGAGATTCATTATCACCCGGGCAGGGCAAATCTATTTGCAGATGCCTTGAGTCGAAAGGAACATGTTCATTCAGCTATTGTTACCCAGCTACCCAATGAGATTGTTGAGGATTTCAGGAGACTCAACCTGGGAATTGTTGCACACACTGAAGGAGTCACTATTGATGTGGAACCTACCTTAGAGCAAGAAATTTGCAAAGGTCAGATTGGTGATGCTAAAATACAAGAGATTAAGGATCTTATTACTGAAGGTAGAGGTCCGGAATTCACAGAGGATGAGCAAGGCACAGTATGGTTCAAGGACCGGATATGTGTTCCTGAGATTGATAGCCTTCGTGAGACTATATTGAAGGAAGCCCATGATTCTGATTACTCTATTCATCCTGGGAGTACTAAAATGTATCAGGATTTGAAGCAGAAATACTGGTGGTATGGGCTGAAGAGAGATGTGGCTGCACATGTAACTATGTGTGATGTGTGTCAAAGAGTCAAGGTCGAACACCAAAGACCAGCATGACTATTACACCGGTTAAAGATACCCGAATGGAAGTGGGAAGAGATTGGTATGGATTTCATTACTGGATTGCCTCGCACCCCGAAAGGATATGATTCTATATGGGTGATTGTGGATAGACTAACCAAAGTGGCTCGTTTCATTCTTGTCAAGACTACTTATAAAGGCTCTCAACTGGCAGAGTTATATATAGCTCGGATTGCGTGTTTACACAGTACCAAAGAAGATCATGTCTGATCGAGGTTCATAGTTTACCTCCAGATTTTGGAAAAGCTTTCATGAGAATATGAATACAAAGTTGAGTTTCAGTTCAGCCTATCACCCTTAGACTGATGGCCAGACTGAAAGGACTAATCAAGTATTGGAAGATATGTTGAGAGCTTGTGCCCTTCAGCATGGAGGAAGCTGGGATAAAAGTCTACCATATGTTGAGTTCTCTTATAATAATAGTTACCAGGCCAGTCTGAAGATGTAACCATTCGAGGCTTTATATGGCAGGAAGTGCAGGACTCCTCTATATTGGGATCAGACTGGAGAAAGATAGTTCTTTGGGCCTAAGCTTATTCAAGAGGCAGAAGAACAAGTCCGTATAATCCAGAAGAACTTGAGGGTAGCTCAGACCAGGCAAAAGAGCTATGCTGATAATAGAAGAAGACCACTAGAGTTTGAGGAAGGTGATCATGTGTACCTCAAGGTGTCGCCACTTCGTGGAATGAGGAGATTTAAAGTCAAAGGCAAATTATCCCCTCGCTTTATTGGACCCTTCAGAAACTTTCGACGAGTTGGGGAGATGGCATACCAAATTGAGCTACCTGATAATTTATCTGATGTGCATGATGTATTCAACGTGTCTCAACTTAAGAAGTGTCTCCGTGTCCCTGAAGAACAGATGCCAATGGAAGAGCCCAGTGTTCAGGGTGATTTGACCTATACAGAATATCCTACCAAGATTCTTGACACTTTGACTCGAGTTATAAGAAATAAAGTAATAAAGATGTGCAAAGTGCAATGGAGTCACCATGGAGAAGATGAAGCTACTTGGGAGAGAGAAGAAGAGCTTCGGATAGATTTTCCCATCTTTTCCCTAGTCCTTCCTAAATCTCGAGGACGAGATTCTTGTTAAGGGGGGTAGGATTTGTAATACCCAATTTGTAAGGAAATATAAAAGGAGAAATAATTTCCTTTTATATATATATATATATATTATCTCTATTTGCCATCACATGTGAACACCTCATTTAAAATTAATTAATTAATAAAAGACATGCCACTAAATTGTGCATCAAGATGAAATTTTGCTTGTTTGCGCACTTGATAATAAAATAAAAAACAATATAAATATAATAATGAGATGGAAAACTTGAATTTGAACCAAGGGTGCACTTTAGGGAATTGAGAACAAAATAAATAAAATAGGGGATAAATATTATGCAACACAAGATAAATTTATAAATAAGTAAATTTATCACATTTTGGGCATGTCCAAATTGTACTCTTAATCCGAGGATAATTTACCACAGGGTTGAATTTGAAATTTGAATTCAAAATGAAAAGGAAAAACAAATTAGAAAATAAAATAAAAAGGAAAACTGCATCTTGGCCCTAGACCCCAAATCGGCCCAACACTCCCTCCCACTGCGCGGCCCACCTGACTCGAGCTCTCGCACGCACACACAAGCTGACACCGGGGGCCCACCGGTCATTCTCTCCCGCGCGCACAGCTCAACTGCCCATCCGCGCCGACATGTGGGCCCTTCCGTCAACCGCACTGTGACTCATGCGTGTCGCTTTGGTGACTGTCACATCGACCCCACCTGTCAACTGCTTGCCTTCATAAAAAAACCGAGCGCAATGGCCAGCGACGTGGGCGCCTGAATCGCCTCCATCTCCCCCCTTCTTCGTCCTACTTAGGTGACCAGCTACCACATCTCGAGTTTGTCGTCAGTTGACCATCCACGTCTTGCCAAAGCGCTGTAGTGGTGAGAGAAGGTGTTGGCCGAGGGAGCAAATTGGTCCGTCGTCGGTGATCTCCACCGGTGCCGGTCTTCCGTCCTTGGTGCTTGGTCGGGGGAGGGTCGCCATCGTCCGTGAGGCCATGCATGGCCGCGATTGAAGTCAAGTGCCTGTGTCGCGTGGGGATTGCTCGCCGTCGCTGGGATATTTCCGCCGACCGCGCAACCACGTGGACGAAGCTGCTACCATTACAAATCCAAGGTAAGACCACCTCCCTGCCCTTTGCCCAACTCTCCTCTACGTATATTGCCCTTCGGATTAGGTTTTGGGGCACTAAGTCGTGGTGACCGCGCTCGGCGGCGAAGCGCCACCATGAGTCCAGTTTCGCCGTCGCGTTTGTGGGTGAAGGGTGGAAGATGATCCTTGGGTCGTTGGATCCGGATTGGGCGATCAGGATTAGAAGATGGGGTGAATAGATCGGGGCCGTAGATTGTCACGTGGGCGGCCACGATTAGATAGGCGTACCTCTTCGGGATCGCGGCATAGAGATCGTTGAGATCAAATCCAAGCGTCGATCGTTGATCGTGTATCATAAAATCCTAACTGTCGATGTCTGATCCGATGAACCGTGTTACGTACCGATTCAGTGAATCATGGATCTAATCTGGGTCATCTTCTCTTGATCGAACGGCTAGGGTTACTCCGTATCCCTTGGCTTGCGCAAATTGTAATTGAGCCCTCGGGCTTTTAGCGAATCAAACCGCGATCCGCAGTATAGTATTCTGAGTCTTTGTATAATTTGTGCGAGTGACCCTATCCTTTCTGGTAATGATGCGTTGGTCCAGAGAAACAGAAAAACCAAATAAATTCAATTGGAAATTACTTTTAGAGTAAAAATAATTGCAGAAACTTAGTTAATTCATAGAAAATTCATATTTAGCCCAAATTGATCCATTCCAGTTCCTATGATTTTGTATTAATATTGTCTATAACTCTGTAACACTATTTTAACATGAAAACTATATTAAAATTGATCTCTTAATTAATCTTGTACCAAACACATAAAACCTTTAGAAATTCATAACTTAAAATCTATAACTCCAAAATTAATGATTCTTGTTTCTATGATCTTATTTTAATATGTAGATTATTAAAATGTATTTTGTTTACATGTTTGGTGTGATGTTAATTTCTCCTTTATACTATGCTTGTTTGTATTGTGGCGAGTAGAAGAGCTAGTGGCTGAGGATCCCGGTGTTCAGCAGATAGAAGTTGCTGAGTAGGAGCTCATTGAAGGCAAGTTGTGCCCTTGACCACTTTTATTACCCAATAATGCTCTTTATTATCACTTATCAATGCATAGGTTTAATTTTGATGGGACCCAATAGGTCACCCTAGTCTGGTTATCCTTTTACCTTGTTTATCCCTGAATCATTTGGGTAGTTTTGCTATTGCTCTATATGGTTTTGGGTTTAATATTACATTATGTCCATGTTCCAATTATTCTGTTATTTTATTTATGTTCATGTCAAGATCATTGTTTTTAATTGGAACATAGAGCTTAACTTGAGAAACACGTGCCACCACAAGGGTGGAATGGGAGGCCCTTGGCTGACTAATTAGGAAAGCTAGTGGAAGACTACCTTACCCGAAAGGAGCAAGGGCAGTAGGTGAGTAGGTATGTAGGGAGGTTCTCGGGTTGATTTTGCTGCGATGGCGGTCAGACGAGGGATTCCTACAATTGCTCTTCCCATAAACTGTAGCAGGTTTTCGAAGGCTAGTGGAACTTTGTAAAGGCCTCATAGTGTTGCCCTGCCTCGCTTCCTTGGTAGGGGTGTATGGGAGTCGCGATCCCTTAGCAGATGGGTAACATGACTTGTGGGTACAGGGTACAACCTCTGCGAAGTGTAAAACTGGTATACTAGCCAAGCTCATGGTCATGAGCAGCTCAGGACTCTCGCATGATTAAACTATGGAACTAAATTCAATTTGTCATTTGCATTGCATGGGATTATTTATTAATTTTGTTATATTCTTATTATGGTTTGGTATTTACTTACATTTAGTAACTGCTAATAAAATTTGACCAACTTATTAAAAGCAATGCTCAGCTTTAACCTCTATTGTTGATCAGCCTTACACATCACATAAACTCCCACCTTTGGTGAGTTCATGCACATTATTCCCCACAACTTGTTGAGCGATGAACATATGTGAGCTCACCCTTGCTGTCTCACATCCCCCCACAGGAGAAGAACAGGTGGTTCAAGAGGAGCCACATAACGAGGAGTTTGATTTGATCTAGGTGGTGTCTCCTAGTTGACTTTATGGCGCCAAGGATGGATTTTAGTTCGTTTTATATTTATCTTTTATTTTGTGAGACTTCCGCTATGTAATAAGTACTTTTATGATATTATAACATTTATCTCTATACACTCTATTATTATATGTGTTGTCTTCTTTGGCGCATATATGAGATGCACCCGGCTTTGTCCCTTAAATCTGGGTGTGACAGAAGTGAGCTAAATGTCTTAGATTCGCATAACTTGGATTGATCTATAGCATACATGTGTTCTGTGCCTTTGATCATATTACTTTAAGCATTAATGTCTTTAATTGCTTATTTTTTGGTGCTCAAGTTGTACAAGTCAACCCCGGACCTCACAAGTCCTTATGCAAATGATGCACATGTTTAGGGGGAGGATGTGCTACAACTTGACCCCTTTGAGACTAATGTGTATGCTTGAATATTTTTGCTATAGTCTCAAAGTTGCATTGAAAGGGAAAAGGTGAACTTGGACAACGAAAGGGTTTCCACTGCATTCCGGTATCAATGTATCTTGTCCCGAGTTCTTATTTGTGTCCTCATTGCCTTTTGATCTTATTTGATATTTTGGGAGGTAATGGGGTTAAAGGGCCAAATAGTTCTCCTGTTTTGGTGCTTAATGCCAAAGGGGGAGAAATTAAGGCTAAAGCAACTGGATCAGCCAAGCACTTGTGAATTTCAAAAATTGTAGAGTTAGATTCTTGGTGTTTGATCAAAACCCTCTTATTGCAAAAACTGTTCTCTTATGGGGGAGAAATTCGATTATGGGGAAAAGGCGGAGTTTTGGCATTTGATCAAATTTACTCTTGAAAAATATTTTGATTTGCCAAAACAAGTGTTTTTGACATAAAGATAGGCAAAAGAATTTATTTTGTGAAAATAAACCAAGTGGTGGTAAAAGTGATCCAAATATGTCAAATTCTATGATGATCTTATTGGTCTTCAATTTGACATAAATTTGCATTTTTGAGCTCTTCTAGACATGTTAGTTCAAAATTAGTTGTTTTTTAATGTGTTGGCACAAATCACCAAAAGGGGGGAGATTGAAAGGGAAATGTGCCCTTAGGCCATTTCTATATTGTTTTGGTGATTAGATGCACAACACACTATGTGAGAACTAACATGATGTTGAGCAAAGGTATATGAAGCAAATCTAGATGGATCAAGTATGAAGGTAAGTTCTAGACACTTAGTCATTTGTTTTATTTGCTAAACATGCTTGTCTAAGTGCCAGGAACTCAGTTAAGACAAGTCCAAAAGGAGCAAGAGAAGTTTAGCCAAAACAGCCAGACTTCACCAGCATGCGGGTGCACCGGAGAGTGTCCGGTGCCCAGGCTAGCGCGTCGACGAACTCGCTGCTCTCGAGAATTGCTGGGGACGCTGCAGCTAAAATTCATCGGACTGTCTGGTGTGCACCAGACTGTCCGTGAGCCAGCAGCGCCCGCGCCAACGGTCGGTAGCCAAATCAGCACGCAATCAACGGACGACGCGTGGCCAGCACCAATGGTCACCAGGCCTCACCAGACTGTCCGGTGTGCCAAGGGGACTCTGGCTGCAACGGCCGACTTCACCAAAGAGAGAAGGAAATCGGCACTGTTCACTGTCCGGTGGGGCACCGGACTGTCTAGCGCACCTATGGATAGAAGGCAACTATTGCCTACTAAATGGAGCTCCAACGGCTCCTAGCTGCCTTCGGGCTATAAAAGGGACCCCTAGGCGCATGGAATAGGGCCCAAGCACCTCTTGAACATCCTAAGACACCGAGAACTCGCATTCACACATTTGATTCACTATGTTAGAGATTTGAGCACTTTTCTGAGTTGTAACTCTGTTGTGTTGCTTTCTTGTGCTCACTCTCGTCTTGTGTGCGTGTTAGCGCAATGACTCTAGCTTTTGTGTGTGTTGTTATTCCCACCTTACTCTTGTGGTTTCATTGTGATCAATCTTGTAAGGGTGAGAGGCTCCAACTTGTGGAGATTCCTCACAAAGGGGATAAACTTGAAGAAAATAGAACTATGGTATTCAAGTGGATCATTGGATCACTTGAAAGGGGTTGAGTGCAACCCTCATCTGTTGGGACGCCACAACGTGGACTAGGCAAGTGTTCCACTTGGCCGAACCATGGGATAAAAATCGTTGTGTCAACTGTCTCTATTCTTGTGCGATTGTCTTTACTTCTACTCACTTAAAAATTGCTCTAAGTTTAATACTCATCTTGTGAAGAGCAATTAAGTGAAGAAGTTGTCTCTGTCTAGGCATAGCATCTTGGTTTTGACTACACAACATTTCATAAACCAAATTTGTGTTGTTTAGCATTGATTTCTACAGGGTCACCTATTCACCCCCCCTCTAGGTGTTGTCAGTGTTGGGCGGTTTCATGGTGTCCTACAATCTCCCTCCTACCAAATGCATGAAAAAAGAGGTCACGTTTCTTGCTCTGGTTATTTTGGGCCCTAAGGATCTGTGTACGAAAATCAATGTATTTATGCAACCATTGATCGAAGAGCTGAAAGTGTTGTGGCAAGGGGTGGAGGCTTATGATAGCCATCTGAATTGTAGATTTAATCTACGAGCAGCATATCTATGGTCAATTCATGATCTATTGGCATATGCCATTTGGTGTGGGTGGTGTGTCCATGGTAGGTTGTGTTATCCGATATGTATGAGTGAGTCCCAAGCATATAGGTTAAAGCATGGAAAAAAGGAAAGATTTTTTGATGAGCACTGATGTTTCCTTCCCACTGATCATCCTTTTAGAAAAGATATAAAGTCACTTTGGAAAGGCAAGGGGGTTAGAGATGGCCCTCCAAAGCGACAAACGGTTGAAGATATCATGAGACAACATCGTGACCTAAAACGGGCAGAAGGAGGTGGGTTCGAAGGGTACGGTAAAGAACATAATTGGACACACATATCCTTTCTCTGGGAGCTACCGTACACAAAGGCATTGATCTTACCCCATAACATAGATTTGATGCATCAGGAGCGTAATGTTATTGAAAGCATCATAACCATGTGCTTCGACTTCACCAGTCGGGTACGGTAAAGAACATAATTGGACACACATATCCTTTCTCTGGGAGCTACCATACACAAAGGCATTGATCTTACCCCATAACATAGATTTGATGCATTAGGAGCGTAATGTTATTGAAAGCATCGTAACCATGTGCTTCGACTTCACCGGTCAATCCAAAGATAACATCCAACCGAGAAAAGACATAGCCCTTCTTTGTGATCGGTTGCACCTTGAGTTAAAATGCAATGCAAGTGGAAAGGATAAAAGGACGCGAGCTCCCTATTGTTTGAAGCCAAAAGAACGAGAAGAGATACTTGCATGATTGACAACATTGAAGTTCCAAGATCGTTATGCGATAAATATAAAATGGACAGTTAACCTCGAAACGGGTAAACTAATTTGGTTGAAGAGTCATGATTACCATATTTTGATGGAAAGAATCTTGTCAGTAATGTTTCATGGATATTTTAGTACCGGGTTATGGAAGATACTGGCTAAACTTAGTTACTTTTATCGACAGATATGGGCAAAGGAAATCTCAAAGAAACTAATGCAAAAGCTTGAGAAAGAAATTGTTGCCCTTGTTTGCAAGATATAAAAAGAGTTTCCACCTAGATTTAGAATTGTATGCAACATTTGTTGGTACATCTCCCTTGGAAAGCTTTGGTAGAAGGACCTGTATAGTTCAGGTCGACGAATAGTCATGAAAGAGAGTGGAAAAAACTTAAAGCGATAGTGCGAAACAAGGCCAAGGTAGAGGGCTGCAGTGTAGAGGCATTTGCAGTGAAGGAGATTACAATCTTTTCAAAGAAGTATTTGTCACACAAAAATGACATCAATGCTCACATGACGCGGTGCCAATTTGAACAGCAAGCCCCAGTAACGGAGCTTAGTGCTTTCTAGTGGCAGGGTAAAGGGGTTAGAGCTTCTACCTCACATCTTGTAGATACGTCAAACCGCAACAAATCCTTGCTTTTCTTGTACAACAATATAGAGGAACTTCATCCATATTTTGAAATCTTTGAGAATACATATCAGGTACCTTTTCAACGACTCACATTGAAGGAATTGGATGACCTACACTTAAATGGTGTGTCCAGCGGTCCTTCCTTTGTTCAGTGGTTCCATGAACATGTTACTATCTCCACACCCATTTTCTTGAACTTTTATTCCATATATTTCGAATAATTCAACAATATCGATTTTCTTGCACATGCATGTAGTGTATGAAACCTGATGTTGAAGTCTCCAAGGACTTGGTACAAATATCACATGGTTAATTGATCGCAAAGAAATTCAATCGTTATGATATCAATGGGTACCGTTTTTGAACGGATAAACTTAAAGCAAGTTGTCCGCTTGTAGCCACCAAAAACAGCGTAGTATCAGTAAGTGCAGATAATGTCGACAATTAACTGTTTGACTATTATGGTATTGTTGAAGATATAATCGAGTATACGTTTGGAGGTCGTAAAGCTCTAAGGTTTGTGACCTTTGATTATATATGGTTTGATCCTCGAGCAAGGACGCGAGTCGACGAGTTTGGAGTTGTTGAGATAAAGCACGCATCACGATACAAAAGGCAATAGTACAACAATATTATGCTTGCCCATCAAGTGAATCAGGTGTATACTTAAGTTATCCTCACCCAAGCTTGAATGCATGGTCGGTTGCTTACAAAGTTGTCGGCGTTTCGACCCCGGGGGGTCCCTGGACCGACAAGTAAATTGTCGCTGCGTGTCCCAGCCCAGATGGGTCGGCGCGAGACGGAGACACAAGGGGGGAAACAGTAAGGGGAACTCGCGGCCTCATGTTGTCCTGCGCCCAGGGCGGATGCGCTTGCAGTAGGGGGTTACAAGCGTTCGCGTGGGAGAGAGAGACAGGGGGCGTGAGGCTGCCCGTTCTCCCGCGCGGCCACCTTTTGTATGAGAGCCCTAGACCTTCCTTTTATAGACGTAAGGAGAGGGTCCAGGTGTACAACGGGGGTGTAGCAGTGTGATAACGTGTCTAGCAGAGAGGAGCTAGAGCCCTATGTACATGCCGACGTGGTTGTCAGAGAGGTGTTGGAGCCCTGTTCATGTGGCGTCATGGCCGTCGGAGGAGCGCTTGAGCCCTGTAGAAGCACAACTGTCGGGGCTATCGGATCCTTGCTGATGCATCCTTGCTTCCGTAGGGGGCTGAGAACCACCGTTGTCATGGAGCACGCGGGGTGCCATCATTACATGTTTTACCAGGGCGAGCCAGATGGGACGCTGGTCTTGTTCCCCGTAGCCTGGGCTAGCTAGGGGTAGGGTAATGATGGCCTCCCCTTGTGGCGTCGTCGGCCCGAGCGAGGTGGTGACTCCTCCGAGGTCGAGGCTGAGTCCGAGCCCGGGGGTCAGGCGAGGCGGAGACCGTCTTCCGGAGTCGAGGTCGAGTCCGAGCCCTAGGGTCGGGCGAGGCGGAGATCATCATCTAAGGCGAGGTCGAGTCCGAGCCCTGGGGTCGGGCGAGGCGGAGACCGTCGTCTGAGGTCGAGGTTGAGTCCGAGCCCTGGGGTCGGGCAAGGTGGAGACCGTCGTCCGAGGTCGAGGTTGAGTCCGAGCTCTGGGGTCGGGCGAGGCGGAGATTCCTATGGCGCCCGAGGCCGGACATGGCTGCTGTCAGCCTCACCCTGGCAGGTGGCACAGCAGTCGGAGCAACGCAGGCGGCGCTGTTTTCCTGTCAGGTCAGTCAGTGGAGGGGCGAAGTGACTGCGGTCATTTCGGCCTTGTCGACTAGAGAGCA
The DNA here is from genome assembly GCA_029449295.1 of Zea luxurians. Classification (NCBI taxonomy): domain Eukaryota; kingdom Viridiplantae; phylum Streptophyta; class Magnoliopsida; order Poales; family Poaceae; genus Zea; species Zea luxurians. The sequence goes on from JAOPSE010000722.1 coordinate 27,953, forward strand.
CGCGTCAGGATAAGGTGTCAGGAGATCCTTGCATTAAATGCTCCTGCGATTCGATCGGCTGGCGAGGCGATCTGGCCAAGGTTGCTTCTCCGCGAAGCCTGCCCGAACCGGGCCTCGGGCGAGTCGAAGGTGCGTCCGTTGCTTGAGGAGACCCTCGGGCGAGGCGCGAATCTGCCTTGGTCTACCGTTCCTGCCCGAGGCTGGGCTCGGGTGAGGCGAGATCGTGTCCTTTGAGTGGACGGGGCCTTGATCGAAATTGCGCCCATCAGGCCTTTGCAGCTTTGTGCTGATGGGGGTTACCAGCAGAGATTAGGAGCCTTGGGGGTACCCCTAATTACGGTCCTCGACAGTAGCCCCCGAGCCTCAAAGGGAGTGTGGGTACTCGCTTGGAGGCTTTGTCGCACTTTTTTGCAAGGGGACCGGCCTTTCTCGGTTGCATTTTGTTCCAGTCGGTGCGCGCGAGCGCACCCACCGGGTGTAGCCCCCGAGGCCTCGGAGGAGTGGTTTGACTCCTTCGAGGTCTTAATGCCTTTCGTGATGGCTCGGCCGTTCTGGTTGTTCCCTCATGCGAACTGGTCGTTGCCCGGGTGCATAGTCAGGTTCCGAGTTCTCGGGCTGGTATGTTGACGCTGTCAACGGTTTGGCCAGAGCCGGGTTTGCGAGAGCAGCCCCCGAGCCTCTGCACAGGGCGAGAGGATGGTCAAGGGCAGACTCGGCTTTTTTCATACGCCCCTGCGTCGCCTTTCCGCAAGGAGGAGGGGGGAAAGCGCCATGTTGCCCTCGGAGGGTGCCGAACATGGTGTCTCCAGTGAGTTGCTAACGGGTGATCCGAGTGGACGTCCGTGCCCCGTTCGATAAGGGTCGGCTAGTGGCCAGAGGCACGCTCCAAAAGTACCTGCAGGTGATTTGCTGGACCCGGCCCCGTTCGATAGGGTCCGAGGGCTCGATGCCTCCCTCTGATGGGATTCCATTACAAAATCGCTCCTGCTGGTCTCGGAAATGTCCTAGGGTACCTCAAGAGCATAGCCCGAGCCTTGGTTATGTATCGAACGTACCTAGAGTCATCCCTCACTCTGCGTGCTCTGGGGCGACTGTCGAACCCGTCGGGGGGCCAGCCTACGAACCCCTGATCAGTAGTGGGCACGGAGCCCGAGTGGCCTGAGGCGGCTGTCGAACCCTTCCGAGGGGCCAGCCTTCGAACCTCTGACCAGTAGTGGGCGTGGAGCCCGAGTGCTCTGAGGCGGCTGTCGAACCCTTTCGAGGGGCCAGCCTTCGAACCTCTAATCAGTAGGGGGGCTCGGGGCCCGCTTCCTTCGCGGAGAAGGATCCCTTTCGGAGTATCCCCTTTTCCTGGTCCCTGTTAGCAAGAGAGAGAGAAAGGGGAAACGAAAAAGGATACGAAATCGAACGTCATGGCGTACCTCTTTTGACGCGGTCATTATGGCGGAGGTGAAGCGTCGCCCGCTTCGCCTGCCAAGGGTGTCGCCTGTCCTGCCGCAGAGTTAATGTGACAGGACGAGTGGTTTGCGGGGCAGTCGTTGCGCATGCGCGAGCCGTTTGAGGAACGGAACACGGGCGCGTCGTCTTCATGCCGTGGGAGAGAGCTCTCTCGCTGTTCCAGGAGGGGACGTGAGCCTGCGGACGATTTGACTGCTGCTTCCGCCCGCCTGCCGCTGCCATTACTACCGGCCCACTTCTGGCCATATTGACCATCGCGCCTTCTCCCGCGGCTGACTGACCCGTGACCGGTGTGCCTGGTTGGCACTGTTGGGCCATGCGCAGGGTTGCCTCGAGTCGCGGCACCGGTTCCGTAGTCGAGAAGGCGCGGCGCTGGCGCAAGTGGTGCTGCAGTTTTTTTGCACGTAGTAACCGGCGCGCCGGTTACATGACGTGTGGGTCTGGGCCTCCATGCTGGATGCGTCGAAGTCGAAAGGGTGTGCCCCCTTGGTGCAGTTGCATGCCGCCTGCATGGCGGTCTGCCCTTTCACCCGCTGGTTTGGGCGAAGACGGAGGAATGCTTGTAACCGCTGGGCGGTTACACGCTCCGCGCGCGGCGGTTTGGCTTCTTCTGTCCTGGGGCAGCTTGCATGTCACGTGGGGCCCAGCCCCCGTGTCGTACGGGGAGGACCTTGAAGCGCGTTGGTGAAGACTTAGTCCGCGACGGCTTGAGGACACAAGTGGAGAGAGTCGCCTTTAAAAAGGGACCGACCTCCTAGGTGGTAGCCATGCCTTCGTACTTTCCTCATGCGTCGCGTCCTTCTGCCTTTCGAGCCCCCGGGTGGGGAGCGCCCGCGTTGTCTTGCTCTTGTTGTGGAAGGAGCGCAACCTCGCGGAGGTTGGTACCTTTCAGCCATCGCTCGGCTTCAAGGATTTTCGTCGTGCAGCCCGGCTGCATCCCCTCGCCGATGGTCACCCAAGACGGTGACCACCAGTTCGATGGTGGGGAGAAGCAAGTCGGGCTGCGGCCTCTGCCCCGCCCTCAGCTTAAAGGATCTTCGTCATCCTTGCTGGGGCGGAGGGCGAGCTGAGCCGGAGCTCTACCTCCTGTACGGGCCGGCGGGCCACCTCCTCCTTCAGCATTCATGGGAGAGGGCGCTCACCGGCTTAGCGGAAGGGGCAGACTTCGACAACGCGTGGCCGAGCGGTCGCAAGCGTTGTCAGCTCCAGCGTGCCTGGTCCGATGGCTCAGCTAGCTCTAGCACGGCTTCCGGTGCCACCTCCCACCGCTGGGCGGAGTGCGGCTATCTGCCCGCCGTACGGGCGGTTGTTGCACCGCGCGCATCGGGGGACCGCCCAAGACGTCACGCGCTGCTAGGGCGGCGTTCGTGTTCTTGGGCTATCCTACCCTTGCTCCGGCACGACGCCTTCGTGCAGGGGTCCGTGCTCGCCCGTTCGGGAGGACTTGAGTGGGGATCTGCTGGTGGACAGGTGGCCGGAGAAGTCCTCGTCGCCGACGAGATTGCCGCGACCATCTGCGCTCCGGGCCTCCGGCTCTTTGGCTTTGATAGCTTGTCCTCGCCCCTCGAGTGGAGATGTGGGCGAGGGCCTTGTCGTAGCAGTGTCTGCCCTGAGGTCATCACTGCTGCTGTTTGGCCGCCTGGAGCGGAGGTCGTTGTCGTGGAAACGGAACCAGAGTCCCATTTGTAATGGCACCTTGAGTGCTGGCGTATGTTCATTGTGGCTGTCGGGGCCTGAACATTTGTGTATTTGGGTGTAAAGCCGTGTTTCTTCCCCATTTCGTGCACCAGGACTCGCCTGTCGGCTAGCTGGACCGCTTAACCAAGTGTGAGTTGCCCTGTGTGGAAGGTGACGAGTGAGGTATCCGTATTCCGAAGGCGTAGGAGTCCCTCGGCTCGGTCGGCTTGCCGCTCAAGGCTCCTCTTGTTCAGTGAAGGAAACCTCGGCTGCTCTACGATGAGCCGAAGCCGGAGGCAGCGGCGTTAGCATGGACAGAGGCGGAGTTGGCTGGAGAAGAAACTTCGTCGGCCCGGGAGTAGGGGACTTCCCAGGCCGACGAGGCGTAGCAGTAGCGGCTGGGACCTGGCCGGGTCATCCACTGGTGGGACCAACCCTGGAGTCGGGCTGCCGAGGCCATGAGCGGGGCTGGTGTCCTCGGGGGACAGCTGGCTGAGGCTACAGAGCGGCCGGTCCGGCCGTCTACTTGGGCCGGGTTCCTGGAGGAGACCCTGGTGATGATGGCCCAGGCGCGGTGCTGACATCTTCCTTCGAGTTGGAGATCCTCCGACCATGTTGTTGTCCGAGGCCGGGTCGGATTTCACCGAAGGTGGAGTCGATGCCGAGGGTGCTGCTGCTCCCCCTACAGACGTTTGAACCTGAAGGAACTGTTTGTCTGTAGTGTGCGTATATTTTTTGCGGCCGCCGAGGCCAAAACATACCATCGTCGTGTTGTAAACCTGCATTTCTTTTCCCCTTGTTTCGAGTATCAGGACTTGTTCGTCGGTAACAGAATCGTTCATTCGAGCGTGAGTTACTTATCGCAGAAGGTGATGAGTGAGGTATCCATATCCCGGAGGCGTAGGAGTCCCTCGGCTCGGTCGGCCTTGCCTGCTTACGTGTACTCTTACCCGTCCGTAGGATTCTGTTATCGATATAGTCGAGATGGCACGAAAAATCATTTCGGCGGAAAAAGTTTTCGAGCGTTAAGACTTGTTCGGACAGCGGAATCCCTTATCCGAGCGTGAGTTACTTATCGCAGAAGGTGATGAGTGAGGTATCCGTATCCCGGAGGCGTAGGAGTTCCTTGGCTCGGTCGGCCTTGCTTGCTTACGTGTACTCCGTTGTTTTCAAGACTCCACTATCGAAGTAGTCGAAAAGCACGAAAGATGTTCTGGCAGAAAGACTTTTCCGAGGAAAATTTTGACGCAGAGGGGGTTCCCCCCCTTCTAGCCCCCGAGGGAGGGTCGGGCTTTGCCGGGGCAAGGCTGATCCTTCCTTGATGGTTAGACTTTGCTTGGGTATGTAAACAAGGCACATGAACGACTTGAAAACATCTTAAGGGTAGAAGCGACGTAGCTGTCGGATGTTCTAAGCGTTGCTGTAGACCTTGCCTTGACTGTTGGCCAGCTTGTATGTTCCGGGCTTCAGAATCTTGGCGATGATGAACGGCCCTTCCCAGGGAGGCGTGAGCTTGTGGCGCCCTCGGGCGTCTTGTCGTAGCCGAAGCACCAAGTCGCCCACCTGGAGGTCTCGGGACCGAATCCCTCGGGCGTGGTAGCGTCGCAGGGACTACTGATACCGCGCCGAGTGTAGTAAGGCCATGTCCCGAGCCTCTTCCAGTTGGTCCAGTGAGTCTTCTCGGTTTGTCTGGTTGCTTCGAGCGTCGTATGCCCTCGTCCTCGGGGAGCCGTATTCTAAGTCTGTGGGCAGGATAGCCTCGGCCCCATAGACTAGAAAAAACGGCGTGAAGCCTATGGCTCGGCTTGGCGTCGTCCTCAGACTCCAGACCACCGAGGGGAGTTCCTTCATCCACCGCCTGCCGAACTTGTTGAGGTCGTTGTAGATCCTCGGCTTGAGCCCCTGTAGAATCATGCCGTTGGCACGCTCTACCTGCCCATTCGTCATGGGGTGAGCTACGGCGGCCTAGTCCACCCGGATGTGGTGGTCCTCACAGAAGTCCAGGAACTTTCTGCCAGTGAACTGGGTACCGTTGTCGGTGATGATAGAGTTCGGGACCCCAAAGCGATGGATGATGTTGGTGAAGAACGCCACCGCCTGTTCGGACCTGATGCTGTTTAGGGGTCGGACCTCGATCCACTTGGACAATTTGTCGATGGCGACCAGCAGGTGTGTGAAGCCCCCGGGTGCCTTCTGCAAGGGACCGACGAGGTCTAGACCCCACACAGCAAACAGCCAGGTGATGGGTATTGTTTGCAGAGCTTGAGCGGGCAGGTGGGTCTGCCTTGCGTAGAATTGACACCCTTGGCAGGTGCGTACAATCCTAGTGGCGTCGGCCACCGCAGTTGGCCAGTAGAAACCCTATCGGAAGGCATTTCCCACGAGGGCTCGGGGTGCTGCGTGGTAACCGCAAGCCCCCGAGTGTATTTCTTGTAATAACTCCTGACCTTCGGTGATGGATATGCATCGCTGGAGGATGCCTGAGGGGCTGCGGTGGTAGAGCTCCTTCCCGTCACACAGCAAGACGAATGACTTGGCGCGCCGCGCTAGTTGCCGAGCTTCGGCTCTGTCGAGGGGTAGCTCTCCTCGGTGGAGATATTGCAGGTATGGGGTCTGCCAGTTTTGATTAGGCGTGACCCCATTCCGCTCTTCCTCGACGCGCAGTGCCTCACCCTCGGGGGTCGAGGGTGCCTCGGGCGGGTCCGAGGCTGCCTCGGGCTGAGCTGAGGGCGCCTCGGGCTGGGCCAAGGGTGCCTCAGGTAGAGCCGAGGCCTTCTCGGGCTCGGGCGTGTCGTCGGTCTTGACGGAGGGTTGATGTAGGTCTCGGGAGAAGACGTCCGGAGGAACCGTTGTCCGCCCCGAGGCTATCTTAGCCAGCTCGTCTGCAGTCTCGTTGTATCGTCGAGCGACATGGTTGAGCTCGAGCCTGTAGAACTTGTCCTCCAGGCACCGAACCTCGTCGCAGTAGGCTTCCATCTTCGGGTCGCGGCAGTGGGAGTTCTTCATGACTTGGTCGATGACAAGCTGCGAGTCGCCACGAGCGTCGAGGCACCGAACCCCTAGCTCGATGGCGATGTGCAACCCGTTAACCAGAGCCTCATACTCGGCCACGTTGTTGGACGCCGGGAAATGGAGGTGCAGCATGTAGCGGAGGTGCTTCTCGAGGGGTGAGATGAAGGGCAGGCTCGCGCCCGCTCCTATTTTCATCAACGACCTGTCGAAAAACATGGTCCAGAGTTCCGGTTGGATCAGAGCTGTTGGAAGCTGGGTGTCGACCCATTCAGCCACAAAGTCCGCCAAGACTTGGGACTTGATGGCCTTCCGAGGGGCGAACGAGATCGTCTCGCCCATGATCTCCACCTCCCACTTTGCAATCCTACCCGAGGCCTCTCGGCACTGGATGATCTCCCCAGGGGGAAGGATGACACCACAGTCACCGGATGAGACTCGAAGTAGTGACGCAACTTTTGACGTGTCAGAATTACCGTGTACAGCAGCTTCTGAATTTGTGGGTAGCGGATCTTGGTCTCGGATAGTACCTCACTGATGAAGTAAACCGGCCTCTGGACGGGCAATGCGTGCCCTTCTTCTTGTCTCTCGACCACAATCGCGGCGCTGACCACCTGAGTGGTAGCGGCGACGTAGATCAAGAGGGCTTCTCCGGCAGCGGGGGGCACCTGGATGGGCGCGCTTGTAAGGAGTGCCTTCAAGTTCCCGAGGGCTTCCTCGGCCTCGGGGGTCCAAGTGAAGCGCTCGGTCTTCCTTAAGAGGCGATACAGGGGCAGGCCTCTTTCGCCGAGGCGCGAGATGAAGCGGCTCAGAGCCGTAAGGCATCCCATGACCCTCTGTACTTCTTTCAAGTCCTTGATAGGCCCCATGTTGGTGATGGCCGCGATTTTCTCCGGGTTGGCCACGATGCCCCGCTCAGAGACGATGAACCCCAAGAGCATGCCTCGGGGGACTTCGAAGACACACTTCTCGGGATTGAGTTTTACGCCTTTCGCTTTGAGACACTTGAATGTCGTTTCAAGGTCAGAGAGGAGGTCGGAGGCTTTCCTCGTCTTGACTACGATGTCATCGACGTAGGCCTCGACCGTTCGACCAATGTGCTGTCCGAACACGTGGTTCATGCACCTTTGGTATGTCGCACCCGCATTCCTCAAACCGAATGGCATAGTAATGTAGCAGTACATGCCAAAAGGTGTGATGAAAGAAGTCGCGAGCCGGTCGGACTCTTTCATCCTGATTTGGTGATACCCTGAGTAGGCATCAAGGAACGACAGGGTTTCGCACCCAGCAGTGGAATCCATGATTTGATCGATACGAGGTAGAGGGTAGGCAACCTTCGGACATGCTTTGTTTAGACCAGTGTAGTCTACACACATCCACCATTTCCCACCTTTCTTTCTCACAAGCACAGGGTTGGCTAGCCATTCGGGATGGAATACCTCTTTGATGAACCCTGCAGTCATCAGCTTGTGGATCTCCTCGCCTATGGCTCTGTGCTTTTCTTCGTCGAATCGACGTAGAGGCTGCTTCACGGGTCGGGCTCCAGCTCGGATATCCAGTGAGTGCTCGGCGACATCCCTCGGTATGCCAGGCATGTCCGAGGGACTCCACGCAAAAACCTCGACATTTGCATGGAGAAAGTCGATGAGCACTGCTTCCTATTTGGGGTCAAGCTCGGAGCCGATCCGGATCTGCTTGGAGGCGTCGCTGCTGGGGTCGAGAGGGACGGACTTAAACGCCTCTGGTGGTTCGAAGTTGCCAGCGTGGCGCTTCGCATCTGGAACCTCCTTGGAGAGGTTTTCCATGTCGGCGATGAGGGCCTTGGATTCGGCGAGGGCCTCGGCGTGCTCCACGCATTCCACGTCGCATTCGTACGCGTGTCGGTACATGGAGCCGACGGTGATGACCCCGTTGGGGCCCGGCATCTTGAGCTTGAGGTAGGTGTAGTTGGGGACGGCCATGAACTTGGCGTAGCATGGTCTCCCCAGCACTGCATGGTAGGTTCCTCGGAACCCGACCACCTCGAACGTGAGGGTTTCCTTTCGGAAGTTGGAGGGAGTCTCGAAGCAGACAGACAGATCGAGTTGTCCAAGGGGCTGGACGCGCTTCCCGGGAATGATCCCGTGAAAGGGCGCTGCGCCGGCCTGGATCGAGGACAGATCGATCTGCAGGAGCCCGAGGGTGTCGGCGTAGATGATGTTGAGGCTGCTGCCTCTGTCCATGAGGACCTTGGTGAGCCTGACATTGCCGATGACGGGATCAACAACGAGCGGGTACTTCCCCGGGCTCGGCATGGGGTCGGGGTGGTCGTCTTGGTCGAAGGTGATGAGCTTGTCAGACCAGTCTAGATAGACTGGCGCCGCCACCTTTACCGAGCAGACCTCCCGGCGCTCTTGCTTGGGTGCCGAGCCGAGGCATTCGCCACCCGCCCACCGTAGATCATGAAGCAGTCATGGACCTCGGAGAACTCCTCTGCCTTGTGGGCTTCCTTCTTGTTGTTGTCGGGGGCTCTGCCACCTTTCGCCGGTGGCCCAGCCTTGTGGAAGTAGCGCCGAAGCATGAAGCAATCCTCAAGGGTGTGCTTTACGGGACCCTGATGATAGGGGCACGACTCCTTGAGCATCTTGTCGAACAGGCTGGCTCCTCCGGGAGGCTTCCGAGGGTTCTTGTGCTTGGCGGCGGCGACAAGGTCTGCGTCGGCAGCGTCGCGTTTCGCTTGCGACTTCTTCTTGCCCTTCTTCCTTGCGCCGCGCTGAGCAGACGCCTCGGGGACGTCATCCGGTTGGCGCCCCCGAGGCTGCTTGTCCTTCTGGAAGATGGCCTCGACCGCCTCCTGGCCAGAAGGCGAACTTGGTGGCGATGTCCATCAGCTCGCTCGCCTCGGTGGGAGTCTTGCGACCCAGCTTGCTCACCAGGTCACGGCAAGTGGTGCCGGTGAGGAACGTGCTGATGACATCTGAGTCGGTGATGTTGGGCAGCTCGGTGCGCTGCTTCGAGAATCGCCGGATGTAGTCCCGCAGGGATTCTCCCGGCTGCTGGCGGCAGCTTCGGAGATCCCAGGAGTTCCCAGGGCGCACGTATGTGCCCTGGAAGTTGCCGGCGAAGGCTTTGACTAGGTTGTCCCAGTTGGAGATCTGCGCAGGAGGCAGATGCTCCAGCCAGGCTCGGGCCGCGTCGAAGAGGAACAGGGGGAGGTTGCGGATGATGAGGTTGTCATCATCCGTTCCACCTAGCTGGCAGGCCAGCCTGTAGTCCGCGAGCCACAGTTCCAGCTTTGTCTCCCCCGAGTACTTGGTGATGGTAGTCAGGGCCCGGAACCGGGTCGGGAACAGCGCCCGTCGTATGGCCCGGCTGAAAGCTTGCGGACTGGGTGGTTCGGGCGAAGGGCTCCGATCCTCCCCGCTGTCGTAGCGTCCCCCACGCCTGGGGTGGTAGCCTCGGCGCACCTTTTCGTCAAGGTGGGTTCGACGGTCGCGGCGATGATGCTCGTTGCCGAGGCGGCCCGGGGCCGCAGGCGCTGGGTCTCGCGTGCGTCCGGTGTAGACCGAGGCTCCCCGCATGAATCGGGAAGTCGCGGCGCGATGCTCCGAGGGGTATCCCTACCTTCAGGAGGCAGAGCTTTCGGCCCGTCGGACCACGACATCCTCCAGGAGATTCTTGAGCTCTCCCTGGATACGCCGCCCCTCGGTGGTGGATGGTTCCGGCATCGCGCGGAGTAGTATTGCCGCTGCAGCCAGGTTCTGGCCGACCCCACTGGAAGCCAGGGGCAGCCTTGCCCTGGCATCGTCGGCGATGCGGTGCTGGACGTCCTAGGCCAGATGACACACTTCTCAGGCCGGTGCTCAGCCTGCCCGCTCCTGCCCGATGTTCTGCCGGAGCTGCACAAGTTGTCCTGCTTCCTCGTCAAGCCTGGCCTGCATCTCGCGGATTTGCTCGAGCTGTGTGTCCTGACCCCCCGCAGGGACTGGGACCACAGCTAGCTCCTGAAGGATGTCAACGCGAGGCGCAAGCCTAGAGGGATCACCGTTCTCCGGCATACCAAGGTGGTTGCCTTCGTCGAGACCCTCTAGATTGACGTGGAAACATTCGCGACTTGGGCCACAGTCCTCGTCGCCGAGGCTGTGGCTATCATCGGAGCAATCGGAGAGGCAGTAGTCACATGCGGTCATGAAGTCCCGCATGGCACTAGAGTTACCGAGCCCGGAGAAATCCCAACCAGAGTCGGGCTCGTTGTCTTCCTCGGAACCCGGGGGCCCGTAGGTCGAGACGGCCGTCAATCTGTCCCAGGTTGACCACATATGGTACCCTGGAAGGTTTGGATATGCCTTTACAAAAGCGTCCACTGAAGCGGGGTCGCTTGGTGGGTCGAAGCTGAATCTAAAAGGCACTGGATGTGAAACGGTGGGTACCTCTTGATCGACGGACGGTGACGAAGTCACGTCGGGGACGGACTGCACCGTTATCTCAGGTACAAGGCTAACGCTGAGCAAGTCCTTCGCGAGCGTGCTGGCATTGCCCGTCGTATGCTTGGGGTTGGCGTGTTGCGGGGAAACGACGCTCGTCTTCGTCTCAAACGCGAGGTCAACGCCCGACGTGTCCCCCGCTGGGGCGCCGGCGTCGTCGATTCGCTCGACAGCCGACGAGGCGCCGCCTCCTGCTTGGCCATGATTGCCCCGCCTCCTTCCCCGTCGACGAGGAAGGTGACGGGACAGACTCGGATGCTGTTCTTCCACCACGTGGGGAAGACGTCGTCGATTCCGCCGCCGGCGGGCAGGCTGACGGTCGCCATTGTCGTTGTCGCGCGGCGGAGGAAGGAGTATCATGTCGTAGCTGCCGTCGAGGGACATGAACTCGAGACTCCCGAAACGGAGCTTCATCCCGGGTTGGAGAGGTTGCTGGAGACTCCCCATCTGGAGCTTGACGGGAAGCTATTCGTCAACACGCAGCAGGCCCCTACCTGGCGTGCCAATTGTCGGCGTTTCGACCCCTGGGGGTCCCTGGACCGACGAGTAAATTGTCGCTGCATGTCCCAGCCCAAATGGGTCGGCGCGAGACGGAGACACAAGGGGGAAAACAGTAAGGGGAACCCGCGGCCTTGTGTTGTCCTGCGCCCAGGGCGGATGCGCTTGCAGTAGGGGGTTACAAGCGTTCGCGTGGGAGAGAGAGACAGGGGGCGTGAGGCTGCCCGTTCTCCCGCGCGGCCACCTTTTGTATGAGAGCCCTGGACCTTCCTTTTATATACGTAAGGAGAGGGTCCAGGTGTACAACGGGGGGTGTAGCAGTGTGCTAACGTGTCTAGCAGAGAGGAGCTAGAGCCCTATGTACATGTCGACGTGGCTGTCGGAGAGGTGTTGGAGCCTTGTTCATGTGGCGCTGTGGCCGTCGGAGGAGCGCTTGAGCCCTGTAGAAGCACAGCTGTCAGGGCTGTCGGATCCTTGCTGACGTATCCTTGCTTCCGTAGGGGGCTGAGAACCACCGTTGTCATGGAGCACGTGGGGTGCCATCATTACTTGTTTTATCGAGGCGAGCCAGATGGGGCGCCGGTCTTGTTCCCCGTAGCCTGGGCTAGCTAGGGGTAGGGTAATGATGGCCTCCCCTTATGGCGTGGTCGGCCCGAGCGAGGTGGTGACTCCTCCGAGGTCGAGGCTGTGTCCGAGCCTGGGGGTCAGGCGAGGCGGAGACCATCTTTCGGAGTCAAGGTCGAGTCCGAGCCCTGGGGTTGGGCGAGGCGGAGATCGTCGTCTAAGGCGAGGTCGAGTCCGAGCCCTAGGGTCGGGCGAGGCGGAGACCGTCATCCAAGGTCGAGGTTGAGTCCGAGCCCTGGGGTCGGGCGAGGCGGAGACCGTCGTCCGAGGTCGAGGTTGAGTCCGAGCTCTAGGGTCGGGCGAGGCGGAGATTCCTATGGCGCCCGAGGCCGGACTTGGATGCTGTCAGCCTCACCCTAGCGGGTGGCACAGCAGTCGGAGCAGCACAGGCGGCGCTGTTTTCCTATCAGGTCAGCCAGTGGAGGGGCGAAGTGACTGCGGTCATTTCGGCCTTGTCGACTGGAGAGCACGCATCAGGATAAGGTGTCAGGCGATCCTTGCATTAAATGCTCCTGCGATCCGGTCGGCTGGCGAGGCGATCTGGCCAAGGTTGCTTCTCCGTGAAGCCTGCCCGAACCGGGCCTCGAGCGAGTCGAAGGTGCGTCCGTTGCTTGAGGAGACCCTCGGGCGAGGCGCGAATCTGCCTTGGTCTACCGTTCCTGCCCGAGGCTGGGCTCGGGTTAGGCGAGATCGTGTCCTTTGAGTGGACGGGGCCTTGACCGGAATTGCGCCCATCAGGCCTTTGCAGCTTTGTGCTGATGGGGGTTACCAGCTGAGATTAGGAGCCTTGGGGGTACCCCTAATTACGGTCCCCGACAAAAGTTAATCCAGAAGTCCACCCTAAGAGGTATGATAACTACAACGTAAGCGTAACAAATGATGATCTTTGGGATGTCTATCAAGAAGACGGTGACCAAAGAAACAGTGATGAAGATGATGATATTGTATCTAAAGGGACAATCCTTGATGAATTAGTTTCTCAACCCGTCGATCCTGTAGAGTTAATGGACGAAGATCCAGGTCCTTCGAATGCTAAACGTAGAAAATCAACAAGACTTATTGAAGGGCTCATTAATGCACATGTTAGGAAAGAGGATTATGATGCTGACGATTTTTTATTACTACACTTTATGTATGTTTATTACTATAATTTATGTTATACACCTGCTTTAAATTTATTTTATAATTGAATCCTTTATACTGACTATTTGTGTGGAAATTGTGTAGATGTTTAGGGGGCTTGGTAAGGGGAGGGTGAAAGCTCCTCTAGGTCCACTCAATCTAGGTCGAGTAGGGAGGTCGATCTTACTGCTAACACCCCTCTTCCTTGTTTACGATACTAGATCTTAATGTTGTTTGTATCATAGTTATATTTGACAGATAGTCATTTGTATTTTAATGTTGTTTGTATCTTGTTTCCATTTGCAGGGCACCAGATCTAGTCGATAGAGGCTAGAGCAACTCATCTCACCTCTTTCGAACAAGCAACGATAGTCAGATCACTCACTTGCTCCGACAGAGTCCACTGCGACACAGGATGCTTTCATTGTAGATGACGAGGCCGATCAGGTAGCAGATGATGAGGCTGATCAGGCGGCAGCAGATGAAGTGGAGGTAGATGAAGTGACAGCCGCAACCACTAGCAACATTAGGTATTTTATACTTAATTAACACATTTGAATTTTATAATAATATTAGTTTCATTTTCAAATATAAAGTTTCGTTTGCACAGGTTTCGTCGGTCCCTAACGTTGAAGCCTAGGAAGGAATTCGAGCAGCAGCACATGATAAAGCCGAAGGGGACCAGGAGTTGGGATGAGGTGGACTGGGAGGGGCAAGGCCACCGTACACCAGTCAACACCGTGATTGGGATCTACTGTAGATTCTTTTACCCGGGGATGGCCACTGAGGCCGGTGGGACCGTAGCGGTTACTGTCTAGAGTCATTGGAGCCAAAAGCCATATGGCCGCGGTAGGTCCCATGCATACGTTGTGTGGGAAAGCTTCTAGGTTAGTTTTTCTCCCTCTTTAATTTCTATCATATTTCACTTTGATGGTAACAAACATTAATTTGTCTATATTCTATGAACAATATTGCTTGCTTGATGATATGGGCATTGATGATTAGCATGTGCGACAAGTTTTTAACATCATTGCCCAAAGAGTTGTGAAGGGCATGATGTATGATGCATGAGTCAAGGCGGTGGTCGTCTAACATAAGCGCCAGAAGACAAACATGAGTATAGAGACGGCTAAGAAAATAACTTGATAGCTGCGTAGTACAGGGAAAGGGAGGTGGATTGGCTGAGCCAACACCCGGATACTTGTCTCTAGTTATGCGATTACTAGGCTTCAGACAAGTTCAGAGCTCGATTAGATAGAAATCATGGCAATCAGTTGAGTAAGCCTAGTCTCCACTGTTTTGGGGCTGATGGTCACGCCGGTAGGATAACGCCTGGTAAGTTAAATGATTGTCAATTCTATTTCTTACACAAATCTATGGACATGTAATATTGTATTGTGGACTTCTCAAGATGGCGTCGAGCCTACCATTTTCTAGACGCACATCACGGGCACAAGGGTCTAGATCTGGATCACTCGAAGATTCTTTGCGACGATAATGCGACACAAAAGTTGGTACGTCTAACTACTGATTTGAAACTCTAATTTCACATTTTCATTTGAAATCAATGTTTTGCAGGGTCTCTATATTGAAACTATGCGAGAGAAACATGGACCAGACGTCAACTGGATGACAGCTGACTGTGACACGACGACAGCTTATGCGGTTGGTGGAGGTGTGCGACATGGGAGGTATTTTGTATTGTCAATTCATTTTATTTCGATAGCTATGATTCTACCCTATTGTATGTATTATAACACTCTATGCATGTTTTCTATCGGCGACGATGTTGTGGATCATCGAAGTTATAGTAGGTATTCATCCTCCTTTGTGGTGACCAGTCGGCCTCGGCGATCATCTGCACAGGACGAGGAGATGCAACAAATGCGACAGGAGATGCAACAAATGCGACAACAGATGCAAATGATGCAATCACAACATATGTATATGTGGATGCATCAACAGGCAATAGCTCAACTTCAATTTAATTATTTGTTAGTTTTTCCAAATGATTATAAATGCACATTGTAGATGTACGGTGGCAGAGTACCTCAGCAAGGCATTACTCCGACTCCACCAGCGAACCCCACGTCTTCGCATGGTGATGCATCACAGGTAAACTAGTGTGACTTTATCAAGTTAGAGTTCTATATCGTAAACATGACATTTATTCTCTTGTTACAGGGTTCTGGGATAGGTCCCCACAACCAAATGATGCCCCTAATGATGGCATGGGTATAAGCTCCGCAGATGCCGCCTTAGATGACTCCTAGATCCTGCCTCAGATGCAACGCCGATGCTACCACCACAAATGTTGTGAGATATCCTCCTAGGGGGCCATCACAAATGCCTTGGGCATATGCTCCATGGCCGACACAACCACCTCCATCACTTGGACTAATAAGTTAAGTCTACTTTGAGCATTAGTTAACTAAAATGTAGTAAATAAATGTAAATCTACACGATAAGGTATGTATCACATCTTTTTGTAGGGTTCGGGTTCATGTCCTACTCCGGACGACACTATGAACTTCGTTGCCCATATCTTCAACCCGACCGATGACCCACCTCAAGCTTGATGGACTTGTGGACTTCTAGACTTTTCATGTGATTTTTGGACCTATTTATGCGATGTTTGGACTTATGTCATGTGGACATATGGACTATTATGTATATATGTGTTTGAACTTGTGTTTTGAACTATTGGGTATATATGTATGTAGGTTTTAAAATCTAAACCCTGCTCTAGAGGCTTCCCATCCGGGGAGGGAGCCAGAATAGGGTTTATATTCTAAAAAATAATGAGAACACCGGCCAAGCCAACGTTCTTAAGTCCACGTCAACTAATGAACCGACATTCTTTAAAGCCATGTGGCAACGCCCACGGTTAGCTAGGTGGCCATTTAAGAACGTCGGTCGAGGTGGCCAACGTACTTAATGCCACATGGGTCGCCCACGGAGCCCCGACCGAGTGCCATGTGGCTCGTAATTGAGAACGTCGGCCTCTTCATACCGACTTTCTTATATGTTTCAGCACGCCGATTTTGTCCTGGCCGACATGAAGGAACGAGGCAACTGGAGGAACACGTCTAGTCATGAAGTCAGCACAATATCTAGGGAAGAAGATCTTAGCCCTCCAATGTACTTATAACTCCATGAAACATGTAATTAATAAGGCACGATGGGCCCACTTGTTAGGGTCTGACATCCTTATACATGTTTGCCTTCGACTATAAAACGGAGGACATGCGATACAAAAAGCATAGGCTAAAACATATGCTCGGCGGCTGAACTCTCAAAGCAATACAGTCCACAGTGGATGTAGGGTATTACGCCCCGGTAGCTCGAACCACTCTAATCCTTGTGTTCTTGAGTTCTCAAATTAGTTGGGTAGATACTTGAACTCCTTCCTCATCTCAGGATCTCCCCTCCGACAGTGACCAAGGTAGCGCCTATGGCTCTATAGCCAGGGGAAGCATCATCATAGAGAAAATCATTATGGTTGAAAGCTTCGTACCGAAGGTCATCTTGGTTGTGGTCTTCATTCTAAAGATCCCTGTGTTGGTGCTAGTGTTCTGGCTGCTCTACGCAATGGCACATTTCTTCGGTTGCGTCGTCGACCTTCTTCTGTAACTCTGAGAGGTGAAGCATCTTTTCTTTGCGTTTTTCTACTTGTTGATGGATGGTCTCTAGGTTGTGTATCTCTTGGTCAAGTGCTTTGTCTTGTTGTGTCGGGCTAACTGCCTTCCTTTTTTGGTTGCGTGCTTCTCGTAGTGCTTCTTCTCCCTGGTTGATGTCCAATGATGTGAGGACGGAGCCAGTCGCTGCTGATTTCTTTGGTGCCATGACGAGCTTGTTGTAGTCGTGGAAGTGAGTTGACTGGAGGTGGGTGCCAATGTTGGTCTCTTCATTTCAATCCCCTAGAGGTATTAAAGATCAAAGCAACACAATTTAGAGGACAGAAACCTTCTCCTCTAAATGACACTGAAGGATAATTTAAGGGAGTAGGTGTGAAATAAAGAGGAATGTGCAATGATAAATGGGGAAAGTCAAGGAATAAAGCACATTACTCATGTTTTCATACTCTAGCATTTTCATGCCTTCTCTTGTTGCTTGATACATAATTACAAACATATCTTTGACTTTTTACAAATGATAATTCAAAGGTATTTATAGATCTGAATTAGCCGAAGCTTTGGTTCCCTCCCCCGGAGGAGTCGATTTATGCATAGCATTGTTCCTCTATTTATAGAGGAGAGATACAACTACGATGAATTTACATTTCACACCATCAAGCCTATACATTTGAGCTACCCCGCACAACGAGGGTGAAGCTGTCTTTTTCTTTCATCAATTTTGTGAGATCTTCGGCTTCGCCATGCTTCGTATTCTGTCCATTCGCTCCTTGTCATCTATATTACTGAAGCATGCTTCTATGCCTTTGACTGATCCATCCGAAAGTACTTCGAGAGAGGGTACCTGTAATATTTAGAAATAAACCAAAAAAACAACCACTATTTTAGTGTTTCGAGGACCTTTGTAAGAGGAAGGCCTCCAACAGCAACAGCTAGCTGACGTGGCCTCGGTCCGGTGGCGCACGAACCAGTCTGGTGACCACCCAAATGGAAGCCTCCCAATCAAATCCTGGAGTCAGGGCACGTGGACCCAGTCCAGTGGTGCACGGGCCCGGTCTGGTGCCCCCAGCGCAGATCACTTTCTCCAATTGATTTGCAATGGCTACAAGGGCATGGGGCTATAAAAGGGCCCCTCCACGACCCTAAGGAAGACATCTAAGCAGCAAGAGTGTAGACTCATTATGCAACATTTCTTATCCCCCTCTCTTATATATTTATCTCTAGATCTAGTATTGACGTAGTTATAAGCCAAAAGAAGGAGGAAGAGTGATGTCGGAAGATAGTGCTAGCAAGATCTTAAGCAAGCAAGGAGTTTTTCTCTGCCGGAGTGCTGTCAAGAAGTTGTAAACAATCATGACCCTACTGTAACCATCATCTACATATAGTGGAAGACTTGGTCCATCACTTGGTGACAAATCTAAGTAAGTGGAGGAAGGAGTTGAAATAGACTCCAAACCAGGTTGGCTAACTCCATCGTGGATGTAGACATGCATTTCAAACTTGGGCCAAACCATGGGATAAAACTATGTGTCCTCTATCTCTATTTGTGTTTCTTGTTTACTTTGCTATTTGCACTTCTGCTCTCATCTTGGTATAAGATGTTTGAAGTGCAGGCTATTGTGAGACAAGGACTACAAATTCGCTACGATCTACTCGAGCTAATCTTCATTCTGTTGCGTACACTGCTTCGAGTAGAGTAAGAAAATTCAAGTTTTAAGTGTAAACTTTTATTCGCCTATTCACCCTCTTTAGGCGACATCCATATCTGTGTTCCCACAAGGGAACTTTTAAGTTTCCTATAGGTCTGATTACCCGATATGGAGATAGGCCGACCCAACACTTGTGATTTCCATGACAAGAAAACTAACTGGTTCAGTTAAAGGAAATACAATCTTTGTAGTATGATTAGAATTCTTCTATATTAACCAACTACAACATAAATCATGTGCCTGCCCTTTAAACTATATAAAGAGAGACATGAGCACTCTTGTAACACAGTAGAAATAATAATCTAACATAAGACAATCCAATACATATGGCATACTTTATTACACTATTTAACGGTCTAAACCTGTCTAAATTATTATTTCATGTTAATCACTGAGGTTATTTTTTTGCTAATATCCACCAAATCTTACCTCAAATAACCCTGTAGTAAGATTGTCGGTCATCATACAAACATGACCAAAAAATCTAAAACATATCCATATTATCTTCATGTATGTTATAAAATATAAATAAAAAATTCATGATAATATTTCTCAATAGTTTTACCTCCTTGAATTAAATATTGAAGTTAATCATAAATCACATTAATAGTATGAGTAACAAATCTAGAAGTCATTCAATGTTTAAGCACATACCAAGTTTAGGCCCCCTTTGGAACAAAGGAAATATGAAGGATTCATTCCTTATAGAAAATTTTCTTCATGAGCCTTTGGAACACAGGATTTAATCTCATCAATTCCTTTGAAATTTCTAGGGATTGCTTTCCTCCATACGAGTTTTGGAGGAAAATAACAAGAGGTCCAACCTTTTGTGATCTATTCGCTTCAGATTAAAGCCAGCTGTTCGGACTGCTGCATCTGTAATCTATAGAGACAAAAACACTGTAGAAATAGTAGAGGCCGTTTCAGATTAAAGCCAAAAGAATAGGCTATTGGGAAATTTACTATGACTCTCATCTCTCCGTTCAAATTCCCGCATAACATCCAAAGCTAGGTGAGAAATTTTCCTGCGTTCTCAATTCATGTAGGATTGCCATTCATAACCAAATCTAATCCTGTGTTTTTTCTATTCCCGTGTTTTCATATTACTGTGTTCCAAAGGGGGCCATGTATATTATTAACATTATCATCATTGCAAATATCATTAGATCAAAAAGACTAAAATGAGTAAACTCACTAGTAGCAAGTGTAACTCTATACTTTTTGAGGCCCTAGATGAGAATTAAATATATGCAAGTTCTCAGTGCAAGAGTTAGTTTGGAAGCAAGGGAGACACAACCCCAGAGAGGGAAAACCTCTCATAAATAACTAAATTGCCATCCCCATGTAATGCCCACCTTGGGAAAGACAGGTATCCAAGATGATTTGAGTTTTCAAACTAGCACTAAATATATTGATAATTATTATCTCGACCATTATTATCCCTCGTGTCATTGATGGTTAGGCTATGTACAGTAGATCGCGTATATGATCATGTAAAATACTGTTTTATAATATAGATAACATTGTTTATAGAATGTAGTTTAAAATAGATGATGAGATAAACCGCTGAAGATAGCATTATTATGTACTCTCATGCAAATGACTACTCATGCAAATGACTTTTTTCTCCAATTAACCTTTGGATTTTCTTTTCAGCCCAAGCCGGCCTATTAACCGGCCCAGAGACTCCGAAATGTTCGTACCCATTCCCACCTCCTGCATCAAGCGAAGGACCGGTCCTTCTCAACTCCGCGCCGGCGCCTCGGGGGCGCGATGGATCTCCTCATCGCGCAGATCACCACCGACCTTCGCTCCTCGGACGCACTCCGGCAGTCATTGGCGCTGCTGCAGGCCCTGCAGCAGTGCGCCGCGGGGCGGGATGTCTCCGCGCTCGCCCGCACCGCTGCCACCGAGATCCTGTCGGCACCCTCCTCCGCAGTCTGCAAGCGCCTGGCTCTCGACCTCCTCCGCGCGCTCCCGCTGCCGCCGGACCTCCTCGACCCGCTCCTCCTCTCCTCCCTCCGTTCCGACCTCTCCTTTCCGGACCCCGACGTCGCCTCCTCTTCCATCGCCTCGTTTCCATCCCTGCCCTCCCACCTTCTACCATCGCTCCTCTCCTCTGCCCATGCTGAAATCGCTAATGCGCTCTCCTCGCCCGCTGAGTCGCTGCGCCTCGGCGCTGTCACATCTCTGTCCTCGTTCCTCCCGCGCGATGACCTTGTGCTCATGTGCTCCACAAACCCCTCCCTCATGGCACACGCCACCACGTGGTGGGCCCGCCTGGCCGAGCTTGCGCTGGACTCTGCAGACGCTGTTTCCGCCGGTGCGTTTGAGGCCCTTGCACGGTTGTTCCAGGAGCTAGAGGGGCGCCGTATGAGCCGGCTAGCTGGTGACAAGCTTGTTGATGGAGAAGGTGTGCTTGCAGTGCGCGCCCAGTGGGCGGCTGATGCCATTGATTTCATTTGGTCAAGGCGCAATATGCTGATTGCGCGCTCCATGGTGATGCCTGCGGAGAGCTTCCGACTTACTGTGCACCCTCTAGTGCATGCAGCGAAAATGGTTGCTTCTGGTGTAGTAAACACGCTGCAGCGGATTGCCAAGCCAGGGGACACTACAATTGCTGATAGTGTGGAGTCTAGTGCGGAGAAATTGGTTGGAGTGTCAGACATTGTCTCGCACTTGCTGCCATTCCTTAGTTCACTTGACCCACCACTGGTGTTTGAGGTGGGGATCAATATGCTGGCACTTGCAGATGTCCCTGGTGGCAAGCCAGAGTGGGCTTCAGCTGCCATTATTGCAATCCTGACACTATGGGACCGGCAAGAGTTCTCGTCGATGAGGGAGACAATTGTAAGGGCTGTTGTGACCAATCTTCATTTGCTGGATCTTGGAATGCAGGTACTGAAGCAATCACCATAATGGCTTACTTTCATAACTTCTAGCTGATCTAACCTGTTAACCATAGCCTGTCCTTGTATGATAATATATTTGTTATTTTTTTCTGAACATATTCCAATAACATGTAGTTCTGTCCATTTACTGTTTGTTTGAGTGTGCTTAGACAAAACTACATGGGCTTGAAATGAACACAAATTTATATGTTAGAACAACTCAGGTCCAGTGTATTTCTAGGTTCTTCCTTGAAGCTACTAAATTTATTCAGTCAAATGCCTCTAGTTGCAATTTGCAAATGTAAGTCGTTAGGACAATGACATGGTCTCTAAGGTGGTACTTTAACTAATGATCTCTGTGGAAATATCTTGATTCAAAAGAAGGGAATATGCCAAGGAAGTGTTTTGAATGATGAATTTAGTAGGATTAGTTCTGTGCTCTTAGGGAAGGGCGGGCCTGGTGCAGCGGTAGAGCCAACCGTCTGTAACCGAAAGGTCCCAGGTTCGAGCTCCAGCCTCTGCATATTATGCGTGTATGGCTTGGAGCTTAAAGATACCCTTCCCCTGACCTCACATAGTGTGGGAAGCCTACGACACTGGCTACGCCCCCTTAGTTCTGTGCTCTTAGGACCTAGTTGGTTGATGGCCAAAAATTCCTTACCAAAATGTGGGTAACCCGAGACTTTGGCAACCATTTGGTTTGCTATTGAAGTTCTTCAATATCTGAAATTTGGCTTGCCAAATCTCGACAAACATTTTTGCCCAACTTTTGCTTGCCAAATCTTTGCCAAGGCAAAATTTGGTAACAAACCAAGCAGGCCCTTAATCTAAATAGTTATTATTGTATTGATGGATGGAACTTAGATTTTTGACGAACTCATAACCTAAAACGACTTAACTGCAATTGGATGAGTATTATCTCACTCTTAACTCAACATTTACCATTTTCCTTTTTTGTCAGCATTGTATACAGGGATGAAAGTGGATATCCGAATTGTTCGAACAAATTCAATATTTTAAAATAGATATGTATGAAATTTGATGATGATCTTTTCATATGTTATCAAGCATATTATTACAAATAAGAATAAAATGTTTCATAAATTGTTTTATGCATTATTTGTTCTCTACAACACAAAAGGTGAATATATAACCAAATTTGTGTCCGAATCTGTATCCGAATTTTGTATCTATCATTTGAGAAAATATATGATAATTTGAGGTTTACTTTTAATGAATCTTTACAAGTTCAATGCTAAAAACAAGAATATAAATTTGTACAACTGATTCTATAACCTGAGCAAAAGGGCCTCTAGTCTAATGGTTAAAGACTTCCTGGTAGTACCTCCAAGTCCCGGGCTCGATTCCCCTTTAGGGTGAATTTTCTGGCTTGGTTAAAAAAATCCCCTCGCTGTGCCTCATCCGCTCTTGGGTTACGATGTCCTGTGCGCCACCCTCTGGTTAGGCTGCTGTAGAGTGGACGGTTGACGTCGACCCGTTAGTGATTGGGGAGCCAGGGTTCGAGGATTTTCTCGGCTGGGACCATTGTTTCGGTCTCTTAGTTCTTAATATAATACCAGGAGGGCAGTCATTCCCTCACTGCCCGAGTTTTTTTATAACCTATTTATTCACAATCGACCAAAAAAATGATATCCGAATTAGTATCTGTTTTCGACCGTTTTAATCCCTAATTGTATAAAATTGGCAAATGACAGATTAGTTCCTTTTGGACCTACATGCCCGTATTGGTATCTATCTACATTAATTAGAACCTGATTTCCTGCAATGTTGTTAAATTATGCTTCTTTTCTATTTAGTTCAGTCAAATGTATGTTGTCTAGTGATTCTCTGTCAGATTCAGACATTGAGAGTAGAAAATACAAGGGGCCCATGTCTTATCTGGGTGTGCAAACTCTAATCTCTATACAACCAAACAAAGTTTTTCCCACACATAAACTAATCGTTTATGCAGTGTATGCAATGATTTGTGATTTGGTTATTTTGTGATATGTCCTTCAACTTGAGACCATAAATGATACAATGTTGTACGCTTGCTATCAAATTAAATTTAAATATATGACATTTAGATCTCGTAATTTGGATTATTCTTTCACTGAGCCATTTTATGATTGAATCTGACTATACAAAAGATAAAGCTATTGATGAACTCTTACTAGTTTCTTACTTCTCTGCATCACCGCTGGATAGATATGTTGCTATGTTTGGAGTCATAACTATTAATTTAGTGGAAAATATTGTGAATTATGTTCAAGATGTATTTATGTGAGCATCTGCTATAATACAGGTCTCTCTGTTCAAAAGACTGCTTCAGATGGTGAGAAATTTGAGAGCAGAATCAGATCGTATGCATGCTCTGGCATGTATTTGTCGGACTGCTCTTTGTGTTGATCTTTTTGCAAAGGAGAGTTTTCGAAGAGGTCAGAAGCCTGTTCCAGGAACAGACGTGATATCACTCTTTGAGGATGTGAGGCTGAAGGAAGATCTAAATAGTGTAACCAGCAAAAACTTGTTCAGAGAAGAGCTAGTGGCTTCCCTGGTCGAAAGTTGTTTCCAGCTATCCCTTCCACTACCAGAGTTGAAGAATTCTGGGACAGAGAGCAGAGTTATAGGGGCTTTAGCCTATGGAACTGGTTATGGTGCCCTTAATTGGACAGAACCTGCTTTGGATGTGGTGGAAGTTTGCAGGCCATGTGTTTTTTGGGATTGTGATGGTCGTACCTATGCAGTTGATTGCTATCTAAAGTTGTTTGTGAGGCTTTGTCATATATACGACACCAGAGGTGGTGTGAAGACAATTAAAGCTGGTGCATCTCAAGATCAGATTCTGAATGAGACACGACTTAGAAATTTGCAGCTACAGCTTATCAGGGACCTTCGCGAGGTTGTGATCCTTCTTATTGTTCCTGAATGTTAAATTTTAATTATACCTTCCTGTGTTCATAATACTAGTTGAAATCTAAGAAGACTGTTTATTTCATTGTTGTTTCACAACTCAATGGCGTGACTGTTTTTCTCATGATGTTACATAGTTCTTTATTTGTTCTTGCCTGAGTTGTCAACCAAAAAATGTTTTAGAATTAAATTCAGCCTTCTTTACTCTTAGCATAACACATATGGCATCTTTTTCCCCATAGTTTATTCTCTTTCTTTGTTGCATTTATCTGACTCTTGCATGTAAATCTTGAACCCATAGACCATTGTTATTAAAACGTCGCTTAAACGTCGTTTAAACGTCGTTAAGCGAGAAAACGTGATTAGGAGTTGGAACGTCCGAACGTGTTAGAAAAGTGGCCTAGAACGTTCGTTTTGGACGTTTAAACGTCGCTTAAGCGTCCTAAACGCGTTTTAGGGCATTTTACGCGTTCTGAGGACGTTCTACCCATTCATGGGCCTTTCCTGGGCCTTTAGGGTTTTCTCCAGCCAGCGCGTACCTGTGGAGGCATCCTCTCCTCTAGCGTGTGGAGCCCTCCTCAGCCGGCCGCCCTCCTCTCCTCCGCCCACAGGCCAAAGCAGTCAGCAGACATGCGCAGCTGCGCTGCGTCACCGCCGGCCGACCGCCCCACAGGTACGCCGCCGCCCTCCACTGACCTCGGCTCCCCCTCCTCCCTCCGCCCACAGGCCACAGTAGACCGCTGTGCCACCGCCGGCCGACCGGCGATTGCCCCATAGGCCACAGGTTATCTACGCCGCCGCCCTACACTGACCTCTGTGGCTCCCCCTCCGCCCTACACTGACCTTTTGATAGTCGCCTAGAGGGGGGGTGAATAGGGCGAAACTGAAATTTGCAAAAATAATCACAACTACAAGCCGGGTTAGCGTTAGTAATAAAGAAACGAGTCCGCGAGAGAGGGCGCAAAACAAATCGCAAGCAAATAAGAGTGTGACACGAGGATTTGTTTTACCGAGGTTCGGTTCTCGCAAACCTACTCCCCGTTGAGGAGGCCACAAAGGCCGGGTCTCTTTCAACCCTTCCCTCTCTCAAACGATCCCACGGATCGAGTGAGCTTTCTCTTCTTCTCAATCAACCGGGAACAAAACTTCCCCGCAAGGGCCACCACACAATTGGTGCCTCTTGCCTTGGTTACAATTGAGTGATGATCTCAAGAACAAGTGAGAAAGAAAAGAATGCGATCCAAGCGCAAGAGCTCAAAAGAACACGGCAAATCTCTCTCGCTAGTCACTAAGGGCTTGAGTGGAATTGGAGAGGATTTGATCTCTTTGGTGTGTCTAGAATTGAATGTTAGAGCTCTTGTAGTAGTTGAGAAGTGGAAAACTTGGATGGCAATGAATGTGGGGTGGTTGGGGTATTTATAGCCCCAACCACCAAAAGTGACCGTTGCTGGAACTCCTCTGTTCGATGGCGCACCGGACAGTCCGGTGCACACCGGACAGTCCGGTGCCCCTGCCACGTCACCATTGCCGTTGGATTCTGACCGTTGGAGCTTCTGACTTCTGGGCCCTCCTGGGTGTCCGGTGCACACCGGACATGTACTGTTTGATGTCCGGTGCACCGGCATGGGCGTGCCTGACGACTGCGCGCGCTGCGCGCGCATTTAATGCTCCGCAGGGAGCCGTTGGCGCCGCAGGGAGCCGTTGCTCCACTGGTACACCGGACAGTCCGGTGCACACCGGACAGTCCGGTGAATTTTAGCGGAGTGGCTTCTGAGCGAACCCGAGGCTGGCGAGTTCCGGAGGCCGCGTTTCCTTGGAGCACCGGACATGTCCGGTGCACACCGGACAGTCCGGTGAATTATAGCGCGCCGGCTTCCGAGAAATCCCGAGGGCGAAGAGTTTGAAGTCGAAGTCCTCTGGCCGCACCGGACAGTCCGGTGCACACCGGACAGTCCGGTGCCTCCAGCCAGAGGAGCCCTCGTTTGCCTTGCTGCTCCATTGTTGAATCCAACACTTGGTCTTTTTATTGTCTGATTGTGAACCTTTTGCACCTGTATAACTTATGCACTAGAGTAAACTAGTTAGTCCAATGTTTGTGTTGGGCAATTCAACCACCAAAATTATTTAGGAACTAGGTGTAAGCCTAATTCCCTTTCAATCTCCCCCTTTTTGGTGATTGATGCCAACACAAACCAAAGCAAATATAGAAGTGCATAATTGAACTAGTTTACATAAAGTAAGTGCAAAGGTTGCTTGGAATTGAGCCAATATAAACTTATATGATGCGCATGGATGGTTTCTTTGTTTTTGACATATTGGACCAAATTTGCACCAAGAGTTTTGTTTTTGCAAATTCTTTTGTAAATTCTTTTCAAAGTACTTTTGCAAGATAGTCAAGGGTAAATGAATAAGGTTTTGCAAAGCATTTTCAAGATATGGAATTTTCTCCCCCTATTTCCAATGCTTTTCCTTTGACTAAGCAAAACTCCCCCTCAAATAAGGTCTCCTCTTAGTGTTCAAGAGGGTTTTCAAGACATCAATTTTGAAAATACTAGCTGCTCCTCCTTTAGAACACAAAGAGATACCAATTTTGAAATTTTCCAATTTAAAATCATCAATTTTATAAAATTAGGTGGTGGTGCGGTCCTTTTGCTTTGGGCTCATATTTTCTCCCCCTTTGGCATGAATCGCCAAAAACGGAATCATTAGAGCCCAATAAAGCGCATTCTCCCCCTTTGGTCATGAAATAAAAGAGTGAAGGTTATACCAAAGTTGGAGAGGTGATGTGGAGCGACGGCGAAGGATGAGTAGTAGAGTGGAGTGGAAGCCTTGTCTTCGCCGAAGACTCCTATTCCCTTTCAATATACCTATGACTTGGTTGAAATACACTTGAAAACACATTAGTCATAGCATATATAAAAGAGACATGATCAAAGGTATATTTATGAGCTATGTGTGCAAGACTAGCAAAAGAAATTTCTAGAATCAAGAATATTAAGCTCATGCCTAAGTCGGGTAAAAGATTGTTCATCAAGAGGTTTGGTAAAGATATCGGCTAATTGATCTTTAGTATTAATATAAGAAATCTCGATATCCCCCTTTTGTTGGTGATCCCGAAGAAAGTGATACCGAATGGCTATGTGCTTAGTGCGGCTATGCTCGACGGGATTGTCGGCCATTTTGATTGCACTCTCATTGTCACATAGTAAAGGGACTTTGGTTAATTTGTAACCGTAGTCCCGCAGGGTTTGCCTCATCCAAAGCAATTGCGCGCAACAATGGTCTGCGGCAATATACTCGGCTTCGGCGGTGGAAAGAGCGACTGAATTTTGCTTCTTTGAAGCCCATGACACCAAGGATCTTCCCAAGAACTGGCAAGTCCCCGATGTGCTCTTCCTATTAATCCTACACCCTGCCCAATCGGCATCCGAATAACCAATCAAATCAAAAGTGGATCCCCGAGGGTACCAAAGCCCAAACTTAGGAGTAAAAGCCAAATATCTCAAGATTCGTTTTACGGCCGTAAGGTGTGATTCCTTAGGGTCGGCTTGGAATCTTGCACACATGCAAACGGAAAGCATAATGTCCGGTCGAGATGCACATAAATAAAGCAATGATCCAATCATCGACCGGTATACCTTTTGATCCACGGACTTACCTCCCGTGTCGAGGTCGAGATGCCCATTGGTTCCCATGGGTGTCTTGATGGGCTTGGCATCCTTCATTCCAAACTTGCTTAAAATGTCTTGAGTATATTTGGTTTGGCTGATGAAGGTGCCTTCTTGGAGTTGCTTGACTTGGAATCCTAGGAAATACTTCAACTCCCCCATCATCGACATCTCGAATTTCTGTGTCATGATCCTACTAAATTCTTCACATGTAGATTTGTTAGTAGACCCAAATATAATATTATCAACATAAATTTGGCATACAAACAAATCATTGTCAAGAGTTTTAGTGAACAAAGTAGGATCGGCCTTGCCGACTTTGAAGCCATTTGCAATAAGGAAATCTCTAAGGCATTCATACCATGCTCTTGGGGCTTGCTTGAGCCCATAAAGCGCCTTAGAGAGCCTATAAACATGGTTAGGGTACTCACTGTCTTCAAAGCCGGGAGGTTGCTCAACATAGACCTCTTCCTTGATTGGTCCATTGAGGAAGGCACTCTTCACGTCCATTTGATAAAGCTTGAAGCCATGGTAAGTAGCATAGGCCAATAATATGCGAATTGACTCAAGCCTAGCTACGGGTGCATAGGTTTCACCAAAATCCAAACCTTCGACTTGTGAATAACCCTTGGCCACGAGTCGAGCTTTGTTCCTTGTCACCACACCATGCTCGTCTTGCTTGTTGCGGAAGACCCACTTGGTTCCTACAACATTTTGATTGGGACGTGGAACTAAGTGCCATACCTCGTTCCTCGTGAAATTGTTGAGCTCCTCTTGCATCGCCATCACCCAATCCGAATCTTGTAGTGCTTCCTCTACCCTGGTTGGCTCAATAGAGGAAACAAACGAGTAATGTTCACAAAAATGAGCAACACGAGATCGAGTAGTTACCCCCTTATGAATATCGCCAAGGATAGTGTCGACGGGGTGATCTCGTTGTATTGCTTGGTGGACTCTTGGGTGTGGCGGCCTTGGTTGTTCATCCTCCTTGTCTTCATCATTTGCATCTCCCCCTTGATTTTGAGGTGGCTCATCTTCTTGATCTTCTTGTTCAACATTTTGAGCCTCATCCTCAACTTGAGTTGGTGGAGATGCTTGCATGGAGGAGGATGGTTGATCTTGTGCATTTGGAGGCTCTTCGGATTCCTTAGGACACACATCCCCGATGGACATGTTTCTTAGCGCTATGCATGGAGCCTGTTCTTCACCTACATCATCAAGATCAACTTGCTCTACTTGAGAGCCGTTAGTCTCATCAAACACAACGTCACAAGAAACTTCAACAAGTCCTGAGGACTTGTTAAAGACTCTATATGCCCTTGTGTTTGAGTCATATCTTAGTAAAAAGCCTTCTACAGTTTTAGGAGCAAATTTAGATTTTCTACCTCTTTTGACAAGAATAAAACATTTGCTACCAAAAACTCTAAAATATGAAATATTGGGCTTTTTACCGGTTAGGAGTTCATAAGATGTCTTCTTGAGGATTCGGTGAAGATATAACCGGTTGATGGCGTAGCAGGCGGTGTTGACCGCCTCGGCCCAAAACCGATCCGGTGTCTTGTACTCATCAAGCATGGTCCTTGCCATGTCCAATAGAGTTCGATTCTTCCTCTCCACTACACCATTTTGTTGTGGAGTGTAGGGAGAAGAGAACTCATGCTTGATGCCCTCCTCCTCAAGAAAGCCTTCAATTTGAGAGTTCTTGAACTCCGTCCCATTGTCGCTTCTAATTTTCTTGATCCTTAAGCCGAACTCATTTTGAGCCCGTCTCAAGAATCCCTTTAAGGTCTCTTGGGTTTGTGATTTTTCCTGCAAAAAGAATACCCAAGTGAAGCGAGAATAGTCATCCACAATTACAAGGCAATACTTACTACCGCCGATGCTTATGTAAGCGATCGGGCCGAACAAATCCATGTGAAGGAGCTCCAGTGGCCTGTCGGTAGTCATGATGTTTTTGTGTGGATGATGGACACCAACTTGCTTCCCAGCTTGGCAAGCGCTACAAATCCTGTCTTTCTCAAAATGAACATCGGTTAGTCCCAAAATGTGTTCTCCCTTCAGAAGCTTGTGAAGATTCTTCATTCCAACATGGGCTAGTCGGCGGTGCCAGAGCCAACCCAAGTTAGTCTTAGCAATCAAGCAAGTGTTGAGCTCAGCTCTATGAAAATCTACTAAGTATAGCTGACCCTCTAACACTCCCTTAAAAGCTATTGAATCATCACTTCTTCTAAAGACAGTTACACCTATATCAGTAAAAAGACAGTTGTAGCCCATTTGACATAATTGGGATACGGAAAGCAAATTGTAATCTAAGGAATCTACAAGAAAAACATTAGAAATGGAATGGTCAGGAGATATAGCAATTTTACCCAAACCTTTGACCAAACCTTGATTTCCATCCCCGAATGTGATAGCTCGTTGGGGATCTTGGTTTTTCTCATATGAGGAGAACATCCTTTTCTCCCCTGTCATGTGGTTTGTACACCCGCTGTCGAGTATCCAACTTGTGCCCCCGGATGCATAAACCTACAAAACAAGTTTAGTTCTTTGTTTTAGGTACCCAAACGGTTTTGGGTCCTTTGGCATTAGATACAAGAACTTTGGGTACCCAAACACAAGTCTTGGAGCCCTTGTGTTTGCCCCCAACAATTTTGGCAACTACCTTGCCAGATTTGCTAGTCAACACATAAGATGCATCAAAAGTTTTAAATGAAATGGCATGATCATTTGATGCATTAATAGTTTTCTTTCTAGGCAACTTGGCATGGGTTGGTTGCCTAGATCTAGATGTCTCACCCTTATACATAAAAGCATAATTAGGGCCAGAGTGAGACTTCCTAGAATGAATTTTCTTAATTTTACTCTCAGGATACCCGGCAGGGTACAAAATGTAACCCTCGTTATCCTGAGGCATGGGAGCCTTGCCCTTAACAAAGTTAGACAAGTTCTTAGGAGGGGCATTAATTTTGACATTGTCTCCCCTTTGGAAGCCAATGCCGTCCTTAATGCCCGGGCGTCTCCCATTATAGAGCATGCTTCTAGCCAATTTAAATTTTTCATTTTCTAAGTCATGCTCTCTAATTTTAGCATTAAGTTGAGCTATGTGATCATTTTGTTGTTTAATTAAGGCTAGGTGATCATGGATAGCATCAACATTAATGTCTCTACATCTAGTACAAATGGAAACATGCTCAACATGAGATGTAGAGGGTTTGCAAGTTTTAAGTTCAACAACCTTAGCATGCAACATATCATTTTTAGTTCTAAGGT
Source organism: Zea luxurians (assembly GCA_029449295.1). Lineage (NCBI taxonomy): Eukaryota > Viridiplantae > Streptophyta > Magnoliopsida > Poales > Poaceae > Zea > Zea luxurians. The sequence continues at coordinate 58,890 of JAOPSE010000722.1, forward strand.
CGGAAATAGTAGCATTGCAAACATCAAAATCCTTAGCCTTAGCAATTAATTTCTCATTTTCATTTCTAAGGCTAGCAATGGAAACATTCAACTTATCAATCCTAGCAAGCAAATCAACATTATTATTTCTAGGATCAATGCAAACATGAGAATCAACCTTAGCTAACAAATTTGCATTTTCATTTCTAAGGTTGTCTAAAGTCTCATGACAAGTGCTTAGCTCACTAGACAATTTTTCACATTTTTCTCTTTCTAGAGCATAAGCATTTTTAACCTTAACATGTTTCTTGTTTTCCTTGATTAGGAAGTCCTCTTGGGAATCCAAGAGATCATCCTTTTCATGGATGGCACTAATTAGCTCATTTAATTTTTCCTTTTGTTCCATGTTAAGGTTGGCAAAAAGAATGCGTAAGTTATCCTCTTCATTTTTATCATCATCCTCATCACTAGATGTTTCATATTTAGTGGAGGACTTTGATTTTATCTTCTTTTTGCCGTCCTTGGCCATGAGGCACTTGTGGCCGACGTTGGGGAAGAGGAGGCCCTTGGTGACGGCGATGTTGGCGGCGTCCTCGTCGTCGGAGGAGTCGCTTGAGCTTTCGTCGGAGTCCCACTCCCGACAAACATGGGCATCGCCGCCCTTCTTCTTGTAGTACTTCTTCTTTTCCTTCCTCTTGCCCTTCTTGTCGTCACCCCTGTCACTATCACTTAAGAATGGACATTTAGCAATAAAGTGACCGGGCTTACCACACTTGTAGCAAACCTTCTTGGAACGGGATTTATAGTCCTTCCCCTTCCTTTGTTTGAGGATTTGCCGGAAGCTTTTGATGATTAGGGCCATCTCCTCGTTGTCGAGCTTGGAGGCGTCAATTGGTTGTCTACTTGGTGTAGACTCCTCCTTCTTCTCCTCCGTTGCCTTGAAGGCCACGGGTTGCGCCTCGGATGTGGAAGGCTCATCAAGCTCGTTGATCTTCTTGGAGCCCTTAATCATGCATTCAAAACTAACAAAATTTCCGATGACTTCCTCGGGGGTCATTTGTGTATATCTAGGATTGCCACGAATTAATTGTACTTGAGTAGGGTTAAGGAAAATAAGGGCTCTTAGAATAACCTTAACCACTTCGTGGTCATCCCATTTTGCGCTCCCGAGGTTGCGCACTTGGTTCACCAAGGTCTTGAGCCGGTTGTACATGTCTTGTGGCTCCTCCCCTTGGCGAAGACGGAAGCGACCGAGCTCCCCCTCGATCGTTTCCCGCTTGGTGATCTTGGTGAGTTCATCACCCTCGTGCGCCGTTTTGAGTAGGTCCCAAATCTCCTTGGCGTTCTTCAACCCTTGTACTTTGTTGTATTCCTCCTTGCTTAGAGAGGCAAGAAGGATGGTTGCGGCTTGGGAGTTGAAGTGCTCGATTTGGGCCACTTCGTCCGTGTCGTAGTCTTCATCCCCTACGGATGGTACCTGTACACCATACTCAACAATATCCCATAATCTTTTGTGGAGAGAGGTTAGATGAAATCGCATCAAATTACTCCACATAGCATAATCTTCACCATTAAAAGTTGGTGGTTTGCCTAATGAGACGGAAAGTAAAGGTGTATGTTTAGGAACGCGAGGGTAGCGTAGGGGGATCTTACTATACTTCTTACGCTCTTGGCGTTTAGAAGTGACGGACGCCGCGTCGGAGCCGGAGGTAGATGTTGATGAAGTGTCGGTCTCGTAGTAGACCACCTTCCTCATCCTTTTGTGCTTGTCCCCACTCCGATGCGGCTTGTGAGAAGAAGATTTTTCCTTCTTCTCTTTGTGGTGAGAAGAGGAAGATCTTTTCTCCTTCCGCTTGGAGGATTTCTTCTTCTTCTCTCTTCTCTTGGTGCGGGACTCTTCCGATGAAGATGAAGTGCTCCCTTGACTTGTAGTGGGCTTGTCATCGCCGGTCTCCATCTCCCTCTTGGTGTGATCTCCCGACATCACTTCGAGCGGTTAGGCTCTAATGAAGCACCGGGCTCTGATACCAATTGATAGTCGCCTAGAGGGGGGGTGAATAGGGCGAAACTGAAATTTGCAAAAATAATCACAACTACAAGCCGGGTTAGCGTTAGTAATAAAGAAACGAGTCCGCGAGAGAGGGCGCAAAACAAATCGCAAGCAAATAAGAGTGTGACACGAGGATTTGTTTTACCGAGGTTCGGTTCTCGCAAACCTACTCCCCGTTGAGGAGGCCACAAAGGCCGGGTCTCTTTCAACCCTTCCCTCTCTCAAACGATCCCACGGATCGAGTGAGCTTTCTCTTCTTCTCAATCAACCGGGAACAAAACTTCCCCGCAAGGGCCACCACACAATTGGTGCCTCTTGCCTTGGTTACAATTGAGTGATGATCTCAAGAACAAGTGAGAAAGAAAAGAATGCGATCCAAGCGCAAGAGCTCAAAAGAACACGGCAAATCTCTCTCGCTAGTCACTAAGGGCTTGAGTGGAATTGGAGAGGATTTGATCTCTTTGGTGTGTCTAGAATTGAATGTTAGAGCTCTTGTAGTAGTTGAGAAGTGGAAAACTTGGATGGCAATGAATGTGGGGTGGTTGGGGTATTTATAGCCCCAACCACCAAAAGTGACCGTTGCTGGAACTCCTCTGTTCGATGGCGCACCGGACAGTCCGGTGCACACCGGACAGTCCGGTGCACACCGGACAGTCCGGTGCCCCTGCCACGTCACCATTGCCGTTGGATTCTGACCGTTGGAGCTTCTGACTTCTGGGCCCTCCTGGGTGTCCGGTGCACACCGGACATGTACTGTTTGATGTCCGGTGCACCGGCATGGGCGTGCCTGACGACTGCGCGCGCTGCGCGCGCATTTAATGCTCCGCAGGGAGCCGTTGCTCCACTGGTACACCGGACAGTCCGGTGCACACCGGACAGTCCGGTGAATTTTAGCGGAGTGGCTTCTGAGCGAACCCGAGGCTGGCGAGTTCCGGAGGCCGCGTTTCCTTGGAGCACCGGACATGTCCGGTGCACACCGGACAGTCCGGTGAATTATAGCGCGCCGGCTTCCGAGAAATCCCGAGGGCGAAGAGTTTGAAGTCGAAGTCCTCTGGCCGCACCGGACAGTCCGGTGCACACCGGACAGTCCGGTGCCTCCAGCCAGAGGAGCCCTCGTTTGCCTTGCTGCTCCATTGTTGAATCCAACACTTGGTCTTTTTATTGTCTGATTGTGAACCTTTTGCACCTGTATAACTTATGCACTAGAGTAAACTAGTTAGTCCAATGTTTGTGTTGGGCAATTCAACCACCAAAATTATTTAGGAACTAGGTGTAAGCCTAATTCCCTTTCACCTTTGACATTTAAACTTGTGTTGTTGAACTTGATCTGTTTCTTTTTATGCTATTTGGTTTGCGAACTCAAGTACTCAACTTATATATGAACTTATTCTATATTTGAACTTCTATGTCAAGTCTGAAAAGACGTTTCAACGTTCGTTTAAACATTTAAATGTTAAAAAGTTGGTTCATAACGTTTTAACGCTTTAATAACCATGCCATACACACCCTTTTATAAACAGGTTTTAGGCCACGACGACGACGACAACAACAAAGCCTTTAGTCCCAAGAAAGTTGGGTAGGCTAGAGTTGAAATCCAACAAAAATCAAGTCAATGTTTAGGCACATAGATGGCTGTTTTTCATGTACTCCTATCCAAGGCTAAATCTTTAGGTATCCTTTCGAGTCTCCTTTTAGGGTCTGTTCCTATGTTAACTTCAGACTTTCCTTGCCTCTCTTCCTATTGCTATTACGTCTTAGGATTCCACTATGTACTAGTGCTTCTGGAGGTCTCTGTTAGATATGTCCAAACCATTTCAATTGGGGATTGGACGAGTTTTTCTTCAATTGGTGCTACCCCTAGCTTATCACGTATATCATCGTTTCAGATTTGATCGCTTCTTGCATGGCCACAAATCCAACGCAACATACATATTTTTGCAACACTTATCTGCCGAACATGTCATATTTTTGTAGGCCAACATTTTGCACCGTAAAACTTAATTGGCCTAATTGCTGTCCTATAAATCTTGCTTTTTAGATTCTGCGGTACCCTCTTGTCACATAGAACACCATATGCTTGATGTCACTTTATCCACTCTGCTTCGATTCTATGGCTAATATCTACATCAATAGCCCGATCTCTTTGTAGCATTGATCCTAAATACTGAAAGTTATTTCATGGCCACTACTTGACCTTCCAAACTAACATATCATTCCTCGTGTGCAGTAGTGATGAATTCACATCCATAGTTGTTAAGGCGGCAAGACGAGGTAAGGCGACCAACCCCTTTTTAACTTTTAAGCGATAAGGCGAGGTTACACCTTATTAATATATAAAATTAGGAAAAGATAGAAAATATAGGAATATAGTCTCAAATAGATAGGGATAGTAGTATTATCGTAGCAAATAGGAGTACAAGTTCAACATAAACCAACATAACAAACTTAAAGTGCAACATAAGTAATAGATAGTAGTAGATAACACTCATCTCTCAATAGCCAACGTTCTCCATCACAAATCTACAAAAGATAATTCACATCCATATCTATATTTAGAAAACTAAATAACTGATCAACTGAAACCGAGTAACTGACACTCTGAAATTGAATAACAATGCATCCACATCCACTGAAACTGAAGAACAAAGAGAGCAGAGCAGAGAGGGGAAATACAACACACCCGTAGGGGAGGGGGAGCTACAGAGGGGACGACGCTGGGTGGAGCCGTGCCTGGGAGAGGAGCGTGGAGCCACACTAGGGAGGGAGACTTCACTGGGGAGGGGGCCACCGCCGCCACCTGGACTTCACCAGGGTGGTGGAGCTCACGGAGAAGCCATCGACGGCTGGAGACCGCCACTTCCGCTGGTGAGAGATCCCTGAGCGCCACACCGCTGCCTGGAGCCTTGGACTAATTATGTTTGTAACCGTGAATAGATGAGCCCGTGCCCGCGAACAGATGAGCTCTTCCCCTTTATCCAAGGCGTCCTTAGGGCAACACCTTACCAATGCTTAAGGCGCTAGGGCGATGCCTTGATGCCTAAGGCGGACGCCTTACTCGCGACTGCAAGGCAAGGAAAACGCCTTACCACTAAACCTTGCCTTACCGCTTAAGTGGACGCCTTAACAACTATATTCACATCTCATATATTTGGTTTTAGTTCTTGTTACTAACCTTGGGATTAACAACTGATAATAAGTTCCTAAGGACTATTGGGATTAAACCTTGGCTGGGCCTAATGGGCCTTAACACCTTTCCTCAAACTCAAAGTGGAAATGGAGGATCTGAAGCTTTGAGTTTGATCAAGTGAAACTGATGTTGTGCTCTTGTTTGCGCTTTGGTGAAGAAATGTGCCAATTGAGATTCTGAGGGCACATATTGAAGATCAATAGTCTTCTGCTGACAATGAGATTGAGTAAATGATGCATCGACACCAATGTGTTTGGTAAGTTCATGCTTGACTGGATCATGAGAAATCTGTATAGCACTCATGTTATCACATAAAAGAGGTGTAGGAGTGTCATAAGGGACACCAAGATCAGCCAAGAGCTAGCGCAGTCAAATAATTTCAGCAGTGGTAGTAGCAAGAGCCCGAAGTTCTGCTTCAGGCCTAGAATGATATATGGCCGCTTGCTTCTTGGATTTCCAGGCAATAGGAGAGGATCCAAGAAGAATACAGTAACCTGTAGTAGAACAACGTTCAACAGGATCACTCGCCCAAGTGGCATCAGAGTCGCATGAAGCTGAAGTGGGCTATCAGAAGCATAGAGTAAACATCTGGATCTTGTCCCGCGTAAATATCTAAGCACACGAAGCAAATGACCGTAATGAACTGAGGTTGGTGTGAATACAAATTGGCTCAGAATATGAACAACATGAGCAATATCAGGTCTGATGATGGTGAGATAAACAAGGCTACTCACAATTTGGCGATATTGAGTTGGGTCTGCTAGTGGTGTCCCATCCTTCGGACGAAGTTGTAAATGAATATCCATTGGTGTCGCAACTGTGCGTTTATCAGTAAGTCCAGAGCGATCAAGAAGATCTTGTATATACTTGGACTGAGACAGATAAAAGACTTTTGGAGTTTGCTGAACTTCAATGCCCAAGAAATAGCTAAGAGGACCCAAATCAGACATATGAAATTCCTTACTAAGATGCTTTTTGACATGAGAAATATGTTCTGAGTTGTCACCTGTAATTAGCATATTATTCACATATAATAGAAGTAAAGTGCGGTTTTTGGAGAGACATGAACAAACAATGTAGGATCATGTTCACTAGAAGAAAAACCAGCAGTTGTGATGACAAAGATGAATCTCTTAAACCAAGTTCGAGAAGCTTGTTTCAGCCCATACAATGTGCGACGGAGGCGACAAATGTGGCATGAGGGAGTATCAACCCTCGGAGGAGGATGCATATAAACTTCTTCATGTATATCACCATTGAGAAAAGCATACTTGACATCCATCTGAGAGATAGTCCAAGAAGATGAGGCTGCAACTGCAATCAAAGTTCGAACAGTAGTCATATATGCAACATGTGCAAAAGTCTCATCATAATCAAGTCCTTGAGTCTGTTGGAAACCACGTGCCACAAGACGACCTTTATACCTCTCAATGGAACCATCTGATTTTGTCTTAACTTTGAAGACCCATTTACATGTGATAGGAACAACATGCGAGGGTAAAGGAACTATATCCCATGTACCAGTGTGTTCAAGAGCAGCCAATTCATCAATCATAGCAAGCTGCCACTCAAGAATCCCAGAAGCCTCCTGATAAGTAGTGGGTTCAACAATTGCCACACCAGCTCGTGGAAAACCATAGCGATCTGGAGGTTCAATGGTACCACGGTCACGAAGACGATATCCCTGATTAAAAACATCATTAGACTCATTATTGTTAGTACAAAAATCGGGTACATGATCAGTATCAGGACGAGCTGTAGGAATAGAGCGGGAACGACGAATGTAGGTTTGGATGGCAGGTGGTTTGGAAGAGTAAGGAAGATGACGTGGAGGTGGAAAGTGGTGTTATGGGAATGAGAACATCAGGTGTGGATGTGAAAGATGATGGTTCAGATGAAAAATCAGGAATGGAAGGAAGACACATGAAAGAAGTGGATTCTGTGGGATAATATGAGGAATGAGTGGACTGGTTGTGAAAGAAGTCAATTTGGCCCGCTCACGTGGTAGTAACAGGACATTACATATACATCCAAACACATAAAGATGATCATATCGTGGAGGTGTCCCAAAAAGAACTTCACCCGGTGTTTTGCTAGAAAGTTTAGATGATGGTTGTCTATTAATGAGATACACGGCAGTGGAAACAACTTCACTCTAAAAGTGTGAAGGAACAAAAGAAGATACCAAAAGAGTATGAGGAAGGATAAGTGGTTATATGGTAAGCGAATTAAAGACCTTACTCCAAGTTTATATAATATTATACCCAAGAGGATTATCAATAGCAGGACAGTTTATGAGGCAATTACAGACAGAAAATGGATCTCTGATATTAAAGGTCCACTGACAGTGGGAGTCTTAACAGATTATCTTCAGTTGTGGGATATGACTTCAGTTTGGCAGCTGCAGCCTGAGGTTGAGGATAAACATATTTTCAGTATTGCTCCTAGTGGCATCTATTCAACAAAGATTGCTTATGAGGGCTTCTTTTTGGGGTCTGTAACTTTCCCTCATTACAAGAAAATTTGGAAAACTTGGGCCTTGCCAAAATGCCGTCTCTTCGTCTGGCTGGTTGCTCAAAATCGTCTCTGGACAACGAATAGACTTGCTAAAAGAGGGCTGAGTCATCCTGAGAAGTGCCCCTTTTGTGATCAAGAAGATGAAACTATTGATCAACTCCTTGTTACCTATTCCTTCTCCAGGGAATTCTGGTACCTGTTGTTAAGGAATTTCGGTCTGCATTCTTTGGCTTCTCAACCTGATGTTGGCTCATTTCTAGGCTGGTGGGATTCAGTGGGGAATATTGCTGCTGGGCTCACTAAAAAAGGGCTTGATTCCCTTATCATTCTGGGAGCCTAGACCTTATGGAAACATAGAAACAAATGCGTTTTTGATGGCTGCAACCCTAGTGTTACCATGAGTCTTAGAGCTGCTAATGAGGAAAGGATGCAATGGGAGATTGCTGGTGCCAAGGGGCTCTGCCATCTTGCTGTACCTTTAGCTGAGAGCTAACGAGAGTCTAATGGTTTCTTTTATGTATGCTTCTTACTGGCCTCCGTAAGGAGGATGTTTTTGTTCTGGCCTTTCTTGGCCCCCCTGTTATCTCTTCTTAATATATTATGAGGCGCAGTTCTCCTGCGCTTTCGAGAAAAAAATATGACGGTGTTTGCGTTTAGCAACACCATTTTGGGCATGAGCACCAGGGCAAGAAAGTTGAGCTAGAGTACCCTCTAAGGTCAATATCTGGTGAAAATTATCAGATAAAAATGCACCACCATAATCAGAACGAAAGTTTTTAATAGTAGCGGAAAACTGGGTGTGAACCATGCGAGCGAAGGACTTGTAAATAGAAGGCAATTCCGAGAGGCGTTTCATGAAGTAAATCCCAGTATAACGAGAATGATCATCAATAAAAATGACAATATTTATGACCACCTTTGGAAACAAAAGGAGCAGGACCCCAAACATCAGAGTGAATAAGATCAAAAGGTTTAGCAGAATGGGAATCACTAGTAAAATATGGAAGTTGTATTTGTTTTCCATGATGATAACCTTTGTAATGAAAACTAGACTCAACATGTGTAGGACCTAAACATCCTGACTTTATTAGAGTAGACAGAAGAGATCCACATAAGTGACCAATACGATGATGTCACTGGGCAAATGACGTCTTGGGACCCAAAGCAGCAAGCACATGAGCTGTAGAGGTATGGTATGAACGAAGACACAAGGTGTCCAAGATGTAGAGGCGAGGCGAAGATTTATGGCAACGGCCAGTCCCAATCACATCCCCTATGTGTCGATCCTGTACAAAACAAGATGAGTCATCAAATCCAACAAAACAATTGTGATCGGTAATTTGGCCAACTGATAGTAGATCCATGGATAACTCAGGTACAAAGAAAATATTTGGGACAACAAAATTAGGATTGGAAAGAGAACCCTTGTGGGTGACATGACAAAATGTACCATCAGCAGTCTGAACAGAGGTACACTCAGTGACAGGTGTAGTAGACGCCAACCGTGACTGATCAGATGTCACATGAAATGAAGCTCCATAGTCAAGAACCTAACTCAGGTACAAAGAAAAAATTTGGGACAACAAAATTAGGATTGGAAAGAGAACCCTTGTGGGTGACATGACATAATGTATCATCAGCAGTCTGAACAGAAGTACCCTCGGTGACATGTGTAGTAGACGCCAGCTGTGACTGATCAGATGTCACATGAAATGAAGCTCTAGAGTCAAGAACCCAAGATGATGACAAAGCACCAGCAGATGAAGTAGCAGCAACAACAACTGAGCTTCTAGGAGATGGTCTTGTACCACGACCACGAGTAGCACGACGGACACGAAAATCAGCCAGCTTCTCTAGAAACTTAGCAAAGCAGTTTTCAGACCGATGAGTGGTCTTTTTGCAATGCTCACAAGGCTGAAAAGGGGTGCTCCTGGACTTCTGAGCAGCGGCCAACACACTGTGAGAACTCATACCAGTAATAGAAGACAAAGACTTAAGATGAGTCTCTTCAGCAAGTAATTCAGACAACGCCTGAGCCATGGTGAGAGTATTAGAACTGTGAAGCAACCTTGCACGAAGAGAATCAAATTCAAGTCGAACTCCCATAACAAATCTATAGGTAACGAACTTCTCAATGAACTTATGGGCTGGGCAAGACACAACTGTACAAGCAGGCACCATGGAGGTCAATGCACTCATAAGACGATCAAAAGCTGAATAGTATTCATCAATGGACATATCATATTGCTCAATGATATGAGTCTGCTGCATAAGGGTATGTAAAAGAGCACCACTGTCCTGAACAAACCAGTCCTTCAGATGAGACCAGATAGCCTTAGCAGTGGTGAATTTGGACAGACTCATAATCATAGTTGGTTTAGTGCTATTAACCATTGTAGCCATTACTTTGCCATCATTGATTTGCCAAGTCTTGATTGCAGCAGCATTGCTTCTATAAACTGCTAAAACTGGTGAATCTTCAGTCAAATGGAATAGTAGACCGTGATCTCTTAATGCAGCCTATTGGAATATAATATAAGTGAATTGCCCACACCTCCTATCAACATAAGCTTTTGGGTTAGATTGGTTGGTGCATGCAGCTTAATATGGTATCAAAGCCAGAGGTCCCGTGTTCGAATCCTGGTTAGCGCAATTAAATAAAATAATTGTTGCTCGATCCTATTCCACGTCTGAGATTCAAAAGATGCTCGACGTGAAGGGGAGTGTTGGAATATAATATAAGTGAATTGCCCACACCTCTTATCAGCTTAAGCTTTTGGGTTAGATTGGTTGGTGCATGCAACATAATAGTTCATGTACTCTTATATATTCTCCCTAGAGGCTCAATGCAATACATCCCACACATTATACGCATTCTCCTTCCTTCATGGTATCACGAGTTTAGGTTTTAGATTCAACAGGCATCTTTCGCTGACACTACCGCTCCGCACCCGGGGAGATCGTTCTCCACCGGGGGCAGCACCCTCGTAGGATGCACGGCCGGTCCCTTTGATCTGTCATGCCCATCGTCGTCATCGCGTCAAGTCGAAGTAGCAGCAGATCCGAAAACTCACCGTCGGCGTTGCTCCGATCGGCTCACGTCGACATGCACCGGCTGGATCCGGCACCTCCACACGTCGTCGTGGTGACGGTTGTGGCCGGATCGAATCCCCGCCGCCGGCTGGGTTATGCGACGCCATGGTGACAGCTCTGACTCTCGCTGCCGGCCGGTCCCACCGAAGCCACACGCCAGGCTTGCGTGCTCGCGCTGGATCCACGTGCCCGCACCAAGGACGCTGCGCCCTCATCAGGCAGTGCCATGTAGTCGCCGACGTCCTTCACGTCCTCGCGTGGTTCGTCCTAGTGCTCCAGATGCAGCACCTCTGAGGTATCCACACGTACAGGGAGGAAGCGCCGCGTACCGAACTGCTAGGTTCGTGACGGCGGCTGCGCGAGGGCGAGAGGCGAGCGGCTGCTCGTTTGCTGGTGGCGAATTAGGGTTAGCCTAACCGCGCCCCCGACCCTCATTATATAGGCGTTATGGTGGGCTTCTGACTCCGAGGCCCATCAGTAACCCTAAAGCCCAGTCTAATTTCGGATCTAATCCGAGTTAGGCTTCCTTCCCCTTAAGTGTGTGACCCTATAGGTTCACGTACAAATAGACATGCCCGAGTACTCTTACTTGGCCCAATAATTGACAGCGGCCTCTAGCAAAACATGTCAACTCCTATGCGCACGTAAAGATCATATCAGACGAACCATTGCAACATTACGTATATGTTGTTCCCTTTGTCTCACGATATTTGGTCTGGCTCTAAGCTGACCTCTCTTTTTCGACACTGTGAATTGGGATCCTTTCAATGGTTAACTCTTAACCCTAGCACGGCCATGCATTTCTTGATCCAATCACTCGAGGGGCCCAGAGATATCTCTCTCAAGAAGAGAGGGACAAATTCCATCTTGACTGACCATGCCTCACAACATGCTTCCTGACAAACCCAAAACTACCTTTATAACTACCCAGTTACGGATTAGCGTTTGATAGTCCCTAAGTAGGTCAATCCACATCTTAAGAACATGCGATAATCTCAGGTCTAAGGACACAGTATACATGTTGCAAAAAGAGAACTATATTGCAATATCTCACATTGGGTCGGTCCAGCCTCATGTCATACATGCGCCCACATTATTAGTTCGACATCTCCATGTCCATGGCTTGTGAAATGTAGTCATCAACTAATATATGTGCTAGTCATCGACTCTGACCAGGGACATCATTTAGAATAACCATACAAGTAAAGAATCTCACAAACAATTCACATAATTGCTAATCAATACAAGGTGCCTTTCATGGATATTCATTTAAGCAATATATATATCATGGATACAAAGAAATATGCTCATCTCTATGATTATCTCTAGGGCATATTTCTAACAGGAGCCCCGTGTCCACCCCGTCAGCCGGATTGCCACAGGAGAATGTGTGGTACGACCTTGGACGTGGGACCGAGCAAATGATTCCCAGCCCAAATGGATGATCAAAATTGAGAACATGCAATCTAAGATCATTTTGAAGATAATCCCGAATACGATGAACCAACATACCAAGATCAGCCTGTTGCAACACTCCTTCCACATCCGCCGCAATGACAGTGATCACGTCGAGTCTCCTGCCCCAGAGCAAGATGAATGCAGGCACGCGTACGTCGGTTGGTGTCTCCATCCACGGTGACAAACTCCGGCGGGAGGAAAGGACGAGGGTCCGCCGAGAAGTTGGCCATGTGCAAGAGGGATGAGGGCAGCAGTGAGAAACCACCGAACTGATGAGTTCGAGAAGGTGAGGGCCAAAGGGTTTTCTCAGCAACAGTAAGAGGGGAGTGGCCAACATTAGAATCAAAAGGCGCCTGCAACCGGGTATAGCAGTCGAGCCAACAACCGAAGCCAGTTGAAAGCGGGGCAAAACTCTTTCGGGGATAGGAGCCGAACAATTGCCCTCGTGAGTGAATGAAAAGACGCATTTACCGGAAGATTGAGTGGGCCCGGTGACCGAAGGCAAAGGGGCCATAGCTAAGGCTCCGAGAGCAACTTCCAATGCAACAGGAGCATCATTGCAGCCTGCCACCAATCTTTTAATGCAGTGCGCCTAAGGCCTCTAGATCAGACGTGTCGAAGGCTGGACACACGTAGTGTTGCAATATTTTTCAAAGTGACCAAGCAGAAAACACCGACGACACCTGACCGGGCTGGAACAGGTGCTGACGAAGTGGGTGTTCGAGACTCGAGAGACACCGATAGCAAAGCTTACCCAATAGAATGGTAGGCCCCACATTTGTCGAGTGCGCATGCAACATGCGTACACGCCCAGCCCATGAGAGACGGGTTTTGCACAGAGCCCCAAGAGACGCTGCCCTGTCCAGATCCTGGGAAATCCGAGAAAAGATGGCTGGAACAGGAACCAAAGCAGTCTCCGGAGAGCCTGTTTTCAAAGTCGGACTGAAACGAAATCTCGAGTTCGAATTTAAGAGGCAAAGGACATTTGAAACTCCCAATTTGCAAAAATCCAGCTGACACTGATCAGTGGGAGTACCCTAAAGAATGAGCTTCGACTTCCTCTTTATGGCTGACCTGAGAAATCCCTTGTTAATTCGATCTGAGGGACCATGTTTCTTTCTTGGTGAGTCTTGCACCAAATTCTTAGCAAAGAAGACCAATTTTGAAGAACGACAACTTCTGCATTTAACAACTGTCCATTTTTCATCCTCCTTTTTGCACCAAAGAGCATATTCCTTTCTCCAATTTGGACTCCCATTTCTTCGAAGATCGAAATAGACATCAAAGCTTGTAGAGATGATGCGTTTTAGAGCCAGGACCATGAAGCCAACTTTCTTAGAGGCCACGGAAAAACGAAAATGTCGGTCTGATTCTTCAACAACATGGAAACCCGCCGGAGAGCCACCAAGAACCGAATACAAAGCCAAACTGACCGATTCAGCCTAAAGACGAAAAGTGTAACGACAAAAAACTGCGATCAAAAGAAATGAGCCCGATGGCGAAGAGGAGGCATGGTGGACCGAGGATCCATATCTTCGAAGAACCGAGAGCTGGAAAGCTTTACCAGACCAGCAGTCCAAAGAATTTGCGAGCAGTTTTCCCCTATCATCCCAAACAAATGGAGAAGCCATTGCGGGGAGGTCGCTCGACCCCACCAGGAAGGGGAAAGGGGAGGTCTAGGAGGGGAAGACTAGACCCATGACGACGCTAGGATAGACGCATGGTTGTAGGCGAACGACGTTGGGCGGCGGCGGTGGGAACAGTGGTGGAGGAGAGCGCGAGAGCGAGCGTGGGAGCCATCTAGCGGAAGACCATCGCTAATTTTTATTCTATTATATAATTAAGGTGTAGCCTCGTCTTACGCTTTACCGCCTAAAAGGTAAAAAGGGGGTCGTGCCTTATGTCGCCTTACCGCCTTAATAACTACGGTTCTCGCTATCTTGGCTTGTTTATCTCTACGGACACGTACTTGGAAACGGAATGCTGCCACAACAAGCTTATGTTGAGAGAGAACACACTCATGTATCACCTTGCAATCCAAACATTCTCATTTACCCTCTCTTGTGAGGATAAATTCAATCTGACTCGAGTGTTGGACACTACTATAACTCACTAAAAGGGATTCTCTCTCCCTAAAGGAAGTATTGGCTATCAAGGGGTCAAAAGCTACCACAAAGTCTAAGACTTCTTCTTCCTCCTGGTTTCTATTACCATACTTGAAACCTCCATGAACAGCCTCGAAACCTGCACTTGTTGTACCTACATGCCCATTGAGAGATCCTATGAAAAGCTCCTTACTTTAATCGAACACGCAGGAGAGCTGCGCGTCAATATATTAAGAAGAAAAGGGGAAAAAGACCCCGAACAGATGGAACAACACACACACAAACACACACACACACACCGAACCCCACCTAGCCAGAAACAATCATCTGGAGCAGGGGCAGGGACAGAGCGTTTGTCAGCTGACAGACACCCCAACACTAAAACAGAAAAAACAGAAAAAACTAAAGAAATAAAAACCTAAAACCACCCGACTTTGAGCTAGGAGGTAAGAAAAACCCTTAGCCCCAGCCAACGACCACAAGAAAGCTTCCTCCCTGGCCATCCGAACAGCCACCACCAAGTTTGGATGGGAACCATTGAAGACAACACCATTTCTATGCTTCCACAACATCCAAGCGCCTAAAGCGACCAAGGAGTCAAAGCCCTTCTTACTCAGTCCACCCAACCGAGCACTATTGAAACACCACCAGTAATCAAAATCATCCATATCCTGTCCCGGAAGGAAGTCCTGCAAACCAAAAGGCCTGAGCATCTCAAACCAGAATTGACGCGCAAAGGAGCAGCCCACCAGCAGATGGTTGATAGTCTCAACATGTTGATCACAGAGCGGGCAAAGAAGCGACTGAGTCAAACCTCTTTTAGCCAATCTATCTGCTGTCCAACATTTGTTGTGAGCCACAAGACATAGAAAAAACCGACATTTGCTAGGGGCCCAAGTCTTCCAAATTCGATCAGCTTGCTTGAAAAACACCGAGCCATGGAACATAGCAGTGTAAGCGGATTTTGAAGAATAATCACTGGAACTAGAAAACCTCCAAACATGACGATCTTGCACATTGGGCTGTAGCAAGGTACCTTCCAAGATCTCAGCCAAATCCAAAAACTGCACCCAGAAAGCATAGGAAAGAGCTCCCTGAACATCTTGAACCCAACTCAAATTAGTCAAGGCATCCTTAACCAATCTACTTTTGGTAACCTTCCTAGGAATGGAGGCAAACACTGCAGGGGCAAGCTCTTGGATGCAGCGCCCATGCAGCCATTTATCAGTCCAAAAGAGTGTGTTTAAACCATTTCCAATCTCAGTATACACAACAGAATTGAATAGGCAAACCACTTCCTTTGCGAAATGAAGCGGAAAAACAGCCCACGGCCTCCCAGGATCTGATTTCTGCAACCAAAGCCACCTGACTCTAAGAGCCCAACCAAACAGTTTTAAATCAAAAAGACCAAGACCACCCAATTATTTAGGACGGGTGACTTTACTCCAAGCCAAAGAACAGTGCCCTCCCTTGGTTTCTTTCCCACCTTTCCAAAGGAAAGCTCTCCTTAATCTGTCAATTGCCTTGATCGCCCAAGCAGGGAGATCCAGGGCCATAGCCAAATACACAAATCTGGAAGTCATCATCGACTGAATATAAACAGCCCGGCCAACCTTGGACATAAGCTCCGCCTTTCATCCTGGAAGCATGACCGCAATACGATCAATGATAGATTGCAATTGTGGCCTAGATAGACGTTTTAAGGATAACGGAAGCCCAAGATATTTGCATGGGAAATTAGACAACTGGCAAGGTAAAGATGCCTGCACTGAAGCCAGGTCTTCCTCATCACAATGAATTGGGAAAACATTAGTCTTCTGAATGTTGGTCTTCAGACCAGAGGCTTCACCAAAAAGATGTAGAATCCCCTTAAATGCCTCAATATCAACCACATCCGGCCGAAGGAAAACAACCACATCATCCGCGTATAAAGAAATCCGGTGGTGAAGGAATCTCGAAGAAAGGGGCTAGAGAACCCCTTCCGCAGAGGCACGCTGCACCATAATATTAAGGACATCCATAACCAAGACAAAGAGCATAGGAGACAATGGGTCCCCTTCACTGTTTTTAAGGCGTCGCCTAGGCGACGCCTAGGCGTCCGGGCGGTGGTCTGACGCCTAGGCGCCTTGCCCGCCTACCTCGCCTAGGCGTCGCCTAGGCGCCGCCTAGGCGTCTAGGCGGTGGTCCAACGCCTTGGAGCGCCTTACCGCTTTAAAAACCATGGTCCCCTTGACGCAAACCCCACCGATGATATATGACTTCTCCCGGGCATCCATTAAGCAAAATCTGAGTTGAGGAAGAGGACAACAAGCCACAAATGACGTTGGACCAAATCTGTCCAAAACCCAGCCTAACAAGAACTTCAATTAAAAATGCCTAGGAAACACTATCAAAAGCCTTAGAAATGTCCAGTTTGATCATGATACGGGGTTGTTTCTGCTGCTGCAAAAAACGAGCAGTAAGTTGTACCAGCATAAAATTATCTTGAATAAACCTTTTCTTGATGAAAGCAGATTGATTAGGCGAGACAAGATGCTGCAACTGACCAACCAATCTATTAGCCATGAGCTTAGACACCAGCTTTGCAAAACTATGAATAAGGCTGATAGGTCTAAAATCTTTGACGTTGTCGGCCCCTTCCACTTTTGGAGTGAGAGTGATGTAAGCGGAGTTCAGACAATTCATGTTGGCAAACTTTCTAGCCCAAACACAGGATATTGCAGCCATGACATCAATCTTGATGATGGACCAACAGACCTTGTAAAAACAACCTGTGAACCCGTCTGGCCCTGGCGCCTTGTCAAGAGGAAGACTAATGATTGTATTCCATACCTCATCCGCCGAAAAAGGGTTGTCAAGAGCTTCTAGATCAAAACTGGGAACTCCAAGCTGTTCCAAATCAACCGCAACCCCCCTATTAATTGCAGAACCCAGCATATTCATATAGAAATCAGTGAACAAGTCCGCCTTCTCTTCCTGGGCAGTGAAAACCGTTCCATCCTCTGAGACAATTCTAGGGATGAAACTCTTAGCTTTGCGATACCTCGCATGAGAGTGAAATAAAGCAGTATTCGCATCCCCATCCTTCAACCAACAGATCCGAGATCTCAACCGGACCAAGGAACGCCATAAAGACGCAAGAGCAAGACTGTGCTGCTTTAGACTATTACGCAACCAAAATTCTTCAGGAGAAAGACTTCTACTGTCCTGAGCTATGTCGAACTGGTGGAGCAGCTCCCTGGCAAGACCAAGCTGTGATCTAATATGACCAACCTTCTTCTCGCCCCAGCCTTGGGGAGCTTTAGCCGTGGCCTTGAGCTTCATGGAGAGAGTGAGCAACGGACAGTGACTAGCAGGGACAGCAGCCCAGGCTTCCTCAACAGCTACCAGAAACCCATCCAATCTTGTCCAAAAAGCTTCAAAATGAAACCGTGGCTTTCCATGCACAATATCCTTAAGCCCCAGAAGAAGCGGGCAATGGTCTGAATCGAAAGAGGCCGAACTTTGCAGCAGGGCCCAAGGGAACTGATCATCCCAATCCAAGGAGCAGAAAACACGGTCCAATTTGACAAGAGTTGGATTATGCTGCCCATTCGACTAGGTGTACTTACGCCCAACCAAAGGCAACTCCTTAAGAGCCAAGTCATCAATCCATCTTCGGAAACTATGCATCATTGGCCTATCCAGATTGGAGTTATTTTTATCCTCATCTTTATAAATTAAATTAAAATCCCCAAGGACCAACCAAGGGCCAGAACAGGAAGCACGAATATCTCTCAATTCTTGAAGGAAGGCAATTTTGTCCTGGTTGAACTGGGGACCATACACACAAGTCAGCCACCATTCAACATCATCAACAGGATGAAAAAGAATTGACACAGAATGATCATCCACTCTAGAAACACCAGATCAATTTATATGATCTTTCCAAGCAACCAAAATGCCACCATTAGCTCCAATAGATGGGCGAAAGACAAAGTTGGCAAAATCTGGTCCAAGCATCCGAATAACCAAAAAACGAGAAATATCCTGCATTTTAGTTTCCTATAAACAAACCACATCCACTCCAGAGGAGACGACCTCAGCCCTTACAGCATCCTGGCAAGCCGAGGCATTAAGCCCCCTGACATTCCAAATGAGAATTTTTGAAGGATCCATAAAACACTAGCTTAAGACGACCAACAAACCCGCAACACAAAGAAGAGAACCTTCCTCAAAGAGTAGCCTCCACTACCAACGTCTCTTCTGGTAGAGACCAACCGAAAAGAGAGGCTAGAGCTTGGATCTGCACCTGGGAAAGAGATTTGCTGAAAATGCGACTATATTCATCCAACGCCTCTTGACTCAGAGAATCCCCATCACGGATCACTCCTAGTGTCTTCATAATGGTCTTCTTGCTTTTCTTGATAGAAGAAAGGCGTTGGTGACACTCAACCCCGACGCCAGCAACACGCCTGCTGCGCCTAGGAGTAGCCACCCGCCCCCCAGGTAAGTTTTTCTTTCTAGGGGGGATGGGGGCAGGGTTCTCCAACACAGCATCGACCTCTTTGGTAATACTGGACAAGAACTCGGACACCCTTGAGGTTGAAACATGAAAGGGAATTAGGCTTACACCTAGTCTCTAAATAATTTTGGTGGTTGAATTGCCCAACACAAATATTGGACTAACTAGTTTGCTCTAGTGTATAAGTTATACAGGTGCAAAAGGTTCACACCTAGCCAATAAAATGACCATGTGTTGGGTTCAACAAAAGGGCAAAGGAGCAACCAAAGGCTCCTCTGGTCTGGCGCACCGGACTGTCCGGTGTGCCACCGGACAGTGTCCGGTGCACCAGAGGACTTCAGCTCGAACTCGTCGCCCTCGGGAAATTTCCAGAGCCAGCGCACTAAAATTCACCGGACTGTCCGGTGTACACCGGACAGTGTCCGGTGCTCATTTGAGACGCGGCTCAGGAACTCGCCAGTCTCGGGAATTCACAAAGGCTGCTCCGCTATAATTCACCGGACATGTCCGGTGTACACCGGACTGTCCGGTGCAACCTCGGAGCAACGGCTACTTCGCGCCAACGGTCACCTGCAGGCGCATTTAATGCGCGCCAGAAGCGCGCAGTCGTCAGGCACGCGGGAGCAGGCGCACCGGACACTCTACAGTGCATGTCCGGTGCGCCACCAGACATCAAGGCGGGCCCAGAGACAGAGCTCCAACGGTTGACTCAACGACTATTTGGTGACGTGGCTGTCGCACCGGACATGTCCGGTGTGCACCGGACTGTCCGGTGCGCCATCGAACAGACAGCCTCACCAAACGGCTAGTTTGGTGGTTGGGGCTATAAATACCCCAACCACCCCACCATTCATTGCATCCAAGTTTTTCCAGCTTCCAACCACTATACAAGAGCTAGCATTCATTGCAAAGCACACCAAAAGAGATCAAATCCTCTCCCAACTCCACACAAAGCCCTAGTGACTAGAGAGAGTGATTTGTTGTGTTCATTTGAGATCTTGCGCTTGGATCGCTTCTTTTTCTTTGGCATTCTTTTTTGTGATCAAACACTCACTTGTATTGAGGCAAGAGACACCAATTGTGTGGTGGTCCTTGCGGGAAGTTTGATTCCCACGTGATTTGAGAAAGAGAAGCTCACTCGGTCCGAGGGACCGTTTGAGAGAGGGAAGGGTTGAAAGAGACCCGACCTTTGTGGCCTCCTCAACGGGGAGTAGGTTTGAGAGAACAGAACCTCGGTAAAACAAATCCGCGTGTCTCACTTTATTATTCGCTTGCGATTTGTTTTGCCCCCTCTCTCGCGGACTCTATTATATTTCTAACGCTAACCCGGCTTGTAGTTGTGATTATTTTTGAGATTTTCAGTTTCGCCCTATTCACCCCCCTCTAGGCGACTTTCAATTGGTATCAGAGCCCGGTGCTTCATTAGAGCCTAACCGCTCGAAGTGATGTCGGGAGATCACACCAAGAGGGAGATGGAGACCGGCGACAAGCCCACTACAAGCCAAGGGAGCACTTCATCGGAAGAGTCCCGCACCAAGAGGAGGGAGAAGAAGAAGGACTCCTCCAAACAGAAGGAGAAAAGATCTTCCTCTTCTCACCACAAAGAGAAGAAGGAAAAATCTTCTTCTCACAAGTCGCATCGGAAAGGCGACAAGCACAAGAGGATGAGGAAGGTGGTCTACTACGAGACCGACACTTCATCAACATCCACCTCCGACTCCGATGCACCGTCCGTAACTTCTAAGCGCCAAGAGCGCAAGAAGTTTAGTAAGATCCCCTTACACTATCCCCGTACATTTAGACATACTCCATTACTTTCCGTTCCATTAGGCAAACCGCCAACTTTTGATGGCGAAGATTATGCTAGGTGGAGTGATTTAATGAAATTTCATCTAACCTCACTCCACAAAAGTATATGGAATGTTGTTGAGTTTGGAGCACAGGTACCTTCTGTAGGGGATGAGGATTATGATACGGACGAAGTGGCCCAAATCGAGCACTTCAACTCCCAAGACACAACCATACTCCTCGCCTCTTTAAGCAAGGAGGAATACAACAAAGTGCAAGAGTTGAAGAATGCAAATGAGATTTGGGACCTACTCAAGACCGCGCACGAGGGTGATGAACTCACCAAGATCACCAAGCGGGAAACGATCGAGGGGGAGCTCGGTCGCTTCCGTCTTCGCCAAGGGGAGGAGCCACAAGATATGTACAATCGGCTCAAGACCTTGGTGAACCAAGTGCGCAACCTCGAGAGCAAAAAGTGGGATGACCACGAGGTGGTTAAGGTTATTTTAAGAGCTCTTATTTTCCTTAACCCCACTCAAGTTCAATTGATTCGTGGTAATCCTAGATATCCACTAATGACCCCCGAGGAAGTTATCGGGAATTTTGTGAGCTTTGAATGTATGATTAAGGGCTCAAAGAAGATCAACGAGCTTGACGAACCTTCCACATCCGAGGCGCAACCGGTGGCCTTCAAGGCAACGGAGGAGAAGAAGGAGGAGTCTACACCAAGTAGACAACCAATTGACGCCTCCAAGCTCGACAATAAGGAGATGACCTTAATCATCAAAAGCTTTCGGCAAATCCTCAAGCAACGGAAGGGGAAGGATTACAAATCCCGTTCTAAGAAGGTTTGCTACAAGTGTGGTAAGCCCGGTCACTTTATTGCTAAATGTCCATTATCAAGTGACAGTGACAGGGACAACGACAAGAAGGGCAAGAGAAGAGAAAAGAAGAGGTATCACAAGAAGAAGGGCGGCGATGCCCACGTGTGCCGCGAGTGGAACTCCGACGAAAGCTCCACCGACTCCTCCGACGACGAGGACGCCGCCAACATCGCCGTCACCAAGGGACTCCTCTTCCCCAACGTCGGCCACAAGTGCCTCATGGCAAAGGACGGCAAAAGGAAGAAGGTTAAATCTAACTCCTCCACTAAATATGAATCTTCTAGTGATGATAATGCTAGTGGTGAGGAAGATAATTTGCGTATCCTTTTTGCCAACCTTAACATGGAACAAAAAGAAAAATTAAATGAGCTAATTAGTGCCATCCATGAAAAGGACGATCTCTTGGACTCCCAAGAGGACTTCCTAATCAAGGAAAATAAGAAACATGTTAAGGTTAAAAATGCTTATACTCTAGAAGTAGAAAAATGTCAAAAACTATCTAGCGAGCTAAGCACATGCCATGACACTATTGCCAACCTTAGAAATGAAAATGCTAAATTAATTGCTAAGGTTGATTCTCATGTTTGTATTGATTCAACTTCCTATCCTAGAAATGATAATGTTGATTTGCTTGCTAGGATTGATGAGTTGAATGTTTCTATTGCTAGCCTTAGAAATGAGAATGAGAAATTAATTGCTAAGGCTAAAGAATTAGATGTTTGCAATGTTACAATTTCCGACCTTAGAACTAAGAATGATATGTTGCATGCTAAGGTTGTAGAATTAAAATCTTGCAAACCATCTACATCTACCGTTGAGCACACTTCTATTTGCACTAGATGTAGAGATGTTGATATCAATGCTATTCATGATCACATGGCTTTAATTAAACAACAAAATGATCATATAGCATTATTAGACGCTAAAATTGCCGAGCATAACTTAGAAAATGAAAAGTTTAAATTTGCTAGAAGTATGCTCTATAATGGGAGACGCCCTGGCATCAAGGATGACATTGGCTTCCAAAGGGGAGACAATGTCAAACTTAATGCCCCTCCTAAGAACTTGTCTAACTTTGTTAAGGGCAAGGCTCCCATGCCTCAGGATAACGAGGGTTACATTTTGTACCCTGCCAGGTATCCTGAGAGCAATATTAGGAGAACTCATTCTAGGAAGTCTCACTCTGGCCCTAACCATGCTTTTATGTATAAGAGTGAGACATCTAGCTCTAGGCAACCAACCCGTGCCAAGTTGGCTAGAAAGAAAACTCCTAATGCATCAAATGATCATGCTATTTCATTCAAAACTTTTGATGCATCATATGTTTTAACTAACAAATCCGGCAAGGTAGTTGCCAAGATTGTTGAGGGCAAACACAAGGGCTCCAAGACTTGTGTTTGGGTACGCAAAGTTCTTGTTTCTGATGCCAAAGGACCCAAAACCGTTTGGGTACCTAAAGTCAAGAACTAAAATTGTTTTGTAGGTTTATGCATCCGGGGGCTCAAGTTGGATACTCGACAGCGGGTGCACAAACCACATGACAGGGGAGAAAAAGATGTTCTCCTCATATGAGAAAAACCAAGATCCCCAACGAGCTATCACATTCGGGGATGGAAATCAAGGTTTGGTCAAAGGATTGGGTAAAATTGCTATATCACCTGACCATACTATTTCCAATGTTTTTCTTGTAAATTCTTTAGATTACAATTTGCTTTCCGTATCCCAATTATGTCAAATGGGCTACAACTGTCTATTTACTGATGTAGGTGTTACTGTCTTTAGAAGAAGTGATGATTCAATAACATTTAAGGGAGTGTTAGAGGGTCAGCTATACTTGGTAGATTTTGATAGAGCTGAACTCGACACTTGCTTAGTTGCTAAGACTAACTTGGGTTGGCTCTGGCACCGCCGACTAGCCCATGTTGGAATGAAGAATCTTCATAAGCTTCTAAAGGGGAACACATTTTAGGACTAACCAATGTTCATTTTGAGAAAGACAGGATTTGTAGCGCATGCCAAGCCGGGAAGCAAGTTGGCACTCATCATCCACACAAGAACATCATGACTAGTGACAGGCCACTGGAGCTCCTACACATGGACCTATTCGGCCCGATCGCTTACATAAGCATCGGCGGGAGTAAGTACTGTCTAGTTATTGTGGATGATTATTCTCGCTTCACTTGGGTGTTCTTTTTGCAGGACAAATCTCATACCCAAGAGACCTTAAAGGGATTCTTAAGACGGGCTCAAAATGAGTTCGGCTTAAGGATCAAAAAAATTAGAAGCGACAACGGGACGGAGTTCAAGAACTCTCAAATTGAAGGCTTCCTTGAGGAGGAGGGCATGAAGCATGAGTTCTCTTCTCCCTACACTCCACAACAAAATGGTGTAGTGGAGAGGAAGAATCGAACTCTATTGGACATGGCAAGAACCATGCTTGATGAGTACAAGACACCGGATCGGTTTTGGGCCGAAGCGGTCAACACCGCTTGCTACGCCATCAACCGGTTATATCTTCACCGAATCCTCAAGAAGACATCCTATGAACTCCTAACCGGTAAAAAGCCAAATATTTCATATTTTAGAGTTTTTGGTAGCAAATGTTTTATACTTGTTAAAAGAGGTAGAAAATCTAAATTTGCTCCTAAAACTATAGAAGGCTTTTTACTAGGATATGACTCAAACACAAGGGCATATAGAGTCTTTAACAAGTCCTCAGGATTTGTTGAAGTTTCTTGTGACGTTGTGTTTGATGAGACTAACGACTCTCAAGTAGAGCATGTTGATCTTGATGAGATAGGTGAAGAACAGGCTCCATGCATAGCGCTAAGGAACATGTCCATTGCGGATGTGTGCCCTAAGGAATCCGAAGAGCCTCCACATGCACAAGATCAACCATTCTCCTCCATGCAAGCATCTCCACCAACTCAAATTGAGGATGAGGCTCAAGATGTTGAACAAGAAAATCAAGAAGATGAGCCACCTCAAAATGACGGCAACGATCAAGGGGGAGATGCAAATGATGAAGACAAGGAGAATGAACAACCAAGGCCGCCACACCCAAGAGTCCACCAAGCAATACAACGAGATCACCCCGTCGACACCATCCTCGGCGACATTCATAAGGGGGTAACTACTCGATCTCGTGTTGCACATTTTTGTGAACATTACTCTTTTGTTTCCTCTATTGAGCCACACAGGGTAGAGGAAGCACTTCAAGATTCGGATTGGGTGATGGCGATGCAAGAGGAGCTCAACAATTTCACAAGGAATGAGGTATGGCATTTAGTTCCACGTCCTAATCAAAATGTTGTAGGAACCAAGTGGGTCTTCCGCAACAAGCAAGACGAGCATGGTGTGGTGACAAGGAACAAAGCCCGACTCGTGGCCAAGGGGTATTCACAAGTCGAAGGTTTGGATTTTGGTGAAACCTATGCACCCGTAGCTAGGCTTGAGTCAATTCGCATATTATTGGCCTATGCTACTTACAATGGCTTCAAGCTTTATCAAATGGACGTGAAGAGTGCCTTCTTCAATGGACCAATCAAGGAGGAGTTCTATGTTGAGCAACCTCCCGGCTTTGAAGACAGTGAGTACCCTAACCATGTTTATAGGCTCTCTAAGGCGCTTTATGGGCTCAAGCAAGCCCCAAGAGCATGGTATGAATGCCTTAGAGATTTCCTTATTGCAAATGGGTTCAAAGTCGGCAAAGCCGATCCTACTTTATTCACCAAAACACTTGATAATGATTTGTTTGTATGCCAAATTTATGTTGATGATATTATATTTGGGTCTACTAACAAATCTACATGTGAAGAATTTAGTAGGATCATGACACAGAAATTCGAGATGTCTATGATGGGGGAGTTGAAGTATTTTCTAGGATTTCAAGTCAAACAATTCCAAGAGGGCACATTAATTTGCCAAACAAAGTATACTCAAGACATTTTAAGCAAGTTTGGAATGAAGGACCCCAACCCATCAAGACTCCCATGGGAACAAATGGGCATCTCGACCTCGACACGGGAGGTAAGACCGTGGATCAAAAGGTATACCGGTCGATGATTGGTTCATTGCTTTATTTATGTGCATCTCGACCGGACATTATGCTTTCCGTTTGCATGTGTGCAAGATTCCAAGCCGACCCTAAGGAATCACACCTTACGGCCGTAAAACGAATCTTGAGATATTTGGCTTATACTCCTAAGTTTGGGCTTTGGTACCCTCGGGGATCCACTTTTGATTTGATTGGTTATTCGGATGCCGATTGGGCGGGGTGTAAGATTAATAGGAAGAGCACATCGGGGACTTGCCAGTTCTTGGGAAGATCCTTGGTGTCATGGGCTTCAAAGAAGCAAAATTCGGTCGCTCTTTCTACCGCCGAAGCCGAGTATATTGCCGCAGGCCATTGTTGCGCGCAATTGCTTTGGATGAGGCAAACCCTGCGGGACTACGGTTATAAATTAACCAAAGTTCCTCTTCTATGTGATAATGAGAGTGCAATCCGCATGGCGGATAATCCCGTTGAGCATAGCCGCACTAAACACATAGCCATTCGGTATCATTTTCTTCGGGATCACCAACAAAAGGGGGATATCGAGATTTCATACATTAACACTAAAGATCAATTAACCGATATCTTTACCAAGCCACTTGATGAACAATCTTTTACCAGACTTAGGCATGAGCTTAATATTCTTGATTCTAGGAATTTCTTTTGCTAAACTTGCACACATAGCTCATAAGAATACCTTTGATCATGTCCCTTTTATATGCTATGACTAATGCGTTTTCAAGTGTATTCCAAACCAAGTCATAGGTATATTGAAAGGGAATTGGAGTCTTCGGCGAAGACAAAGGCTTCCACTCCGCTCTACTACTCATCCTTCGCCGTCGCTCCGCATTACTCTCCAACGTTGGTATAATCTTCACTCATTTATTTTATGACCAAAGGAGGAGAAAGTACTTCTAAGGGCTCTAATAATTCCGTTTTTGGCGATTAATGCCAAAGGGGGAGAAAATATGAGTCCAAAGCAAAAGGACCGCACCACCAGTCCAAAGCAAAAGGACCGCACTACCACCCTAATTTTAAAACTAATGTTTGTCAATCGGATGAAAAATTTCAAAATTGGTATCTCTTTGTGCTCTAAAGGGGGAGCAAGTAGTATTTTCAAAATTGATGTCTTAAAACCCTCTTGAACACTAAGAGGAGATTTTATTTGAGGGGGAGTTTTGTTTAGTCAAAGGAAAAGCATTTGGAACAAAGGAAGAAAATTTCAAAACTTGAAAATGCTTTGCAAAATCTTATTCATTTACCTTTGACTATCTTGCAAAAGGACTTTTAAAAGAATTTACAAAAGAGTTTGCAAAAACAAAACTTGTGGTGCAAATATGGTCCAATATGTCAAAAACAAAGAAAACAATCCATGCGCATCAAGTAAGTATTTATATTGGCTCAATTCCAAGCAACCTTTGCACTTACATTATGCAAACTAGTTCAATTATGCACTTCTATATTTGCTTTGGTTTGTGTTGGCATCAATCATCAAAAAGGGGGAGATTGAAAGGGAATTAGGCTTACAGCTAGTCCCTAAATAATTTTGGTGGTTGAATTGCCCAACACAAATATTGGACTAACTAGTTTGCTCTAGTGTATAAGTTATACAGGTGCAAAAGGTTCACACTTAGCCAATAAAATGACCATGTGTTGGGTTCAACAAAAGGGCAAAGGAGCAACCAAAGGCTCCTCTGGTCTGGCGCACCGGACTGTCCGGTGTGCCACCGGACAGTGTCCGGTGCACCAGAGGACTTCAGCTCAAACTCGTCGCCCTCGGGAAATTTCCAGAGCCAGCGCACTAAAATTCACCGGACTGTCCGGTGTACACCGGACAGTGTCCGGTGCTCATTTGAGACGCGGCTCAGGAACTCGCCAGTCTCGGGAATTCACAAAGGCTGCTCCGCTATAATTCACCGGACATGACCGGTGTACACCGGACTGTCCGGTGCAACCTCGGAGCAACGGCTACTTCACGCCAACGGTCACCTGCAGGCGCATTTAATGCGCGCCAGAAGCGCGCAGTCGTCAGGCACGCGGGAGCAGGCGCACCGGACACTCTACAGTGCATGTCCGGTGCGCCACCGGACATCAAGGCGGGCCCAGAGACAGAGCTCCAACGGTTGACCCAACGGCTATTTGGTGACGTGGCTGTCGCACCGGACATGTCCGGTGTGCACCGGACTGTCCGGTGCGCCATCGAACAGACAGCCTCACCAAACGGCTAGTTTGGTGGTTGGGGCTATAAATACCCCAACCACCCCACCATTCGTTGCATCCAAGTTTTTCCAGCTTCCAACCACTATACAAGAGCTAGCATTCATTGCAAAGCACACCAAAAGAGATCAAATCCTCTCCCAACTCCACACAAAGCCCTAGTGACTAGAGAGAGTGATTTGTTGTGTTCATTTGAGCTCTTGCGCTTGGATCGCTTCTTTTTCTTTGGCATTCTTTCTTGTGATCAAACACTCACTTGTAATTGAGGCAAGAGACACCAATTGTGTGGTGGTCCTTGCGGGAAGTTTGATTCCCAAGTGATTTGAGAAAGAGAAGCTCACTCGGTCCGAGGGACCGTTTGAGAGAGGGAAGGGTTGAAAGAGACCCGACCTTTGTGGTCTCCTCAACGGGGAGTAGGTTTGAGAGAACCGAACCTCGGTAAAACAAATCCGCGTGTCTCACTTTATTATTCGCTTGCGATTTGTTTTGCGCCCTATCTCGCGGACTCTATTATATTTCTAACGCTAACCCGGCTTGTAGTTGTGATTATTTTTGAGATTTTCAGTTTCGCCCTATTCACCCCCCCTCTAGGCGACTTTCAAAACATCGACAGCAGAAGCCGGTGGTTGAGACAGAGAGCTCCCCAAGGCTGTTTCCTCAACCCTCCTCGCTCCTCGGCGTCGCCGAAAGTAAACTTGAATAAGCTTTGGTCGGAGGAGCAAAGGAGGGGAGGTGGCAGCCACAGGAGACTCCAGGGGAGGCAAGACCTCGCAGGCAGCCACAGAGCCCAATTCTCCGGCTGAAACAAATACCTGCTGACTTCCAATCTGATTGTGATCCTCATGACCACCGTTCATCTGCCCATTGCCAGGACATATAAGCACAGAAAACTGCCCACCAACCTGCGGACTTCCAATCTAACAGAAATCCTCAGGACACCCAATCATCTGCCCACTACCAGGGCACTCATGCACAGAAAACTGTCCACTCCCTTGCAAGCTGGAACAAAGACGTTGCAAAGGAATGGGCTCGGCCGACCTGTTACAAATCGGATCTTGTTGATGGACCACTGTTGATACCAGCGGGTTAGATACAGCGAGGGAAGAAGCCACAGGACTGTGATTTTGGATCTGGACATCAACTTCTCTGATCTCCACGTTGCTGAATTCCACCAGCTCAGCCTCATCGGCTAAGACCTGAGAATCATTCTTCCAACCTTCAGCACAATCATTCGGCTGATCCCCATTTCTTACTCTTGGGCCTATCCGGTCGTGAACTGAACGACGCTCCGATCTCTGACCCCTATCATGATGCCCCTGAACAAACTCATGGGAAGGCGGGATGAGACACCTTCTACGAGGAGAGAGATCCTCATCATCAGGATCCTCAGAACGAAGAAGTGGACCGGAGCCATCCTGCTGGAGAGTGATCGAAACCGCAATATTCACAGAGTAAACCAGCACTCGTTTTTCTGCAGGATCACCCTCAACAGCAAAAGGAGGTTCTACAATCCAAAGCTCTTTAGAAGAAGGAATAGCAGACGGGTCCAAACACCACGCGGAGCAACGGAAAATAGCCACATCCTTCAGATTCAAAGTATCAGGGTGGACTTGATGTATCCACGCAAAAGGGTTTAGTAAATGATCCACGGTGCTTGTCTCCCATGCATGTATAGGAATTCCCTGGAGCTCAACATTGATCAACACCGGGAGTGAGGCGCCCCTGGACTCCATGAGACGGGACCATTTCTTGCAAACCACAGAAAAGGACCCAGCCCTGAGAGTAGCCCATCTACCAACCAACTCTGCTACCTTGTCACGACATGGGAGGACAAGAAGATAAGTTGACGCTGAAACCCGCCGCAACACCAGAGAACTAGCTTCCATATCCAGCCTTGGGGCGAGCAGATCAGCTATCTCCGAAACCCGGACCGAAGGCCGATCGCTGATCACAGTCACCATTACCGCGTATTGAAGATCATCCTCTGCTCTCGTCATGTGGTGGCTCCATCCGAGGATACACGGAGGAACGTGGTGCACTGGGGTTACCACAGCAGCAGTGGCCGCCATGCCGACTGGACGATCCGAGGAAGATGGAGTTGGGGCACCTGAAGGTTTTGCTCTGGAACGTCGCTTCCTAACCCGCTTTCTCTTGGGGCGGACGCCAACCGGCAGGGGAGCACTGGAGATGCAACCAACAGCCTCATTCCCACTAGCCTGCGAAGGACTATCCCCTGACGCGTCCACCCTGGAGGAAGGCTGATGCGTGATACGCCTCCACATCTGCCTAGAAGACTTGGTCGACGACAACCGCTTCAGCACCGGACGAAAGGCCGATGGGGTGATTCTCCTCCAGACCGAAGCTCTTGCCTCAGGTCGAGGAATACCGCCCCCACAGCGAGCATTGGCCGAGACGTCCGATGGCGGGCTGATCCTCCTCCAGACCGAGCCCTGAGACTCAGGTCGAGAAAGACCACCGCACCCCGACGACGACCCAGCGACAGAAATTCTCCACCAGACAGGAACTTTGGCCCTCACACACTTGTAGGAACGATGCCCAAGCTCACGGCAGCGGAAGCATCTAGTCCTCTTCAAACACTGGAAGGCGAGGTGCCCCTGGGCGAGGCAGTTAAAGCATCGCCCGACGAGGTCCAACGACACATCTCTCTGACGTTCCAACTTCAAGCGCTGCCTCTTCGAACGCCTGGATTCCACCACTGTCCAATCATCTCCGCATGCTTCCTGTGAGACCGTCAGGCCAGGTCGCGAAGACTGCACCGGACCGCTCTTCTTCTCCGGGGACCTCTGCGCTGGGATGCACAGCAAATTATCGCTGCCTGCCTCCGAAGCTAATACAACAGGCTGAACGCCCACCACATCACGGTAGAGCTTGTGAAGCGACTTCTGCCGAGAAAGGCCATCCGAGCCGCCAGCTAATAGGTATAACTCTAACCATGGCATCTAAGTCTTCTAGAAAAGTCTAAAAGCACTCTCATCGTGGCCTACTTGGAGGGAATGTGCGCTATTTACATTGAAGGCCAGATCATTCATGACAAGCTTGACTAACATAATCCTATCTCCTTGTCTTCTCATATACACCACATCGTTCTTGAGGTCCTTATCAATCAAAACTCTTTGTTCGCTTCTATTTGCAGCTGTCCTCGTGTACCAAAGCTTGAAGGTGACATTGTCTGCCTCCTAGTTGTTGCCTCAACTAATTGCCTTAATTGTAAGTGACCCTACATTCCAACTACTTAAACGGATCTAGGTTCGACTAGCTTCCTTACCCTTCGCACAGGTCGATGATGTGATGACCCTTGCACATTTTTCACTAACCTAGGCTTCTCCTTTACTTTAGGACATAAATAGATAAATGCTTCTGCTTTGCTAAAGCTTTACCCTTGCTTAGATCTGATTATGCTTGTTTTCACCATGTTTCATCTTTCCTGGTAAACACTAAAACTGCGTCATTTCTCATTTCTTAAAACTGCTTTTCTAATAAAAGTAGTGTTTGAAAAAGCACTTGGTGCTAGGTGGTGTAACACCCCGTCCAATCCCGGACCAGCAGTACTTATTCCTGGCAGCTCTCTAGGATCATATATTATCCCCACAGACCAACACGAGTCTTTTGTGCGCACTTTGTCCTCACTCATGCGCACCTGAGAAAATTTCCCGGTCGGTCACCCATCCCAAATTGCTCTAAGCCAAGCACACTTAACTTGGAGGTTCTTTTGAGATAGGCTTCCGAAAAAGAAGATACACCTTGTTGATATGAGTACTCTATTAATTCTGTTAAGCCTTGGACTAGGATATCTCATCCACCGTGGCCAGGATATCATATGTGGGTAGTGGCGAAAGGGCCTCTAGCGTAATGGTTAAGCCTTCCGAGTAGCACCTCTAGGTCCCGAGTTCGATTCCCCTTGGGGCGAATTTCGGGCCTAGTTAAAAAAATCCCCTCGCCATGCCCCATCGCTCTCGGGGATCGATATCCTGCGCGCCACCCTCCGGCCGGGCCGTTGCAGAGTGGACAGTTGATCAGCCCGTTAGTGATGTGGGATCACGGTTCGGGGGTTTTCTCAGCTGGGACCATGTTTCGGTCTCTTAATATAATACCGGTAATGCTGGCACCTACTAGCACCTAGGCAGTGATTAAGGAGGCTAGTGCTGACTCTTTAAATAGCGAATACAAAGAAATCCATGCTCTACATTTACTTTTTCAGAATAGTCCAAGATTATTAAATTTGATTAACTGTACCTTTCCAGGTTCACACTCCACGTATATCTTCACGCTTGATATGGGCAATTTCTGAACACTTTGATCTTGAAGGTCTGGATCCCCTTTTAGCTGATGACCCGGAGGATCCTCTGAATATTATCATATCTAACATGCACAAGATATTATTCAACACCGATTCGTCTGCTACTACATCAAATAGGATACAAGATGTGCAGGCTGTGCTAATTTGTGCTCAACGTTTGGGAGCAAGAAATACAAGAGCAAGACAACTTCTCACTAAAGAACTGGAAGAATTTAGGGCAAGTACTTCAGCCGATTCTGTCACCAAGCATCAATCACGTTATGTGTTGCATGTAATAAAATACGTAACAAACCATCCCAATAACAGGTGAGTGCATTTCTGTACTCATGTTACTAATTTTGTCACTTGTGTACCATAGTGTTCGACTGTTCACATAGATGAGTATACCTGAATGAAAGTTCTACAGGGAAATGACAATGTTATACTTTCTGTTGTTTCAGGTGGGTTGCTGTAGGTGATGCTACAGGGGATTATCCATTTAGTCACCACAAACTTACAGTTCAATTTTCAGAGGCATCTGCTGCCCAAGATAGAAAATTGGAGGGATTAGTTCATAAGGCCATTCGGGAGCTTTGGAGGCCGCATCCCAGTCAATTAACTCTCCTACAAACAAAGGGAATCAGTGCCTTGCATAAAGAGCTTCCAAAAGCCTGTACTTTGACCGGCAGCAGTGATCCGTGCTATATCGAAGCATATCATTTGGCAGATCCAACTGATGGCAGAATCACCCTACATCTGAAGGTATGGCCTGATTGATGCATCTTTCTCTATACTATTAACTTGAAATATACTTTTCAGCCACGATTACTGCTAATGCATCGGATATAGTATTAACTGATTGTCGTGTTTAACATTAAATGATTTTTTAATAAATCGGATATACTATTAACTTGAAATATCTTTCTCAATACTATTAACTTGAAATATACTATTAACTTGAAATATACTTTTCACCTCACATTCTAATTGTGAATTTAATTATCTAATTGTCGTGTTTAACATTAAATGATTTTTTAATAAAAAAAGTTTTTTTTTGAACACTTGCTTGCTGCTACATTAGTTTCATTAGGAATGAATGTTCTTGTACAAATAGACAAAGTACTGATTACTGAGACTAGTTGACATGATTAGACGATTAGTGTTCACATACAAGTAGACAAACATCTAAAGAATGTGGCCTTGATGTCCTGCATCAGATGTAGTATTAACTATTTAACTGAAAGAATTACAGTTGATCCTTCACATGTTGCTTTGTTCAAAATTTTGAATTATTTGGTTAGGAACTATATTATCACGTCTTTTGACTAGTGTGTGCTGTTTCAGATTTTAAATTTGACTGAGCTGGAACTCAACAGGGTGGACATTCGTGTTGGCCTCTCTGGAGCACTGTATTATATGGATGGTTTCTCTCGCACTGTTCGCCACCTCGGAAATCTTGTTTCCCAGGTCCTTATAATTTCTTTTTGGAAGGAAGAACTTTAACAATTATTTTCTACTGATTAGTGATTACAGTTTCCTATGAAAATATGATTTGAATAGTTTAGTGTGAGATGTTTTTCGTTAGTTAGTAAACGTTATGACCTGTCTGCCTTAATTTGTATACTGGAACAACCCATGTATCTTAATATCCTGCGTCTATTTGAAAGCTCAATATATTGTAATCCACTTGGAAAATGTCAGTTAAGACTGAAATCCAGCGTTGTTTACGTAAAAAAATCGACCTGTGTGTATGATTGTGAAGTCTTGTTGTATTGCATAGGGGTGGTTATATATATATATATATATATATAGTTTATATATTAAGAGCCCTGGGCTTCCAATAATAGAGGAAGCCCAGGTCAGTCAATATGCACTTTTGGTTGAACCAGACCTGGTCAGCATATACGCACTCACGGTCGCCGTCAGCCTCTGTCTCAGTTAGCGTCGCACGTCTCCCCCGTTTTCCGGTTTCCAAAACCGTCTTCGCGCAATCAACAGAGATAAACCCGAGCGAGTCATAGGGGTTTCTATCTTTTGCATCCGCCGAACAAGAAGGAAACCCCTTCATCCCGGCGGCCGAGGCGACTTGCCAGGCGTCTTCCGCCGCTTCAATCCACCTCCGCTCCTTCAACCTGCGAACTTTGGAGCCCCGATTGAAGAGCCATTGCTTTCCCGTGAAGTTCCAGGTAATCGCTCCAACTTGAAATACATCGAGGTTTCCGTCGATCTTTGAGTTATTTTTGTCGATTTGAAGTCGATTTGATTGTTTCCCTTAGTTATTATCAGTGTGTGATTTGAATCCGTTTCTACATTTCTCCAATTGGGTGCTTTATCTTACAAAAATACCTCTCATTGCATATCTCTTTGGTTTTGGAGCCCCGATTGAAGAGCATCTGCAGTTATTTTAAATCCGCTGTATCGCTCGGCCTTCAAAGACCTCGGCAACGTCGCCGGTTCAGGTATTTCTTCCTGAGTTTGCAGAGATTATTTTTACATATCATTAGTAATATATATATGCATATTGGTACTGATATATATGCACATCGGCATTGCTGTTTATGCACATTGGTACAGCTATATATGAACATCGGTCATTATAGTTATGCACAATTGTATTTTTCCCACTACCTAAAACATTAGTTTACACACCCGTTGTATTATATATAAATGCACACAGGTACTATTATATATGCAATAGTTATTTAAATATTCATGTTTGAATATCATCAAATTGTGTATATTAATATGAACTAGTTATTTAACTACGTTGTATAGTTAGTTGATGCAAAATAGGTATTTTTTATCATGCACCAGTTACAATTATATGAAATAGTCAATTAATATTTATGCTTGTATATAACCATGGTTCATTAATATTATGTCATATAAATGGAAAAGATAGTTTAAGATACGTAACTCCATTTCGTATTATGTAGTATGCATTGTAGACAGTTATATACAACATTTCATTTTTTTGGCATATATTTATGCACAAATCATTTTACTTAAATACAATAATTTTCTTCAACAGTTAAATTGCTTGCTGAACCATGAGGTCCGTTGATCGCCCACCATCTAATACAAAAAGATTAACAATTGAGTCAAGTCAGGAGGTGTTTTCTGTTGACATTTCAAGACGAACACGATCTAGCAGCTCAGCTCAACATGCTGATAATCCCCATAACCAGCAGCAGATTGATCATCAGCCAGCTCCAGTTACTTGTGTTCGTAGAAAGGCACTAGCTTGTCGTGTCAAAAAAAATCCTCCTACAACTCCATCAGCATTGGCTGACGATGATTTCATGGATGCTCCATCATTAAAGCGCAATTTCAGATCAGCTGCACCCTCAACTTTAGAAAATAACCGTTCAAAGAAGATAAAAGTCCCTTCCCCACAAGTCCCGATTGTGTCAAGCAGATCAAAGACTGATATTGATGTCAAGTTAAAGATCAGTATGAAAACAAGCTCACCCAAACAGTAGACATCCAGAAAATCCCATGTACTATGTATATATTTATGTTTGTTTATGTGTTAATTTTGGTGCACAATCAATATTGTACTACCCCAATGTTACATTTTAAAGATTATTATTTTGGTATGCTTTTTATTTTGTTAGTGTTTTAGACTAGTTATTTACAACCATCTAATAAATATCATATGTATATCTATATTATCCTTAGTTATAACCATATATATACATTTTGTATTAATACATATTCATTTATTCCTGCAGAAATTGAATATTCGTTGCATCCCGTATGATGTCATTGTGTCAACTTGGATAATGAACGATCGACAGCGTGATGCTGTTGCTAGGTTGGGATTTCAAAGTATATTTGATTTGCGTACCGATGCGTTAAAGAGCAGGTCTCTCATAAGGTGGTTGATGGATAAGCTGGATCCAGACGACATGACAATACGCCAAGGGGCTGGTAAATAACTCAAGATAACAAAAGAGACGGTCCGTCTTATATTGGGATTACCAAGTGCTGGAGGTGGCAGGGAGTTCACTGATTGGTATGGTGAAGTTGATGCTTCAAAACTGAGATGGGATCTCAACATTTGTAAAGAAGAGTTTGATGTTGTTAAGCTACAGGACAAGCTAGTTATTGGGAATGATGATGAGTTATCCATCAGATGTTTTTTTTTTCTGATTTTATTCAATCGACTTCTATTCACATCTTCTTCATGGTGTATTACGAACAACGAGGTCCTAATGACAACAAACATGGACCGGATGGCTGAGATTGATTGGTGTCAACTAGTATATACTGATTTGTGTGATGCTGCCAGTCGTTGGCACAAGAGGAACAGAACAAACATTACTGCAACAGTATATGGATGTTCACTCATTGTTCTTGTAAGTAACTCTCTGTTTACCAAGTATATATATGTTATACACAAATTTGTTTTGTACTTACATACATAATCATTTATAACATTCATACTAAATATCTATGATTGTTTTTCTATTTGGTTCAGATATATTATCTTGACCACTTACACCACCCTACATCACCTGAGAACAAGTATGATACTTCCCGCATCAAGTATTTTGACAACGAGACAATAAGAGATTTGGCTAGGGGTGATAGACGTGGCCCCCTCCAAACTGGGGAACCATTTGGTCATGCAGAGGTTAGCCATAAACATATTATTTCCTGTTCATGCAGATGGTAAAATTCCAATACAAGCTAATGGTTATAACTTGAATTTAAACAGTTTCGTAGCCGCACAGAGACATGTTATGTCATTGCACCAGAACGTCCGGTTTCTGAAGTATTCAATATATATGTGCCACGCATAAAGCATTTGATTGGCAACAAGCTGAAATGTCTGCCCTCCCAGCATCGCCCTATGTTCGAATCAATGTTTTATGCGCATGACAAAGAGGTGGATAAGTACTGTGCTTCTCTTCAGTAGAGCCCATCAGATGCTTGTTGCTAAGCAGATTGAACTATCTGAGACATTTGGCGAAATGATCAAACGTTGATTCGAACATGGGGGCGATGCTGGGAAGGAAGACATTTCAGCTTGTTGCCAATCAAATGCTTTATGCGTGACACATATATATTGAATACTTTAGAAACCGGACGTTCTGGTGCAATGACATAACATGTCTCTATGTGGCTACGAAACTGTTTAAATCCAAGTTATAACCATTAGCATGTATTGGAATTTTACCATCTGCATGAACAGGAAAAAAATATGTTTATGGCTAACCTCTGCATGACCAAATGGTTCCCCAGTTTGGAGGGGGCCACGTCTATCACCCTTAGCCAAATCTCTTATTGTCTCGTTGTCAAAATACTTGATGCGGGAAGTATCATACTTGTTCTCAGGTGATGTAGGGTGGTGTAAGTGGTCAAGATAATATATCTGAACCAAATAGAAAAACAATCATAGATATTTAGTATGAATGTTATAAATGATTATGTATGTAAGTACAAAACAAATTTGTGTATAACATATATATACTTGGTAAACAGAGTTACTTACAAGAACAATAAGTGAACATCCATATACTGTTGCAGTAATGTTTGTTCTGTTCATCTTGTGCCAACGACTAGCAGCATCACACAAATCAGTATATACTAGTTGACACCAATAAATTTCAGCCATCCGGTCCATGTTTGTTGTCATTAGGACCTCGTTGTTCGTAATACTCCATGAAGCAGATGAGAATAGAAGTCGATTGAATAAATCAGAAAAAAACATCTGATGGATAACTCATCATCATTCCCAATAACTAGCTTGTCATGTAGCTTAACAACATCAAACTCTTCTTTACAAATGTTGAGATCCCGTCTCAGTTTTGAAGCAGCGTCAACTTCACCATACCAATCAGTGAACTCCCTGCCACCTCCAGCACTTGGCAATCCCAATATAAGACGGACCGTCTCTTTTGTTATCTTGAGTTATTTACCAGCCCCTGGGCGTATTGTCATGTCGTCTGGATCCAGCTTATCCATCAACCACCTTATGAGAGACCTGCTCTCTAACGCATCGGTACGCAAATCAAATATACTTTGAAATCCCAACCTAGCAACAGTATCACGCTGTCGATCGCTCATTATCCAAGTTGACACAATGACATCATACGGGATGCAACGAATATTCAATTTCTGCAGGAATAAATGAATATGTATTAATACAAAGTGTATATATATTGTTATGACTAAGGATAATATAGATATACATATGATATTTATTAGATGGTTGTAAATAACTATAGTCTAAAACACTAACAAAATAAAAAGCATACCAAAATAATAATATATAAAATGTAACATTGGGTTAGTACAACATTGATTGTGCACCAAAATTAACACATAAATAAACATAAATATATACATAGTACATGGGATTTTCTGGATGTCCACTGTTTGGGTGAGCTTGTTTTCATAGTGATCTTTGACTTGACATCAATATCAGTCTTTGATCTGCTTGACACAATCGGGACTTGTGGGGAAGGGACTTTTATCTTCTTTGAACGATTATTTTCTGAAGTTGAGGGTGCAGCTGATCTGAAATTGCGCTTCAATGATGGAGCATCCATGAAATCATCGTCAGCCAATGCGGATGGAGCTGTAGGAGGATTTTTTTGACACGACAAGCTAGTGCCTTTCTACGGACACGAGTAACTGGAGCTGGCTGATGATCAACCTGCTGCTGGTTATGGGGATTATCAGCATGTTGAGCTGAGCTGCTAGATCGTGTTCGTCTTGAAATGTCAACAGAAAACACCTCATGACTTGACTCAATCGTTAATCTTTTTGCATTAGATGGTGGGCGATCAACGGACCTCATGGTTCAGCAAGCAATTTAACTGTTGAAAAAAATTATTGTATTTAAGTAAAATGATTTGTGCATAAATATATGCCAAAAAAATGGAATGTTGTATATAACTGTCTACAATGCATACTACATAATACGAAATGGAGTTACGTATCTTAAACTACCTTTTCCATTTATATACCATAATATTAATGAACCATGGTTATATACAAGCATAAATATTAATTGACTATTTCATATAATTGTAACCGGTGCATGATAAAAAATACCTATTTTGAATCAACTAACTATATAACATAGTTAAATAACTAGTTCATATTAATATACACAATTTGATGATATTCAAACATGATATTCAAACATGAATATTTAACCAAAATCGTCAAATTCGATAGAACCACCATATCGCAGGTAAATTGACGAACAGATAGTAAATTACGAACTATGGAAGGAGCGACAGGGATGTTCAGGAAAAATTTAGCGGAGTGGATGTCAAGGATCAATGAGCCGCGAGTCGTGACAGGAATACGTGCACCATTGCCTACTATGATTGAAGAATCAGCAGCTGGGAGATGAGAATGAAGGATACCTTCAGAGGAGTGCATGTGTAGAGGTACCAGTGTCCACCTAGGCGTCACTTTGCAGCGACATTTGCTGCAGCACCGTCATGAGGCCCGCCGTGTCGAAGTATTAGGGGCCGCCGGGCTGCTGG
This sequence comes from Zea luxurians, assembly GCA_029449295.1. Lineage (NCBI taxonomy): Eukaryota > Viridiplantae > Streptophyta > Magnoliopsida > Poales > Poaceae > Zea > Zea luxurians. Next base: position 98,534 of record JAOPSE010000722.1, read on the forward strand.
TCGCTGACCGCGGTGTGGGCCTGCGGGGAGGACCCGAGGAGGCTGGGGCCACCGCGCTGCTGGCCACCACTCGCAGCGCGCCATGCCTGCCTGCCGCCTCCAGAACCGCTGCTGCTGCCGGCTTGTCCCTGCTGTTGACCCCACGAATTGATGCAAATCCATGGGCCAGTGGGGTTGGGCGCACGGTACTGCTGCTGCTGGTGGTTTCCTCCGTCGCCGCCCTTGCGAAAGTAGGTCTTCTTGCGCTTTTGCTGCCCGCCGCCGCGCTGCTGCTTCCCCGGCTGTTGGTGCTGCACCCAAAACTGCTGGGGAGACGGTGTACAGGAGCGGCAGGGACCTGTGTAGCCGGATGACGACGAGGAGGATGTGGAGGAGACGTGGAGGGCAGTGGACTTCACCATCTTGCCCTCCTCAGCCAGTCGCAGTTCCTTGAGGGCGAGCATGTCGAGGGCGCCAGCGAAGTCCATGGTGGCGTTATCGGCGATGATGTCGCAGGTGGTGCTGAAGCGAGGATTGGCGTCGCGGAGGAGGTTGAGCACCATGGTGGAGTCGTCGACGGGCTTGCCGACATCTCGGAGGCGGAGGCGATCAACCGCTCTCTTCATATCCTGGCCATAGGCCTCGACGGACAAGTCTCCCTGAGTCAAGGTCATGAAGGCCTGGCTCAGGAAGATGGCACGTGGCGCCTTGTTCGCCTCGAAGCGGGCGGTGATGGCAGCCCAATGCTTGCGTGCCATCGGGTTGGGCGTCATGATGAGGTCGTGGACGGCGTCGGAGACGGTGCCGTAGAGCCAGGCACGGACGCAGCAGTCCTCCTGGAGCCAAACCGACGTGAGGGGATTGGGAGGCGCCGTCCCGTCAATGTGGGACAGCAGCTCGAAGGTGCCACACAGGGCTTCAAAGCAGGCCTTCCACTTGAAGAAGTTGTCCGCGCGGAGGTCGAGCTTCATGGGGATGTAGGGCTGCACAGAGATCGTGGCGTAGGGAAGCACCATAGGGAGATCGATCTGGGCAGCAAGTACGTCGTCGCCGAACAGGAGAGAAAATCCGACGGAGCAATCGGAGTCGCTGTCACCGGCGGAGGAGTCCACGTGGGTGATTGTGGACATCCAAGAATCTTGCGTAGGTAGTTGCCGTGCCCTAGGTCAGGTGGTGGCGTTTGGTGGGTTTAGAGGCAGTAGGAGGGAAGGCACAAAATCAGGGAGACCCTGGAGTCATGATACCATGTAGAGAGATAGAATTGGGAAGACACCACACCCAATGAGGGGGGGTGATCTCTTATATATATAGCCAAAGTAGCTTGGAGTACAAGTATACAATCTCCTAAACAGGGAAAGCTATAACCTTATACAAGGAAGACTATAATCAATCTATACTAGGTTATGTACGGCTGTACTTTACATATATGTCTAACAATATATACTCAGAACCCTAACCCTAATGGACCAGCAGCCCAACAGTGGTGCCGGTCCACACACACAGAGAACAAACTGTCTAACACCCCCCGTAGTCGCAACGTGGGCACCACACAGGATGAGACTGGAGTAGAAGCCGACGGGTTGAAATCCCTCGCAGTTGCAGCGTCGTGAGGGTGCGAATGTTGCGGTTGGAGTAGAGACCGATGTGCACTCCAAGAAGATGATAGCCCTTGGATGCCGAGGTAGCCGAAGTCGAGGTGGCCATGGTCGGGAGACACAACAATATCCTGTTCTTCGGGAGGGGTCGACGTTCGAGCATCAACGATCGGAGGGATCACACAACAAAAGAAGAGCAGCAGCAGAACGGGGATCATCTTGTTTCTTCTATCGTCTGGTAGTCGAGGAGCCTACCAGGGAGGCCGGAGGCAGCGCGTGCGTTTGTGCCAGTCAGGGTGGCCGCGCTCATAGTGGAGTAGAAGGGGTGATAACGGATCCGACTGGGAAGGCCACGACAGCGACGACTCTAGCCATGAAGACGACGATCTGGCCAAATGGACGACGGATCGAACCGAGGTAAAGCTCTGGTCCGAGCCGGCCTCGGCGGGCCCATCTGGCGGCGTGGACGTGCCCACGCCAGGTGCGGCAGCGTGCCTGTTCGAGGCACGGGCATCAGCCGAGTCGGAACCTGCCCCCGCAGTCGAGGAGGAAGCGACGATGGAGGAGAAGGACGCTGCCCCGCTCTAGGTGCCTGCAATGGGGCCAAAGGGCCCGAGGAGCCGAGGGCCTGAGCTGGCGGTCGTGCCCCGGTCCAGGTAAGTTGTTGGGTAACCGAATTTGATTCTGCCTATAAGTTCTTTGCGTGATTTCTGTAAGCAGCGGGACTCTAACTCTCATCGAGAGGATGACACTACGAGTTGGGACAATTTTATGTTTATTCCTCACACACTACTCAAATGCCATACCCATCTAAGGGTTGGAGATACACATATTTATAGCCCTAGAGGCTGCACTATCACACTACACAACACACTACACAACATGATTGTCCTCTAGATGCTAAAAGCTAAAAGAGACTAAAGAGGACAGTCAAAAAGCTCCTGCTGTCCTCTAGATGGTAAAAGAGGCTAAAGAGGACAATCAAGATGCTAACATGCTAAAAGAGGACAGTCAAAAAGCTCCTGCTGTCCTCTAGATGCTCAAGACTTATTCCATCATTCTCCCCCTAAGTCTTGGGCGTCGTCTTGTGGGAAAGTTGGGCCATCCCGGACCTGGAGCAAAGCTCAAGAAACTTGATCCTCCCAAGGGCCTTGGTGAGCAGGTCTGCAAGCTGATCCTTAGTGCTGATATAGCGCGCCTTGATGCTCCCTTCTGTCAAGCAGTCTCGGATGAAGTGGTATCTCACCCGGATGTGCTTGCTCCGTTCATGGAACACGGGGTTCTTGGCCAATGCTAGAGCGGACTGGCTGTCCACCCTGAGTTCCACCGCTCCAGTGTCTCTCCCGAGGAGATCACCGAGCAGTCGAGCTAGGCAGAGCGCCTGAGTCGAAGCAGTGGAGGCCGCTATGTACTCGGCCTCGCAGCTGGACATGGCCACCACCTGCTGCTTGACTGACTGCCAGCTAATGAGGCAATTGCCGAGGAAGAAGATGATCCCGCTTGTGCTCTTGCTAGTGTCGATGTCACCGGCGTGGTCGCTGTCGCTGTACCCGACAAGGTGTGCCTCCCCAGAGCACCTCGGGTAGTAGAGACCGTGGTCGAGAGTCCCCGCAACATAGCGGATGATCCTCTTCACAGCCTGCTCATGCTCCGTCGTCGGTCGCTGCAGTCCGACTAACGTAGCCGACGGAGTATGCCAAGTCAGGTCGTGTGTGGACGAGGTAGCGAAGGCTCCCCACAAGACGTCGGTACTATGTGGTAGGCCTTCGAGCCCTCCGCATAGCCAATGAACACGCCTGGGGTGCTCCTGTCGTCAAGCTTGCCGATGTGGCCAAGCTCCTTGGTCAACGCGAGGCAGCCGAAGACCCGTAGGTGAGAGACCGCCGGCTTGCGCCCATGCCAAGCCTCGTACCGTGTCATCCCGTTGAGTGCCTTGGTGGGCGAGCGGTTGAGGATGTAGACCGCTGTCATCACCGCCTCTCCCCAGAAGATAGCCGGCACTCCCCTCTGTTTGAGGAGAGCCTGAGCCATCCCCACAACCGTCTGGTTGCGCCGCTCGACGACGCCGTTCTGCTGCGGGCTGTACGGCGTGGAGTAGTGGCGCTGAACGCCCTCATCCGCGCAGTACGACGCGAACTCAGCCGCCGTGAATTCGCCGCCGTTGTCGGTGTGCAGCACGCACAGCTTGCAGCCGCACTCCGCCTCCGCAGCGACCTGCACACGCCTGATGGCGTTCGCAGCCTCTGCCTTGCTACCAAGGATCATCACCCACATATAGCGGGAAAGATCGTCGACGAGCAACAAGAAGTAGCGTCGTCCTCCTGGTGTGGCTGGTGTTACCGGGCCACACAAGTCCCCATGCACGAGCTCGAGCCTCTCCTTGGCTTGGAAGCTCCACTGCTGGGGAAAAGGGAGCCGTCTCTGCTTTGTCAACACACAGACATCGCAGAATTGCTCCACATGGTCAAGGCACGACAGACCTCGTACCATCTCCTTGGCACTGAGTCGCTTCAGGGCCTTGAAGTTAAGATGTCCGAAGCGCTCGTGCCACTGCCATGTCCCATTGTCCCGACGAGCAGCAAGGCAACAAGGTTGTGCCACCTTCACGTTGAGGATGTAAAGCCGATTTGGACTCCTGTGTACCTTGGCAAGAAGGCGACGCGAGGGGTCCCAGATTCTCATGACTCCGTGCTCGACCTTCACACGCGAACCGTTCTCATCCAGCTGTCCCAAGCTGATAATAGAGTTCCTCAACGCGGGGATGTAGTAGACTCCGGTGAGCAGCCTGTGCTCACCAGACGCGACGGTGAAGACGACTGAGCCGACGCCCTTGATCTCTACGCCAGAGGCGTCCCCAAACTTGACGGAGCCTCGGACGCTAGAGCCAAGCTCGGTGAAGAACTCCCGTCGGTCGGTCATGTGATGAGTGGCGCCGGTGTCGAGGCACCATCATTCGATCATGTCTTTGCTGGAGGCGGCGCCGAGGAAAGCGCGTGCTTTCGACTCATCAAGGTGGAGGAGTGTCGCTGCGGCTGGTGCCGCTGGAGATAGCTCGATGCTTGCATGTGCTAGGAGCAGAGCCTCCTCCTCCGCCTCAGCCTGTGCGACGTTGGCCTAGCCATGTCGTGGCTGTCGACAGTCCCTGGCCCAGTGGCCAAGCTTGCCACAGTTGTGACAGCCGTCGTCTCGTGCCGGCTTCTTGTTGCCGACGGCGCCGCCTTGGGCACCTCCACGGGCACCACCCTTAGCATGTCCTCGCGCCCTGGCCTGGGCGCCTCCACGCGCCTTGCGCGGCTTGCCGCGTTTGCGGCCTTGTGTCGATCATCATCGTGGAGAGGTCTTTTTTTTCTCGAAAGCGCAAGAGAGCTGCGCGAAAATATATTAAGAAGGAGATAAAGGTCCAAAAGGACCCCAAAATACATGGTACAAAAAGGCTGCCCTACGGCGGCCAATAACAAGCATAAATGAAACCATCCATGACAAAAACACTGCTACCAAAACAGCACTACAGCTATTTAGCTAACAGGGAGACCTGGGATGGGGGCAGTAAGCAAGGACAGCTTCTTTGCACCAGCCATAACCCAAAGATCAATCTCCAAACCAACACTTTTAATAGCAACAGCAACACTAGGACTCTTATTGTCAAAAACGCAGCCATTGCGATGTTTCCAAAGGGTCCAAACACCAAGAATGACAAGAGAATTAAGACCATTTCTTGCAATCCCAGGAATCTTGGTGCTCAAATCTTGCCACCAATCCATAAAAACCCCTTCACAGGACTGATGGGCCAAGTGCTGTAGATTAACAAGACGAAGCAGCTTGAACCAAAATTCTCTAGCAAAAACGCAGCCCAGCAACATATGATTTAAGGTTTCCTGATCCTGATCACATAATGGACATCTCTCCGGATGATCCATACCTCTTCTTTGCAACCTATCAGCTGTCCACACCCTCTTGTGAGCGACCAGCCACATGAAAAACTTAGATTTCGGAGGAGCCCAAGTCTTCCATATTATATGAAAAGGCTCAAACTCAATTGACCCAATAAAGAAACCCCTATAAGCTTCCTTGGAAGAATATTTTCCATTGGCAGCAAGGCGAAAGAAATGCTTGTCATCAACATGAGGTCTTAGCTGAACCAAATCTAATAAATCCCATAGGAGGAGATACTCGTTGATAACACCCACTGAAAGACCCCCCTGAATATCCGAAATCCAGCTGTGATTGGAGAGAGCGTCCAATACTGTTCTCCGATTAGCCCTTTGCTTAGAAATAGTTCTAAATAACTGTGGAGTCAAATCTGCAATTTTATGTCCCGACAGCCACCTATCTGTCCAGAAAAACGTAGAAGCACCATTACCAATATCAGTTTGCATAGCCATTGAGAAGAAATCTTTTACTTTCTTAGGAACTTGGATGGAAATAGAAGTCCAAGGGCGAGTTGGGTCAGTTTTTGCCAACCATAACCAACGCATTCTAAGTGACCAAGCAAGCTCTTTTAAGCTCGAAATACCAAGGCCACCCAGCTCAATAGGCCTGCAAACAGTCCCCCAGGCCACATGACAATGTCCACCTCTTGCATCTTTCCTCCCTCTCCATAAAAACCCACGGCGAATCTTGTCAATAGCTTTGAGCGCCCAAGCTGGAAGATCCACAACCATAGCAAGATAAATGACCATCCTTGTGAGAACATACTGGACGTGGATTTTACGACCAGATTTAGTCAATAAATCAGCCTTCCAACCAGCAAGTTTATTTGCAATCTTATCAATGATGGGCTGAATCTGATCTCTAGTGACCTTTTTAATAGCTAGCGGTAGACCCAAGTACCGACAAGGAAAATCAGCCACCTCGCAAGGTAGCAAGTTATGAAGCACAGCAAGGTCTTGATCGTCACATCTAATAGGATAAACGCTGCTCTTCTGGACATTAGTACATAAGCCGGAAGCCTCTCCAAAGAGGTGAAGAATATCCAAAGTAATATTGATATCCAAAGCAGTCGGACGAAGAAATATCACCACATCATCAGCGTATAACGAAATCCGGTGCTGCAAAATCCGTGGGGCGAGGGGCTGCAGCAGCCCAACCTGTTCAGCTCGGTTAAATAGGAATACCAAAATATCCATGACCAAGATGAACAAAAAAGGTGACAAAGGATCGCCTTGTCTAAGACCACGTCGATGAATAATAGTCTGTCCAGGCAGTCCGTTAAGTAGCACCTGGGATGAAGAGGTCCATAGCAAACCACTAATAATGTCCCTCAATATCTGACCAAAACCCAAATGTTGCAGAACTTCAAGGAGGAAAGGCCAAGCAACTGAATCAAACGCCTTTGAGATATCTAACTTCAGGAGGATTCGAGAAAGCTTATGTTGATGAAGAAAGCGAGTAGTCTGTTGCACTAACATAAAATTATCCTGAATGAAGCGACCTTTAATAAAGGCACTGACTAGGAGACACCATAGTGTGTAATCTACCCGCCAGACGATTAGCAAGGAGTTTAGTGAGCAGTTTTGCGAAGCTGTGAACTAAACTTATAGGTCTGAAATCCTTTACTTGATCAGCCCCTTCAAACTTTGGGATAAGGGTGATATATGCAATGTTTAGAACATGAAAATTAATGAATCTCCTGCATCCAACAGCCGAAAACGCAGCCATAACATCAACCTTGATAATATCCTAGCAAACTTTATAAAATCTCCCCGTGAAACCATCCGGACCAGGAGCCTTGTCTAAGGGAATAAGACAGATTGTATCCCACACTTCCTTTTCTGAGAATGGGGCATCCAAGGCTGACAGATCAAAGTTTGGAATCCCCAAATTTTCCAAGGATATAGTATGCTCTCTATCACTGCAGAGACTCGATCGAGCGAGCAATCTGCTTGTACTTCTCGGTGATGCAACGGAAGAGCTTCTCAATAGCTCTCCTCATCGTAGGTGTCGTCGCCGAACTGCACCATCTTCTGCAACAGATTGTTGAGGCAGAGAGCAAAGTCATCAACATCCTCACCTGCCTTGAAGGCCAGGTTCTCCCACTCCTTGCGAAGTGCCTGCAGTGTGGTCTTGCAGGCACGGTCGCTGCCGATGCGAGTCGCAGCGATAGTGTCCCAGGCCTCCTTGGAAGTTCGCTTCTGGGAAAGCGAAACCTGCATCTCGGGCGGGACTGCAGCAATGAGGGCATGCAGCACCCGTCGATCCTCGTGGTAGTCGACGTCGCCGTACCGAACTGCTTCCCACATGTGGCGAACCTGGAGCCGTACCCTCATCACCGTGGCCCACTCGACGTAGTTAGTCTTGGTGAGGGTAGGCCACTCACCGCTGGGACCGATGTCCCTGACAATGGCCTGGGCCATGCGGCAACCATGGTACCGATCCGGGGAGGGAGAATCGCGCCGCCTGTAGAGGCCGCGATCTCCGTCCACTCGGTCGCCGCCGCCGGGAGCACCGCCGGCGTGTCTACGCCCGTCTGGGCTGCCGTCACGTGCGCCCTCGCCCGGAGCGCCGTCGGCGCATCAGAGCCTATCTGGGCTGCCGCCACGCGCGCCCCATGGGGAAGCGCGGCTGCCCACTGTGCCGCCTGCTCTCGTGCTGCTTCCCTCGCCAGACTGAGCTCTTTGTCGGTGTTGTCGTCGACAGAAGCAGAGCTGCCGGCTCTACTGCCGCACAGAGCCTCGAGCTCCGCTGGCGCCACACGTGCAGCATCCGCCGCCTCCGCTGCTTCTACTTCCGCTCGCGCTGCTGCCAGTTCCGCCGCCGCCAGCCGTGCTGCTCGCTCGCGTTCTTGTGCCGCGGCGACCTCGGCCTCCTGCTGGCGCGTGGAAGAGGCTGTCTCAAACGAAAGGCTGCTCGTCTGAGCAGGAGAGGAAGGAACAGTTGGAGCTCTTGCTGCCGACTGAGTGTGGGGAGAGGCGTGGGAAGGAGATGAGCAAGAGATGTTTAGGCTGCAGGGTAGTTTGCCTTTGATACCAATTGTAAACAGCGGGACTCTAACTCTCATCGAGGGGATGACACTACGAGTTGGGGCAATTTTCTGTTTATTTCTCACACACTACTCAAATGCCATACCCATCTAAGGGTTGGAGACACATATTTATAGCCCTAGAGGCTGCACTACCACACTACACAACACACTACACAACAGGATTGTCCTCTAGATGCTAAAAGATAAAAGAGACTAAAGAGGACAGTCAAAAAGCTCCTGCTATTCTCTAGATGCTAAAAGAGACTAAAGACGACAGTCAAGATGCTAAGATGCTAAAAGAGGACAGTCAAAAAACTCCTGCTGTAATCTAGATGCTCAAGACTTATTCCATCAATTTCTTGTCTCTCTGTGCCTCATCTTGAAGCGCAAGGCGGGCACACCGACCTTCACTGCTACCAAGGCTGTGAAGACAGGCGCGAGGTCGTCGGCCGGGGCCGCGGCCCGCTCCCTCGTGTGGGCTGACGCCACCCGAGAGGCCCTTCAGCGGGGCACTGAGGCGTCCAAGCTTGCCCTAGGTGGACAGGCCGGGCAGGAGGTTTCTGCAGCCTTGGTGGCTGCGGTGCCTGCGGCAACATCGGTCGAGGCCATCCCGGTTTCCTCCGTGGAGGAGCCAGGGGTGGCTGACGCAACATCGATGGCAGCGTCGCCAACTGCCTCGGAGATTTTGCGCTCCCTCCTCGACTCCCCGGTTACTGACCGAGGCCCAGGGGTGGTTGATGCTGAGGAAGCTGGTCCCTCGAGGCGGTTCGAGGAGCCGGTCTTGGAGCAGACTGCGCGCCCTTCCGGCGACGAGGCGAATAGTGGCATCGTCCGCGTCGGGGAGGACCCCCTTGCGTGAGGAGGCCCAACCCTCTCATGGTTGGATGAGGACGGTGAGCCATTCTTCGTCCTGAACGACGTGGAGGAGCGGGAGATGTGGTCCAAGTTCCGGATCATAGCTCGGGTAAGAGGGTCGTGCGTCTTCCACCATGACATATTCCTTTTCGCAGGACGTGTCATGATGTTGTCTTTTCCCTTCTCAAGGCCTCATGGCGAAGTCTGCGGCCAAGTCCGTCTTTCTTCGCCACGAGTGCAATGTTTGGTCCGTGCTGCAGCACCAGCAAGGCATGTTGGATCGCTCGAACGAGCGGCTAGCCCTGAAAAGCGTTGAGGCAGCGGATCTCTCGACGCTGTGCTCGGAGTTGAAGGATGAGGTCGTGGTTGCGCGCGGGAAGGTGGCACCCTTGGAGCCGCATGCAAGCCCTGAGTGGCCATGTGCGGAGCGAATTCCGCGAGGCCGTCCATACCGGGTGAAGCGGGCGCTAGCCGTCGTTGCTCCCACTATGAGACTGATCTCGAACGGGTGTGCGAAGGCTACATCCTGTCCAATGAGGATGACCTTGCCAAGACGGAGGTGCGAAGACTCATCGATGTCGTTGAGGGGCCGAGCTTGGCACTGGCTCGCCACTTCAAGGAAGAGGTGGTTCCGCCAGTTTCTCCTCTCGACGATGGGTCCTACTCGGTCGCGACGCCTCCCAATGACTCCGAGGATGATGCCTCCCCTCCTGTTGCATGAATTACTCTGCCCTGCAGAGTTGTGATAAACACTTAAGTTTATTGTGTAAATTGCGTGCTGAGACTTTTCGTTCTTGTTCTTGGTGTTTTGTTGTGTACTTTTTCTAGCGTTTTGCGCCCGTCGTCCTGTCCTTCTGCGGAGTTCCTGTCGGAACGCGAGTTACCTTCTTAAGAGGAGGATAGTGAGTGAGGAAACCGTATCCTAGAGGCTTAGGTGTTCCCGCGGCTCGACCACCCTTTCCTATCTGGATATCTCTTGTTCTTTAGGATTCTGTTTTATGACTAGGGCGAGAGCGCGAAACTCGTTTTTTAAAGAAAAAACTTCTGAGAAAAAATGACATAGAGGGGGTTCCCCCCTTCTAGCCCCCGAGGGAGGTTCAGTCTGATGAAGACAGGGTCGAGCCTCACTTGAAGGTTAGACTTTTTCAATCATAAGGGTTTGAATACATATCAGCCTGGAAAGCTAAGGGTAGAAGCGATGTAGCTGTTCGATGTTCCAGGCGTTCTCGTAGACTTCTCCTTGCTCGTTGTAGAGTTTGTATGTCCTAGGTTTCAACACCTTTGCAATGATGAAGGGTCCTTCCCAGGGAGAAGTGAGCTTGTGGTGCCCTCGGTTGTCTTGCCGTTACCGAAGTACCATGTCTCCCTCCTGGAATCTCCGAGGCTGGACACTTCTTGCGTGGTAGCGTCGGAGCGACTGGTGGTACATGGCGGAGTGTAGGAGTGCTACGTCCCGAGCTTCTTCCAGCTAGTCAAGTGAGTCTTCACGGTTGACTTGGTTGTTGTGTTCGCTATATGCTTGTAGCCTCGGGGAGTTGTGTTCTAAGTTCATGGGCAAGATGGCCTAGGCCCCATAGACTAGAAAGAACGGCGTGAACCCCGTGGCTCGGCTTGGGGTTGTCCTTAGACTCCAAATCACCGAGGGGAGTTCGGTAAGCCATCGTCTGCCGAACTTGTTCAGCTCGTTGAAGATCCTTGGCTTAAGACCTTGTAAGATCATGTCGTTGGCATGTTCCACTTGCTCGTTTGTTCTCGGACGAGCTACGGCGGACCAGTCCACACGAATGTGGTGGTCGGTATAGAAACTCAGGAACTTCTTTCCTATGAACTGTGTGCCGTGGTCCGTGATAATGGAGTTGGGGATCCCGAAGCGATGAATAATATCCGTGAAGAACGCCACTGCTTGCTCGGATTTGATGTTGGTGAGAGGTCGGACCTCGATCCACTTGGAAAATTTGTCGATGGCGACCAACAGGTGCGTGAAGCACCCGGGCGCCTTTTGTAGAGGACCGATGAGGTCTAATCCCCATACAGCAAAGGGCCAAATGATCGGAATTGTTTGCAGGGCCTGAGCTAGCATGTGCGTTTGCTTCATGTAGAATTGGCATCCTCTGCAGGACCGCACAATCTTGGTGGTGTCGACAACCACAGTTGGCCTGTAGAAACCCTGTCTGAAGGCGTTTCCAACGAGGGTTTTCTCCAGGCAACTTTAGTTTTATATTTTTCAGGCTATAAAGATGCCAGAGCTGGTACCTAACATTGCTAAAACTTCCTTCCCTAAGTGGTGGAGGAAGGTGGTCAAGTTAGTACCAAAAGAAAGGAGGCAAGGGCTGAATTCTCTTACCATTTTAACAGCCTGGGATATATGGAAGCACAGGAATTCTTGTGACTTTGAGAATTCAGAGCCGAACACTCTTACTTTGATCACAAGGATTGTTGTGGAATGTCGGCTTTGGAGGTGAGCTGGAGCCTCCAAACTGCAAGACTTCCTGGTCTGGGCACGAGCTAGGAATGTGTAGCATATCCCTCTGTGGTTTTTGTATTCTAGTGGTTTAGGTGTCACCATTGTAAAAAAAACATGGCCGGTAAGGGGAAAGACCGTCCCACGGTATTATATTAAGAAGAAGCTCAATCGGAGCCCCGACCGAGAAAGGTCACGAAAGCTGGTCCTCCGTGCAACATGAGGGTCCGCCCCCTATAGGCTAGATCTTTACTTGTGCCTTGAGCTCTCCCAGCCCCTACACGAGGATCCGCCCCCCATAGGTCAGTCCATCTCATGTGCATACGACTAGGGGAACCAGCGAGTGATCTTTTTTAACCTTAGCCTGAAATTCGCTCCCACTGGGATTCGAACTCAGAATCTAAGGAGTGCTACTCAGACCACCTAACCAACTCGGCTAGAGGCCCTTTCGCATGTCACCATTGTAACAGCCTGAGCTTTTAGTTGCCCAGTCCCTGGCTGTAGGGGTACAGGTCTTGTGGTCTTGGTTGTTTTCGAGCGTTTTTTGCTCTCTTTGATGTATGTGGTATTTCTCTTCTTAATGAAATGACACGTAGATCTCCTGCGTTGTTTGAGAAAAAAAAATAACCAGCAGACAAATTGGGTTTCGTATCTTGTTTCTGGATAGGTTATGTCCAACATGAAACAAATATTGGTCTATTTACAAACTAAAAACTTACTGTAGAATTGTATGCTTGGGTAAACTTTGGCATTATTGATCACCTAATGCTTTTTTATATCTCCAGGATCCTGTCCAAACTAGTGTGACTGTTGGAGTTTCACATTTTGAGAGATGCTCGCTCTGGGTTCAAGTTTTGTATTACCCGTTTTATGGAAGTGGTGGATCTGCAGACTATGAAGGAAATTATGCAGAAGAGGATTCGCAGATGATGAGGCAGAAGCACTCACTTCGGCCTGAGCTTGGGGAACCAGTTGTTTTGCGGTGCCAACCCTACAAGTTCCCTCTCGCCGAGCTTCTGCTACCATTAGAATGCTCTCCAGTTGAGTATTTCCGGCTATGGCCTAGCCTACCAGCCATGGTGGAGTGCACTGGCACGTACACATATGAAGGCAGTGGTTTCAAGGCCACGGCCGCTCAACAGTATGACAGCTCTCCCTTCCTTAGTGGACTGAAGTCAATTTCTTCTAAGCCCTTCCATCAAGTCTGCTCACATTTCATCCGAACAGTAGCTGGATTCCAGGTAAACCGTTGACATGCTGTATACTAAATGGTGCAGTATTTTTATTTCCTATTCATAACTAGTAAACATTTTGAGTGATGACTAACAACTCGCATCTCCTACAGTTATGTTATGCAGCAAAGACATGGTTTGGTGGGTTTGTGGGTATGATGATATTTGGGGCAAGTGAAGTCAGCCGGAATGTTGATTTGGGTGATGAGACCACCACAATGATCTGCAAATTCGTCATGCGTGCGTCTAATGAATCCATCACGAGAGAGATTGAATCTGATCTCCAGGGCTGGCTGGATGATATCACCGACGGTGCTGTGGAATACATGCCTGAGGATGAGGTGAAGAGCGCGGCCGCTGAGCGGCTGAAGATCTCCATGGAGAGGATCTCCCTACTCAAGGCAGCCAAGCCAAAGGTCCCACCTGCGAAGACCGAGCAAGAGGAGGAAGAGGAGCGAAAGCAGAGCGAGGAACTAGATGGGTTTGGGAACTCCAAGGGCCCCTCGACCCTCTCCAAACTCACTGCGGAGGAAGCCGAGCACCGAGCTCTCCAGGCTGCCGTGCTGCAGGAGTGGCACCAGCTGTGCAAGGAGAAAGCTATGAAAGCACAGTGAGGTCGATTTGGACCGCGTGGATCTTCGAAAATCTCTCTTAGGCTTCGTAAAATTCACTTCTTAAATCATCATTTAGTTTTTTTATATCTTTTCATCTTCCAACATTTTTATATATGTTTTAGTCATTCTTATTTTTTTTCCTTGACAGCGAGAAATTTGAAATAGAAAATGCATATATTTTGATGGCTACTTATGTGTTGTTTAGAATCTCTAGAGCTAATAGTTAATCAGCTAATAAATTATTAACTAAGTTGAGCCATCTAATGTACTAATTGTTAGCTCAGAGGTAGCTAACAATTAGTTACGGTATTAATTGAGTGTATTTGGAATCCAATAACTAAATTTTTGTAGCTAACTGTTAGTTCTAAGGTTCCCAACGGTGCTTTGTAAAAGCTGTTAAAGAAGTTGGAGAAGCTATTTAGGGTAAGTGTATTTTCTAAATCTCTATTCCTGTTAATTAGGAATGATAGTTTTCTGGAGTTGCGCGCCTGTATAATTTTGTTTTTTTTTGTCTTCCATCTTTTTTGCGTAACTTTTTTTTTTGAAAGGAAGGGGCAAAAGACTTGCCTCTCCGGAATATATTATATTAGAGAGAAAAGAAATGGATAATACAAAATCAAAGCGACTGGAGGGCAGAGGAAAAGAAAGAAAAATAAAAATAAAAATAAAAAGAGCAAAAGAAGGACCCACTAGATCAGACCAATAAGACCACAGCTACAAGCAAAATCCGATGACTGCAAGGGCCACTTGATTAACGCTTCTATGCTGACTTTGGAAAATTCTGCTATTTCTTTCCAGCCATAAATTCCACCAAAAATGAATTAGCAGGCCGTCGAAGCGTCTTCTTGACTGACTGTTGCAAAAGTTACGTAGACCCGTCCACCAATCATACAAAGATGTATCGCTTTTTTTTTTTTTGCGTAACTATCCTGCTGATTTCACTCACTGTATACCGTCGCAGATATTATGTCGCGAACAAACTTTTTGTAACAGTAGCATTTTTAAGATCTGGCGTGAAGATCAATTGTACAAGAGAATCCAGATGTCATTCTTGCATTCCTGTTTTATATGAAAGAAATGTATTCTGTAATTGAAGAATTCTCTCGAAATTGTCATTGTTTATATATATAAGAAATGTGGAGTTATAATGATGTAACGATGACTCCTGACGGGTAGGGCACAGCAGTTCTACGACTCGGAGATTGTTTGGCATGGCTTCCATCTGCTCTAGCACCGTTGATCACTCTAGCACGGAGGCGGTGGAGCAACCGGAGCACATCTGCTCCGCTATTGTTGATCACTCAGAGCATGTTTGGGAGGACTCCGACTCCTCTAAAAATAGTTCTGTTTCTAATTCCTCTATGAGTGCTCCTCCTCCATAGGAGCCAATACTTTTTGTAATGTGTGCGTGCTGTCGCAGTGGACGCTGGGAGGCTTCAACGCCAACTCAGGTTCTGATCACTTGATTTCTCGTTTAACACTTGCCAAGTTATTGTGTGCTTTGTGCTGATCATATTGTTTCATTGTTGTAGAGTTCTTTTGCTGAGTTTGTGTCCAATCCTCACATCCATGAAGAGGGTAGCAATTCTAGCCATAGAGTGCGGCTTTCTTCGGACGAGATGGAAACCATAGTTGTTGCGCACCGAGACCTGCCTGATAAAGATAAGCAGACTCATATCTTGATACGGCAGCCTACCAATGACTTTGAGATTGAGGCTATTTTTGGCATGTTGGCCAGGGAGTCCTCTGAGTCGGCACGACTTGAGTCGGGGTGCGAAGCCCCTCGAGCAGTCGAGTACTAGTGGGAAGAGGGCAGATAACCTTGCGAGTCCGTGGCACAAACAACCTTGTTAGCTAGTGGTGTGTTTGGTTTGTGGAATCACTCTATGCTTCATGAGGTGATGTATCATAAGTTCATTCCATCAATTTTGGTGGAATCAACTCACTTCTCATGTATATACTAATTATTAGCTTATGAGGAATGAGGTGGTGATGGATCAACTCATTCTATTCCACAAACCAAATAAAAAAGTGAGGAGTGAGAAGAAGATGGATCACTCTATTCCTCAAACCAAACACACTCTAGATGCCCCGGCTGATGCCCCAGAGGTTAAGAAAAGGAAGCTCCAGTATTCATTGGACATGCAGCCGATGTCTACGCAAGCTGAGCTAGACATCGGCGATGATGTGGTGGATGTTGGTTTGGTGGATTATGTGGAAGGTGGAGGCATGGTGAAGACAGCCAGGTATGTTGGGGAGGAAATGGAGGAAGATGATGATGATGACAAGGAGGTGCTCCCACTAGTCCGGTGCGAGCGGCGTTCTAAGGCTCAAAATGATGCTTCAAGTTTGTAGCCCCAGTGAGGCTGGTGGACATCTAGGGTTTGTCCATGTCAGTTGTGGATTGTATTCTTGAAGAGGCCATTCCAAAGGCGCTGCTACGTGAATTACCCGAGATAAATGCTATTGATGACTTGATGTTGCCATAGTTCGCTCGGATGAAGTATCTCATGTTGGTTTGTTGGCTAGGCTAGAAGTAAGCCTGCCATTTCCCTAGGGAGTTCCTGCATTAGTCGGCTATGCCACCGATCCAGTCCTGACCCTAGAGGGTGCTCCAGCCCTCGAGGGTGTCGTGCTTGGTTCTCCTTCTGCTGCTTCAATAGAAGTTCAGGTTGGGTCGCTAATGCCTCCGATTGACGATGCTGTGGCAACGAGTTCTACCCTGCCCATCAGATCTCGTCCAGACGACCCAACCACTTTGGAGGTTAGTGGTTCTGGTGCTGGTAAGTCTTTGCCATCCCCCTTGGTTAAAGAGGCCACCCCGAGTCAAGTTCCTGAAGATGCTACATCAACTTCGGCCAGCGTTGGGATCCCAATGGGTGTTGCACTTCGTCTGGGGGATTTGGAGCCTTCAATGCTTGTTCCTACTTCCTTTGTGGCTTCTATGGATGCACTTCTGGGGCTATCTTGGCTGCACCGGCTTTGGATCTTCCAGTGTTTCTAGTGAACTTGCAGGTATTTGTTATGGAGTTGACGTTTCTTTGTATTTTTCTGATGGGAGCTCTATCTTTTGATTTTTGCTTTGCAGGGCATTTTGAATCAGGTGGTCGTTCAGCTGAAAGTACAGGCAGCTTAGATGCTCGAACAGATATCTTCTTTGCTGCAGTGGGATCCTACTGTTCTTTAGAAGCAAATAGATGACCTGAAGGCTGCTAATGCTGGTAAGTCATTAATATGGTCCCTTGCTAATTCTTCTCTTGCTTGTTCGTATTCTTTATAATTGTGTGCTGCTTCCTCAGCTATGACTCGGCAATGCTTTGATGCTGAGTAGAGGTGCACCCAAAGCTAGGCAGAGCTTAACCAAGTTACTGGGTTCCTTGATGGCGCCTGTGCGATGAGCTCCTCCTTGCAGTCGAAGTTAAACATGGAAAATAAAACTCACGAGGTAACTCGTCGAGAACTTTAGGTTGCTTATTCCATGTTGTCGACCTATTATCAAGAATTCTCCCGTATGCAGGAGGATATCCAGAGGCTAAAGGATGAAAATCGAGCGTTGCTCTCTTCTAAAAAATAATTTGCACAAGCTATACAGGGATGCCTCCAACTCCCTTACTACTTTGGAGAGGAGCCACCGATTTACCATAGAGGAGCTAGAGCGTAAGAGAAATGAACTGAGGGATTCCTAGGATGAAGTGTCAGCGCTTAGCGGTTCGCTGTCCTCCAAAGATTCTATCATCAATGACCTCCGTGCTTCGAAGAAATTTTTGTCCCAAGAGTTGGATACCGCCAAACGGAACATTAAGGTCTTAGAGGGTGACCGTGAAGTTCTGAAGGCGGGGTATGATAAAGCGATGGATAAGGCGGTTTCACGTGGGTTGTCTTCTAATGAATAAACCTGGTGTTGTGGTCCCTGATGACATTGTTGCAGATGTTCTAGCTGCATCGGGGACTATGGCTAAAGCTCTTGCCCCGGTGAACCCAAGGTTGATTCCACTCCTAGAGGTGCTTCTACCTATGTGCATGATGTATTGTAAACAATTGTTGCTTGTGTGGGAGGTGCCCCTCCCCTCTATGAATGTATTGACAATTAGTTTAAATCTAAGCTTTAAGGTTGCTTCCCCCTTTCTTTGAATCGTGCATTGAGATGAGTTGCGCAGGTGGGACTTAGTGGGTGTCCCTGCCTTTTTTGTGCGAGCGTGCTATGTCGTCTTAAGTTAATCCCCGAGTTTTATACTGAGCGTTCTTCTTGATGGGGTTTGGAGGGCACCCTTTTATCTGTATGTGTGAGATTGTGACACTGGCTTAAGGCACTTCCTGACTTAAGTCGATTGCTCTGTTAGTAGGGTATGGTGTGTGCCCTTTATTTGTAAGCGTGAGCATGTAACACCGACTTAAGCCGATCCCCGACTAAAGTTGATTGATTCGTTAGTAGGGTATGGTGTGCATCCTTTTATCTGTATCTGTGAGCATGTGACAGCGACTTAAATGATCCCTGACTTAAGTCGATTGCTCCGTTAGTAGGGTATAGTGTGCACACTTGATTTGTATGCGTGGGTATGTAACACCGACTTAAGCTGATCCCTGACTTGAGTCGATTGCTTCGTTAGTAGGGTATGGTGTGCACCCTTTTATCTGTATGCGTGAGCATGTGACACCGACTTAAGCTGATCCCTGAATTAAGTCGATTGCTCCATTGGTAGGGTATGGTGTGCACCCTTCATTTGTATATGTGAGCATGTAACACTGACTTAAGCCAATCCCCGACTTAAGTCGATTGCTTAGTTAGTATGGTATGGTGTGCACCCTTCATTTGTCCTGGGACTGCTCATTAGCGGTTCTTGGGGGCCTTCCTCTTCCAAAGGTCCTAAAAACATGACTAACAATGTACTTTCAGTATAATGATGATTATCACAGGGAGCTTCGGTTCATGAAGGGACTGTTCTCCTTCACCGAAGGACTTCAAGACAAAGGTATAGCCCGAAAGCGACGACAATGAATGACCAAAGCTATAGCTAAAGGGAAACAACTTCGGTTTAAAGCAATGCCGAAGATCAAACATGGAGCCGAGCCGAAGAGGAAAAGACTAGCTAGTCCCTAATGATTTATGTTACAGTAATGAGTAAATGTTAAGGTTATAAATGTACTTTTACCCGGGCTGCGTCCCATGCCTATAAATAGGTGAAAAGTACCCCCGTACTGTTCACGTTGTATTGTAATCGCTCTCGCGTTAGCACCTTCGAACAAGCCAAAGGTATCAACGTAATGTAAATTTTGTTTATGTTCATGTATACATTATGAAATACACATGTGAATGAGCTGATGGATTACATTCACCATCTCTATGTACTCCTATTATTATGAATGATGAAGGCATGTCCTTCATGATCTTCGTCTGAAGATCATTATATCCAAGAGGAGATAATGCTTTGGAGGACAAAGGTCCTTGATCTTTGACAATTGTGTTGTCTTGTTCTTGATCCACAACATCTGAGAACAAGTGACAAACATTGGCACCCACCTCCGGTGAACTCCAACGACCACCTTCGACAAGCATTCACCTTCGTCGTGCCACCGAAGAAGGCAATGGTGCCAGGGGCTGCCCTTCAGCCACTGGACACCAACCAAGAAGGGCTCTCTCTGAGAGAAGCTCGAAACCAGAAAAGGAAGGCTACCAGCCCAACACCGCAGGAGGAAGAGCTGGACCAAGAGATCAGAGACTTGGAGGCCATTCACTAGCAAGTGCAAAGAAAGAGAGAAAAGATGCTTCGGCTAGTAGAACTTCAAAGGAAGATTGATGAAGCTGCTGAAGAAATGCGCCATATCACGCAAGAAGACCAATGACGAAGGCCACCATAGAGAGAGCTTCAGCAAGAAAGTCCAAGTAATGATGACGAATGGTATGATGACTTTCGTCATGGTAACTTTGCTTTTGATGATGCTTCTCCTCTAGCAGCAGAATTGCAGGCTACCTCATGGTCACCATCCTACAAGCCACCGTAGCTTCCCATGTACGATGGGCATTTTGATCTAAATCAGTTTCTTATGAGCTACGAGGCACCCATATCTTCATTTGGTGGCAACACGACTATCATGGCGAAATCCTTTGTCATGGCAGTCAGGAGCGTGGCATTCTTCCCTTCGCCCGGGAATGATCACGTCATGGCAAAAGCTGAAGGATATGCTGGTAACCAGCTTTCAGGGTTTCTAGACGAAGCTAGTAACTGCCGAAGCCCTGTTTCAGTGCATGCAAGACCATGAGGAATACCTGCAGGCGTATGTTCGAAGGTTTTTGTGTCTCAAGGCTTAGGTGCCAATGGTGCCAAACAAGATTGTCATCGAAGCTATGATCAAGGTGCTCCGACCAGGACCAACGACACAATATTTTGCCAGGAAGCCATCGCAAACCTTGGAAAAGCTCCTCCAGAAGATAGATGAATACATCAGGGTCGTCAATGACTTCCGACAGAGAAGGGAAGAGGCCTATAGATACTCAAAGATGACTAGGGGCTTCGGAGGAAGGCTCCACCCTAGACATGTCAGAACAATCCACAATCCCAGCTCAAGTGACGATAGAGGAAACCACGCTCAAGGGCATCAGCAAAGCTCCCAGTCTTCAGGGATGCAACAAAGTTCTTACAGGCCACCAGCTCCAAGAGGCAGAGGAGGAAGAAGCTTCGGAGGAAGGTTCAGCTCCCAACCCAGGAGGTTGTCCTGTTTATTATGCGGGGAGGATAAAGGACATACAAGGATTTGCCAAGTCACGATCCAAAAGCAAAAAGAGATAGCTGAAGCCGAAGCAAGCAGAATCAGCCAAAGCAGGTCCTACATACTACTTCGTGCTATTCTCCATACATTCCCGAGTATGTGGGCAACCAGCAGCCCACAACATCGGTTGCTTCGGCAAGTCACTCTCAAGCAGCATGGACCCCTCTACCTCCACCACCACCTATGGCACCAACCTTAACTCACAATCAGCAGTCAGAAGGGCACCGCCAAGCGCAGCAACAACGTGATGCACATGAAGAGTCCGAAGCATGCACAGTAAACTGTACTGTGCCTGAGTCAAGACATATATACTGAAGCAATACAGAGCCTCAATCAAAAGATTTTCATGCTTAATGTACTCGTTACTATTCTGTCTTTATATTTTTTCTAGACAAAAGATAATATAAGAAGGTTCAACCTTCGGCCTGATGTAATGAATCTGGGGTTACACCATCGAGTGTAACAGAAAGGGTGACGATGCTCCAAAGTCGTTCCTAAGGGAATGCAGAGCTAAAATACCACCTAAGTAAAAGGTGAAGAAGCTCCAAAGTCGTTCCTAAGGGAATGCAGAGCTAAAATACCACCTAAGTAAAAGGTGAAGAAGCTCCAAAGTCGTTCCTAAGGGGATGCAAAGGTTAGCTCCAAAGTCATTCCTAAGGGAATGTAGAGCTGAATACCACCTAAGTAAAAGGTGAAGATACTCCAACGTCATTCCTAAGGGGATACAGAGTCTTATTTTTATGTTTTGTGCATCAACGTCATTCGCATCATACCATCGCATCATATTGCATAACATCGCATCATACATCATCTTGCACCGACACAAACAGTGAAAAAAGAGGGAAATTGCTCCTTCAAACATATTGGCCAACCCATGAGGTTAAGTCCAGCTTTGGCAAAGACTCATGAAAGAATGTATTAATAAAGCAAGATCCATGCTTGTGACAAAAATACTGTCATACGAAGACTATGCCTTCGATAATGGTATTCTTATGCAACATCTACGACAAGAGCTTCAGAATCGCTTCGACAAAGAAGGGGGATTTCTTTCCTTCTTTATGAAGCGTGAAAAGAAGGAAATGTGTTTTTCGCCTATGGCTCAAAAAACGGTACGTACGAAGATTTCATGCCTCACGAAGAAATATATTACATCATCAAATATACAGATAGTTGTTAAATGTTTCTTACAAAAGAAAAATTATATACAGAGAATCTAAAGCCTTAACAAACAAGGCCTAGTCATCCTCTTTTAAAATTTCATCGGCAACTTTGTTCAGTAGCTTGTTGACAGCTTCGTCAACAGCTTCATTAGCAATCCTACACCCCCCTTCAGAGATGGATTAGCTTCAGGGTCATATGGCTTCGGAAGGGGAGAAAGCTCAGTTGTACCACAATATGAGTGTCTGTTACTACCAAAGCAAAAATAATTTACGAAGCTAAATCATGAAAGATATACCTATAAGCCTGGCACGTTCAGCAGCTTCTTCAACTCTTCTGGCCTCTTCCAAGGCATCATGAGATTCTTTTTCTTTCTTTCTAATAGCTTCGTCAGCTATTTCTCGGCCACCCTTTAGCCATACTTTGGAATAAAACTTTCCACTCAGAGCAGTCGCTTCGGCCGAAGGGTTTTTAATATCGTCGGCTGAAAGCGATAATCCTGGCTGAACCACAACCTTGACTTGTTCGGAGTCGACCTTTTCCAAGACCGACACAGCCCCACAGGCACCAGCGAAGGCACAAAAATCTTCTCTGTCGCTGAGAATTTCATAAAAAGCTTCGGCTTCACCGTTAACCCACTGGATAACCCCGTTAGGGTCACCACGGATAAAATTCTGCTCTGAGGAAAATACGCCAACTTTAGAAAAGCTATTCTTCAAATTCTTAGCACATTCTGTGGCAACTTTATAACACTCCTCTTTAGCTTGACGAAGCTCTTCGACATTTTTCTGTACCCTTAAGCGTTCAATATTAGATATTTCATGTTTAGTTAGCTCCACATTGAAATTTTCAGTTGCTTCGCCAAGTTTTTTTTCTAATTCTTGTACTTCAGCTCTATGCAGTTCCGCTTGAGTGGACAATTTAACTTTGCTAGATGTTAGCCTTTCGACCAAGGAGAGTAGAATCTTATCTTTTTCAAGAGCTTCGTTCCTCAAAGTTATAACCTCCAATCGAAGGTTTCCAATTGCCATCTAGTAGCTTTCATACTCTGCATCTTTTTGAGCTTTTAGAGCCTTACTAAGAATTAAACCCTACTAGACAAAGAATGAACAAATAATAACAATAAGAACTACCACAAAAAATAGTTCACCGTAACAAAAATTACTAAATGCGAAGCCAAAATGTACAAACCTTCAAGCTGTTGTAGGTGAGGCTGTCCGCAAGCTGATCCTTGTCATAGCAGACAAACCAAGCTCAAGCTTCGGATACCCCATGTTATCCATCATCTCTTGGCAAATATTGATCTCTTTACTATCAGGTAGATAGTAAAAGAAGTCATCCTCATTGTCTCCTCCATAAACCAAGGACCCTTGTGGTATTTCAACTCCTTGGCATAGTGTTGCACTTCGGCAATTTGTTCTGATGATAACTGCTTTCTCGAAGCGTGTCAAACAATATATTCCAAATCACCCTAGGGAGGTGCTTTGGGAGCAGGTGATGTGGACTTTTTTGGAAGACTCTCTTCCATCAGCCTTACTGGCGCAGCTCCTGAAGGTTCGGCTTCAGCATGAGCAGAAGCAGCGGTTGCAGTAACCGCTTTCCTTATATCTCCAATTTTCTTGCCAGAAACTTCGGTAGTGACAAGAGTTGGCATTTTCATCGATTCCAAAACAGCATCCAAAACACTAGCCATCCTCCTCTTCCTCGGGGTTGTTGCCGCAGTAGTTGATATCTTCGGTAACTCTGCCACTACTGGAGGGCTCAGCAGCTTTGACTGTTCTTCTGCTGTTTTCTCTGTTTCTGGCTCTTCTACCACATTAGCACTAGCTTCGGCTGGCATGGCAGGGACAGCTTCGGCACTCTCAATAAACTTCACTTGCTCTATCGTGGGCACCATAACCGTCTGTTCTAAAGATTGTAGCTTTGGCCTATGGGTCAGGACCTTGGCTCTTTTCGGCTTTAGCGCACTAGAAGAGGTCGAAGTGGCAATTTTTATTTTTCCTCCTTGATTTCGAGCAGGAAAACAATAATCTGGATAAACAAACACAATTACATCAAAGACTCTATTTAGTCTTCTTTTTCCTCGAGCGCCAAAGGCAATGATCATGGCTTCGTCCTCTGCCTTCGTGTAGGCTCCCAGCAGCTCATCACTGGTTGCCTTAATAGCATCTAGCCAATCGTCATTTGGCTCATCAAACTAGCTTCTATATCGAAAGGTGTATCTAAGATAAACCAAACCACCTTGGCTAGAGCCAGCAGCAGTTTCCTTCGGCATCTCCCACTCATTCACAAGAGGCCATACCTTGAAAGCAATGTGTTCTTGTACCAAATCCCTGGTACCGATGTAAGTACACACAGTGTTGAAAGCTATTAGGCATGCTTGCACATCATTCCCAATTGCAATTGACAGGCTTTTAATGCTGAAGCGTGACCATATGGGACGCTGAACTATGCCCCTCACATCCTCCATCTAGCTTAGATCATTCTTCACATAGAACCATTGCTTCATCCAAGAACCTGGCCATTTCTTCCGAAATGTTGCCACAGGATAACTTGCCTCAGAGAGGGGCACGAAGCTGTAGCACCTGAAGTTGTTATGGTATTTCTCGTTCCTGGTTGCCTTTGTTCGGTTAGATAATTCATGTATATTACAGAAGCACCTAGCATCTAGCTCTAGCCCTTGGCTCCTCATAGCCCAAATGAAAATCCCCACTTTAATCAAAGCTTCAGGAGTAAGTTGATGAAGGTATATTTCGAACGTCTTCAGTACTTCAACCAGCATCTTATGCGGTGGAAAACGAAGCCCAGCCTTCATGAAGCTTTTAAAAACCATCACTTCATCTGCTTCGGGGAGAGGAACAGTGCTTTCTCCTCCAGCTCTCACAATGGATATATCATGAAAATATTTTCCCTTCATTCCTTCAATCTATCCTTGTTTAACACTGGACTTTCCAAAAACAACATGGCTCAGCCCCCACGGCCGATCTTCGGCATCTTCATTTCCACTCTCCACATCAAAGCTATCACTGTCGCTGGAATCCCTAGATAGCCCAGCCAACATCTCATTGGTGATTTTTTCAATGTTGGTCTTTTCCATTGCTTCATAAAAACCAACAGTTGTGGGGTCTACAATCTTCTTATCCTTAGCCATTTGGATGATAATCACAGTAAATGCCGAAGCTCAGAAAACAAACGCGCTCGCAAAAAGAAGAAGGCTAAAATGGCAATCACAGCACAAACAGCTAGACGACACAAAAAATATTCACAGCACAAGCCTCTATATATACTCAGAGCTGCACCGGTCGATGGGTCCCACGATTCAGAGCAACTCGCTATTCTAGCGAAGGGAAGGTGTTTTTTCGGACCTTCGGCTAAAGGCCTTTGTTCATCTCGTAGTCTGAATTTGTTACAAAGAAACAGATTAATACTGCGATGGGCTACTATTGGGGGCCTTCCTCTTCCGAAGGTCCTCAAAAACATGACTAACAATGTACTTTCAGTATAATGACGATTATCACAGGGAGCTTGAGTTCATGAAGGGACTGTTCTCCTTCACCGAAGGACTCCAAGACAAAGGCATAGCCTAAAAGCAACGACAATGAACGACCGAAGCTATAGCCAAAGGGAAACAACTTCGGTTTAAAGCAATGCCAAAGATCAAACATGGAGCTGAGCCGAAGAGGAAAAGACTAGCTAGTCCCTAATGATTTATGTTATAGTAATGAGTAAATGTTAAGGTTATAAATGTACTTCTACTCGGGCTACGTCTCGTGCCTATAAATAGGTGAACAGTACCCCCGTACTGTTCACACTGTATTGTAATCGCTCTCGCGTTAGCACCTTCGAACAAGCCGAAGGTATCAACATAATGTAAATTTTGTTTATGTTCATGTATACATTATGAAATACACATGTGAATGAGCTGATGGATTACATTCACCATCTCTATGTACTCTTATTATTATGAATGATGAAGGTATGTCCTTCATACCTTCGTATGAAGATCATTATATCCAAGAGGAGATAATGCTTCAGAGGACGAAGGTCCTTGATCTTTGACAATTCTGTTGTCTTGTTCTTGATCCACAACATCTGAGAACAAGTGACCAACAATGGTGATGTAGATGTATGCTTCTCAAAAGAGCTGTTCTAAGGTGGTTGAAGCTTTTTGGACGATGGCTCGGATAAAAGCCAAATCAATAGATCCATAGTAGAAGTCCTCGATCACGGCGGCCTCCGTGACATCAGGGATACAATTCCTCATAGTTTGGAAACACTTCAGGAACGAGAGGAGGGACTCGTCACTTTGGCGCTTGATGGATTTGAGGTCCCAAGGTTGTGCCAGTTTTTCGAAAAGGGATTTGAAATTCACGACCAACCGGTGGCAGAAATTGGCCCAGTCATTGATGCATTGGTGACGAAGGTGTCGGAGCCACTGTAGCACGTCCTACCCGAGAATAATGGGCAAGTACTCTGTCATGATGTCCTCCGCTGACCCGGTGGCCCGAGCGATGGTCGTATAAATGGCCAATCAGCCACCCGAGTCTTGCTTGGGTTCGTACTTGTCGACGTTCGAGACCTTGAAGTTAGGCGGCCATTGAATCGCCCGAAGCCGATAGGAAAAGGACCGAGACTCCGTGTCGCACCCGGTTTTAGAAGGCAAACGGAATGCGAACCATGTACGTGTGAGGATCAAAAACTCACGTACACAACGATTACATAATTGGACATCATCACACATTGCTCAAATTAAATAGCAGAAAGGTACTTTATTACACAAGATGTCCAAAACATCCATGGAGTCATTACTTAACATAGTAATTAACATTATCAAAGTGCGGAAAAGCGAATGTAGCAGATATGGCCTTCACAGGCAGCTGACTGGGGGTTTGCCACTAACAAAACTAGAACTCATCGTAGTTCCAGAACTCCTCAAAGTCCTCCATGTTGCCTGCATATCCTCCTGAGCACTGATTACAATGGGGACAACCTAGGGTGGGGTGGTTTTTAAAGCAAGGGTGAGTACACATCAACGTACTCAGCAAATGTTCCGTTTGGCTAGAGTGGACTAGCTATATGTGGAGTTAAGGTTAAGCAGTTGCTTTTAGTTGGTCAAGTATTTATTACTAATAGTATAGCCCAGTTTTAGTAATAAACCCAATTATTACCCAAAGGTACTCCCTCTAAGAGGAAATACCAGAGATCATAATTATAACCATCAATATTAATCATCATCATAGAAGTATTCAGAGTTCTTCTAATCAAAGAGGATCCCAAGGCTGCTCTTAACCGTGAGCACGACTGATATAACAGTTTCTAACACTCTGCAGAGGTTGCACACTTTACCCATGAGTCATGATCCCTTTCCACCTGGGTTGTACAGACCTGATCTTCACTACCAAGGTGAATGGCCAGGAATACACTATGTTGCCTTTACAAATACTCCCCGCTCGTTAGGTTTTGCCAGTCATACAAACACAATACACCTTCCTAAGGTGGGTGACTAACAAAACCAAATCGAATGAACCTCGGCACCCACCCTTAGCAGAGTGAGCACTATGCCCCGACCCCCATTGACGGCCCTTTCTACATAGCTAAGGGCATTCCATTCCACGCTCATGGTTGCACTGTTATCCCGGGTGGTCACTCAACGAATATGTCCTTACGGAGAGGTACTCAAGAAACAGTCTGAGTCCCTTAAAGCATCACAAGATCATCATCGGGATAACATCATTGTATCATAAAGATGCACATCATGTTCGTTAATTAAGGTAAAACAATAGCATAAAGCTAACCATAATAACCCAAAATGGTAACAAGGACAAGATGGATACAGACTAGTCAGTCCTTAGGTTTCAATAAAGTAATGCGGGACAGTGAATTATAAAGTAAGTAGGACATAATAGGTCAGAGGATACTTGACTTCACCTGGTTGTTGCTCAGGAAGATCTTCAGCAACACACTCAGAAACCACGGGATGCTCGTTGTCTAAACAAAGCAATCATGCATTCAATACATTTGGATAAAGACAAATGAACAATACACCAAACATGTACAAACAAGTGGACACAAGCTCGAAAGAATAGTATGAAGACCAAAGGTAAACTTAGGGTGCATTTGGTTGCAATGACAGGACGGGACGGGATGGGACGATCCCTCAAATAAGTTTGTATGGTTTAGGGTCAAGGGTTGGGACATGACTATCCTAGGGTCAAGAATAGCATGAACACCAGAGGTAATCTTAGGTTCTAGGTTGAACTAGCACACTTTGAAGTTTGTGATTCTCTAAATATTATCTATCTCCCTAGATTACATAATTTAATTCCACTTATTTTAATGAGACACAAAAATTATACCAGAGATAGATTCATACATTACATATTATTAATCTCACAAAGTTAAACATCTAATTACCATTGGGGGTTTCCCTTTTATTTTTCCTATTTAATAAATAAACAATTACCTAAACTAATCTATAATCTAGGCATAAAATTAGAATGTGCATACAATGAATAATTATAATTTTAACAGATAGAGAATAATACAATGAACATTTTGCAATTTGAATCAATCAATTTGAAGTTCATCTGCAAAAGATATGAAATAAACAAGTTTTGGAATATAATACCCCAAATTAGGTCTAATTCTGTGATTAAATAAAAGTTTATGGTTCTATCTGCAAGAATATAGGGGCATGCGCGTGAAACTGAGGGACGACAGGTTGATTTTTAGAAAACCAGGGGTCTCTTTAACAAAACTACACGCAAAGGGGTATCGGGCTATCTCGGCCATCAGATCTCAGATCAACGTCCGAGAATAGATCCTGCGGGCGCGGTTGCACGCGCGTGACTAATAAGAGGGCCCAGGCGTCAACGACTAGGGATGGGTGGTGGGCTAACCAGTCGGGCCTAGCGCCAGGGGGTGTAGGAGACCGACAGACGGGGCCCAGGGGCATGGCGCGTGCCTGAATCGGTATCCAGAGATTCAGACCGCGCGATCGATATCGGATGGTCGAGATCAAACACCAGGGTGGTGAAGTCGCCGGAGCTGGGGCGGGTGCAGGCTACAGGGGCTCTAAGGTCACCAGAGTTGGCTAGGACCGGCAAGAAGGGTCCGACGAACTCGTTAGTGGTGTTCCAGCCACGAGACCGAGACCAGAGGGGAGAGAACGACGGAGGGAAAGCTTCGGGCGGTCAGGGTAACTCCAACGAGGAATCCCGACCACGGAGAGGGGGAATCGAGCGTTCTAAGGCTCAGACTGGCTCCGACGAGGGGAAGGGAATGCTATGGACCAACGCTAGGGCTCGGGACGGGGTCAATTTGGCCGGACACCGCGCGGGGCACAGTGAACCGACGCGGATGAACTCTGGCGAGGCCGAATTGGCTAAGACCAGGCACGATTAAGGAAAACCAAGAACGGGAATGAGTTCCTCACCTCAGGATGGAGCTCAGGGTGGCTTGGCAGATCTTCCGGTGGGCTGGACAGTCGACACAGCGGGCGTGGGTCTCCATCGAGTGCGAGCGGCAAGGGCAGAGCGCAAGAGAGAGCGAGCTTGCGCGAAATGGGACAGGGGAGAAAGAGCGGGTGCGAGCGGTGCTCAAAAGGGAGCTGGGGCATGTGGGCAGGCGACGTGGCCGGGGTTCTCGGCGTGCGTGCGTGCTGGTCCATGACAGTTTGTGAGGAAGGCGGAGCTGACAGGGAGGCCCCACGGCACAACGAGAGAGGACTGGCGTGAGACAGAGAGAGAACACGAGCGCGTGGGCCAAGGCAACCGACACCGATAGACCGGTCCCACCGGGCAGAGGGAGGGGGAGAGAGCGCGCGGGTGAGGGAACTGGCGCTGACAGGTGGAGCCCACTTGTCGGGCAGCGTGGGCACGCGCGCGCAGTCCTGCTGGGCTGGACTTGCTGAGTTGGGCTGAATTCGATTTTCCCTTTTTCTCTGAATTTCTAATTGCTTTTCTTTTTATTTTCTCTAGTGAACTCAATTCAAATTCAAACATAAACTCAAATTCAAATAATTCAAGCATGTGCATCAAATCAAAGAATAATTTAGGTTCAACATGAAGCAACATTTCATGACTCACATAAGTTTTGACAAAAAATCAATAATTAATCCCTAACCTAATTAACTTAACTCTAAACAAAAGGAGGAGAGAGGAAGTCTAGAGAGAGACAAGAGGTAACACTTGAATTTGGTAGGCATTTAGAGAAGAAATTTTGTACCCCAAATTCATGGTGTTACACTCCGCACGTCGCCCGGGCTTCTCGGTGGTCTTGTCGAGCATGGTCGCGATGGCGGTCTGTGGGAGGCGACTAACGCCGTGTGTCGCACAACCTCTCCTGAGCCGATCGACCTAGTGTTGAACTTTTTGTAGAGGCTGTTGCTGACTACTTTCTTATCATGCGACTGCGTGCTGGTGCGCCATGATCTCGATCATACTCTTCCCGCCACCTTATCTCACTCTCATGTCGGCGATTGTGTGAAGCATCGTTGTTGCTCAGTGCGTCTTACCGAATGTTGATGATGTGGCGCTTGTCTGGACCTGGATGAGCGGAGGATGAAGATGGTTTGCCACCTGGGTGAGGATCTGTTGGTAGCCTTTTACGTCTGGGGTACGGGGCAGGCCATCGGCGATTTGAGCTAGAACCCTTCCAACTTCACTCGACATGTGCAGGGCTCGAGCAATGTCGGGTAGCTGGTTTCAGGGAAGGAGTGGGTTGTCATGTCGGTGCGTGGCATCATGTTCCACTCGTTCTGAATTGCGCTCCTAGGCGTGGCGATGATCACGACGTCAGGAGTTGCAGCACTCGTGGAACGCCATGTTGTCAGGAGTTTCTCCTGCTTCGGATGCCTCGTTTGAGGATACGAGATGAGTGAGGTCCCGTTGTCTAGCCTCATGATGACGCCGAACATTACGACGCCTATTCTGACGTTGGCGTACCTCACACTGTGGGGGCTCCTCCCACAGTACAGTGGGCTCATCATCAGAGATGGGGGCATCCTCTACTCTTCCCTAGATAAAGAGGACATCTGGGAACAATGAGATCGGGGCCACGTCCCATGTTCCGGTCGGCCATCTCCGGCAGAGCAACAGGGATAATCTCGGTCTTGCTCCCGCGACTATGCAGGTGATGGGGATGTCCACTCCTTTTTGCCGAGTGATCTAGGTCCACACCCGAGTGGGTGACATGGACATATGAGTCCATCGCAACAAGGGTGTTGCCTCAGTCGGCTAGACCACATGTGCTGATATGGTCCTGGGCCTACCTGACACGGGCGTAATCGTATGCAGGGCGGAGGTTAGTTGAATTCTTCGCACTTCGAAGTTTGTCGAAGTAGTCCTTGCTGAGGTCAGGTGGGCGAGCTTACCTTCGCAATTGGTGCCATCAGAGAAGATCTCTTCTTGGATGGAGCCGCGATGTGGTGCATGACGCCTTTCCGGTCTACGATGTAGGAGATGGATCCAAAGCAGAAAACCTCCCCGACATTGAAGATGATCGAGGTGTCGAAGACAATGGCCATGGAGTGGAAGTGAATCAACGTCGCATCCCCTACCTGGCGCGCCAGCTGTCGGTGTTTATCACCCGATTGTGCACCATGGGGTATGCCACATGATGCTTTTGGGCAGGACGACATTGTTGATCGCGACTCGATGGTACATGCGGATGCACGTCGGAGCACAAGAGAGTTTATACAGGTTTGGACCGCCAGAACGCGTAATACCCTACATCCTATTGATGATCAGTATTGAGTATTGTTGGTGTGCATAGGTTACAGATGTGTTGTGGGCAATGATGGATGAACTTTCCTATCGATCTAATGATGGCGTGGTTGCTACGAGAGGGATGGTGTGCTATGTGATGGGATGAGATGAGATCCTTTTGTTGGGGTACCTCCTCAGCCTTATATAGGTGACTAGAGGGATATCCCTTTACAAATCATGAAGTCTATCTAACTGTATCTGAGTTTATCTTTAATGCAGCATGTGCTCCTACTTATCTAAAGTTTGGTCGTCTTTCATCCGAGTTATCTACTGAGTATCTAGCTCTTCTGGTACACACAATCTTTGCGTGCGAGGCATCAGTGCTCCTTTTGGATCGACCGTGTATAACTTGGTTGTTTCGGTCTTCATCTTCCTTGGTCAAACTCACTTAGCCTGGTCGTGGCCCAATAGTACACCTTGCTAGGCAAACTATTGGGGGATCATCAGGTAGCCCATGGAACATTTCCGTGCTCATAAGGACCCCTGGGATATCTATCTCCCACACCATCCACTGTTTTGCTTTGGTAAGAACACTTAATAGAGCATGGTACGATGCTTGAGATTGTGTGCCTTTATTTCTTGACAGTATCCTAGTAGATAGTAGGGAAATATGCATTTGTGTGTTTTCTTGTTTTCTACTAATTATAACATCTTACACCGATTCACACAACAGGAGCGTGAACGCGTATGATAGCCATCCTCACATAGGTCATATACTTTCATGCCTTCCTTCCTATGACAGTTATGGTTGTAAAAGATATATTGGATGGGAAATTTAGATGGTTGATTTTTTTTGTGAAGCATCGTATGTGTGAAAGAATAAAAATTAAGAATGTTGTTAGTTGTTTTACTTCTTATGATTTAGATTGGTGGAAATATCTTTGTAACTATGATGAAGATCCACTAACCTAGAAAGATATGAAACATTTTATACATAATAAATTTGTTTCTTATTCCTATTCTATGGAGTTTTTTGTTACATACACCATGTAAAACAACATGACAAGAAAGTTAAGGAGTACTATGATGCATTGAATACTTTATTGTTGCATTGTCGTTTGTATGAATTTGAGAAAAAAGAAGGAAATATTTTTAAATGGTCTTAATGATGAAATTCATGATATTGTAGTCGGTATGAAATATAACTCTCTTAATTAGTCTTACTTGTGAGGTTGAGAGTAAACTAAATATGAGATAGAATAACTTGATCAAAATGAAACAGATACATGCCTTGCTAAAATTGATCATATTGGCACACATATTCTGGAGGTTCCATTTGCTACTAACTTTATACAGGATGTAAAAAACAAGGATGAAAGAAACAATATACTAGAAGAGAATGACCATAAGTTAGCTTCTTTTTCACATGTGCCCCCATGCACTAAAAAGGAAAACAAAGGTAATGTCATGTGTTCTATGATCTCTCAAAGTAAGAAAACTTTTGATGCACCAAATCTATCCATAGTTCATGATATTGTAGGGCAATCTATAGTAGAACATATTTCTGATTTACCTTTGTCACATGATGATTGTCTTGTTGTTCCTTGTGATAAATAAGAGTTGTGTGAGGATAATATTATTATTTCTATGCCACAACTTGAGAACAAACTTGATTTTTTTGCTTCTGATCCTATTAATAATGCTAAAATTAAAACTTTCAATCTTATAACTGAAAGGGAAATGGAAAATTAAGCCATTTCTATATGTTTTGGTGATTGAATGACTAACACAACATCTTGGACTAACTGGTTTTCTAAGTGTAGGAGCACGGGTTCACTCAAGTGCAAATTGAAGGATTCAAGTCCGAATGAGCTCAAACATGGTCAGGAAGTGCAACAATTTGGAAAAGGGTAAAACAGTGAGGTTTGAACCTTTCAATGTTGCATACACCTATTAGAATGTTTTTAGCACTTTGGTTTGCTCTCTAACTTAGTTTCCAGCAAAAAGTGTTTTTGGACTTGTGTTTGAGTTGAAATAGGGAATCTAAAAGGGAGATGAGCTAAAGGTATGAACCTATCACTTAGGCATGTCAAACATACTCTAAATTTGTTTGTCTAAGTTATAGAACAACTCCCAGGACCAATCGAAGTGGAGAAGATTTGCTCAAAAGAGCTAAGTTTGGGTTGTTCTAGGGACCGGTCTAGTGGTGCACCAGACCATTTGTTTAGGGAGCCCATCAGAAGGCTTTGGGGGCCCAGCACAATGGACCCTAGGTTCGATACATCGAGCCTTGCTGTTCAAGAACTATTCACTAAGAATTTTTAGCTAAAATTTACCAGACCTTCTACAATGATGGTCTGGTGGTGCACCGAACCTCGCGGTATATGGCTACTTCAACAGTTGAGTGACACATGGCAGTCCGGTGGTGGACTGGATCGGTCTGGTGCAAGCCCAAGATGGAAGGGCTCAATCAAGATCCTAGAGTGCCTATTATTGTTCTTAGTCTGGTGGTGCATCGGATCGGTCTAGTGCACCAGCCGAGAGTAGATTTTCAATAGTTTCCACAACGACTATTTGGGGGTTTGGGGCTATAAATAGACCACCATTTCGACCCCCACTCTTCACCAAGTCATTCAAGAACTAGCAAATCACTCCTACACATTAGACAAACACAACAAAGTCATCCGGGCACTTATTTCTATGAGATAGAGTTGTGCTGCTACTTGGGCTTGTGTTCTTATTTGTTTTGTGTTGTTCTTGTGCTCTTGTGTCCATTCTACACCTCCCTCTTGTTGTTCTTTGGAGTTGTAACTCTCATAAACCTATGTATGATGGCAAGAGACTCCAATCTATGGATATCCTTGAGAGGAGAAAGTATAAGGAAGAAATGTGGCCTCAAGTTGATCATTGGATCACTTGAGAAGGGTTGAGTGTAACCCTCGTCCTTTGGGACACCACAACAAGAAGTAGGCAAGCATTTGAGGCTTCACCGAACCATGGTAAAAATTGCCATGTCTTGTGTGCTTGATGTCTTGAGATTTACTCTTTTTCCCTATTCTAAGTTCTTGATCTTCACTTGTGTTATTACTCTAGTTATAGTTCCGCAATCTAAGAGAGCAATTGAGTGCAAGAACATTGTTCCTTCTCGTTCTGATTTGATCTATATAATGTGCTAACATTTAATTTAGATCAAGTTTGTTTTAAGTTGTGATTTTTTGGGGGTCACCTATTCACCACCTCTTTAGGTGACTATTAATTGGTATCCGAGCCCGACACTTCTTGTTGAGTCTAACCGCTCAAAGTGATGTTGGGAGAAGGGGAAGGGAAGGTGGTAGATGACCACACTGAGATGGATAAGATGCCTCTATATGATAAAACAAAAGATGAGAAGCCCGCTGACTCAAGCACGGAGAAGAAGGATGGCAAGAAGAAGCGAATCAAGAAGATCATCTACTACGAGACAGACTCCTCTACATTGCCATATCCTTCAAGCGTCGAGGAAAACACCTCCAAGCGTCATCAAGAAAACTCGATTAAAATCTAAGTTTAATTGCATTCCATTTAATTACTCTCATATTCCTCATAATTACAATGCCCAATTACTTTCCATACCTCTTGGTAAACCTCCCCACTTTGATGGTGAGTATTATTCATGGTAGAGTCACTAAATGAAGAGTCATTTATATTCACTTCATCCTAGTATTTGGGACATTTATGAGACAGGAATGGAGATCCCTAACGAGGATGACAAGGACTATGACCCTATGGAGGTGCAAGAACTCATCCATAGAAACTCCCAAGCCACCATGGTATTGCTTGCTTCTCTATGTAGGGAAGAATATAACAAGGTGAATGACTTGGAGAGTGCCAAGGACATATGGGACATTGAAGACGGTGCATGAGGGCAACATGATGAGCAAAGTCATCAAGATGGAGCTCATCGAGGGTGAACTTGGGAGGTTCTCCATGAAGAAGGAGAAGGGCCACAAGAAATGTACATCAGGCTCAAGTCCCTGGTGAACCAAGTGCAAAACTTCGAGAGCAAGTGAGGGACAAATCATGAAGTCATTTGAATCATGCCAAGATCATTTACAGTCTTAGATCCTACTCTTGTTTCTTTGATCCATGAAAATCCTAGGTACACAAAGATGGTGCCCGAGAAGGTACTTCGTAAGTTTGTTAGCCATCAAATGATGGTTAAGGATGCCAAGTACGTCGAGTCCTTGCCAACAGGAACATTCCCTCCACCGACTCGCAAGTTGTTGCTTTCAAAGCAACAAATGAGAAAGAGGTGATCCCCTCATCATCAAGCGATTCAAGCACGCATTGAAGGAGCGTAAGGACTACAACAACAAATCAAAGGGGAAATGCGCCTGCTTCAAGTGCGGTAAGATTGGTTATTTCATTGCTAAATCTCTTGATAATGAAAGTGATGACCAGGAAAAGAATAAGAAGGGGAAGGTAGAAAAGAAGAAATTCTACAAGAAGATGAAAGGCAAAGCCCACATTGGTAAGGAGTGGGGCTCAAATTGTAGCTCCTTTGATTCCGATGACGAGGGCCTCACCACAATTTCCTTCAAAAAATCGTCCCTCTTCCCCAAAGAGAACCACACATGCTTAATGGCGATGGAAGGAAAAGTATTTTCTAGAACTATGTCTAAGTATACTTCCTCGAGCGATGATGATTCTAGTGATGATGAGGATGATATTAGCACGTTGTTTAAAGGCCTTGATACAACCAAAATTGACAAAATTAATGAATTAATTAATTCTATCAATGAGAAGAATGAGCTCTTGGAGAAGCAAGAGGATCTTCTTTATGCTGAACATGATAAATTTGTCAATGTACAAAATGATTTAGATCTTGAAAAAAAGAATAAAATTTTGTCTAAAGAGCTTGTTGACTATCATTCTTCAATTTCTAGTCTTAAATCTGCTAATGATGATTTAAATGCTAAGATTATGAAATTAAATGGATGTCATGCATCATCATCTTCTGTCGAGCATGCATTGGTTTGTAATAGATGCAAAGATGTTGATGTTGATTTACATTTTTCAAATGTTGCTAAAATTGCTAGCTTGAATGAGGAAAATGCTAAATTAATTGCACAAGCTAAAACTTGCAATGATGAATTTGAGAAACTAAAATTTGCTAGGGAAGCCTACATGAGTGTAGGCATCCCATGATCAATTATGGTCTTGTCTTCCAAAAGGGAGCTAAAGATAATACCAAAATCAACGATAAGAGCCATGAATTCCCAAATTCCTTGTGGAAAGGGGAAGCCACTAATAAGTTATAATGCTCATTCATCTTGTGCTAATGTTGTTGATAATGCTCATATCAAAACTGTTCATGTTGCTTATGTTTCTCATTCAGATATTCATGCTAGAAATGCTTATAATGTTGATGCCACAATTACTAGTTCTTCTCATTCCTCATTTGTAAAAGCATCTCTTGGTAGGCATAAGAATCATGCTAATGCTAAATTTATTTCATGCTAAGAATAAGATTGCATCAAATGGTCCTTCTGTTGCATACCATATATTTGGTGCTTCTTATGTGCTTTCATGTGAATCTGGCAAGATTGTTCCTTCTCATGTTGGTCCTAGACACAAGAATGGTAAAACTTGTGTTTGGGTACCAAAATTGTATCTCAGTGACCTTAAAGGACCAAACTTTGTTTGAGTACCTAAAACCATAACCTAAACTTGTTTTGTAGGTTTATGCATCTGAGGGCACAAGCTAGATCATTGATAGTGTCGGGTACCGTAATTAGGGGTACCCCCAACACTCCTAATCATGGCTGGTAAACACCTTCAGAGCAAACCATAAAGGCTTACGGCTCGGGTCAAAGTCAAAGCTTCGTCTACCAAGGGACGCGGTCTCGCCTCG
Organism: Zea luxurians; assembly: GCA_029449295.1. Classification (NCBI taxonomy): domain Eukaryota; kingdom Viridiplantae; phylum Streptophyta; class Magnoliopsida; order Poales; family Poaceae; genus Zea; species Zea luxurians. The sequence goes on from JAOPSE010000722.1 coordinate 135,754, forward strand.
CCTGAGCCCGGCCTCGAGCGGAACAGTGGTCCCGGACGAATCCACGTCTCGCCCGAGGGTCTCCTCAGACAGTGAGCACGCCCTCAGCTCAGCCAAAGGCAAGCCTTGTCGTGCAAGCGACCTTGGCCAAATCACCTTACCAGCTGACCGTATTGCATGCGCATTTAATGTTGGGATCGCCTGACACCTTATCCTGACACGCGCGCCTCAGTCGGCAAGGTCGAAGTGACCACAGTCACTTTGCCCTTTCACTGACTGATCTGACAGGAAAACAGCGCCGCCCGCCTCGCTCCGGCTGCTGTGCCAACCACCCGGGCGAAACCGACAATGGTCAAGTTAAGCCTCGGGCGCAACAGGAAGCTCCGCCTCGCCCGACCCCGGGGCTCGGCCTCGGCCTCGGCCTCGGGAGGAGATCTCTGCCTCGCCCGACCCTAGGGCTCAGCCTCGGCCTCGGGAAGAGTCACATCCTCACCCGACCCTGGGCCTTAGCCCTAGCCTCGGCCTAGGAGGAGCCGCCGCCTCGCCCAACCTCAGGCTCGGATCAACCGCGCCACAAGGGACGCATCATTACCCTACTCCTAGCTAGCTCAGGCTACGAAGGAACAAGACCGGTGTCCCATCAAGCTTACCCCGGTAACAGGCAATGATGGTTCCCCGCATGCAACCATGACGTCGGTGGTTCTCAAGCCCCCTACGGAAGCAGGGAGACGTCAGTAGGATCCATGCAGCGCCAACAGCTGTACTACTATAGGGCTCAAGGCACTTATCCAATGGCCACGATACTACCTCTACAGGGCTTGAGACGCCCCCCCGATGGCCACGTTGTTATCCGTACAGGGCTCAGGGCACTTCCCTACCAGACACGTTAGCTCCTAGCTACACCCATTGTATAGCTGGGCATCTCCTTATGTCTATAAAAGGGGGTGTCCAGGGCCCCACGAAAGGGGGAGAGGGGAGGGGGAAAAAGAACGAACGTATGAGCATACGAACACACGGACGCACAACAGGAGAGACGAGTAGGCGCACGACAAAGGGACGGGAGAAGACGAGCAGGGGCCGGACCCCTTCTCGCTCTCTCCTACTCGCTCTCTCCTACTCGCTCTCTCTCGCCCTCGCTCTCTTGCAACGCTTGTAATCCCTACTACGAGCACCCTGGTGCAGGATAATACAAGGCTCATTCCCCCACTTGTGTTCCATCTCGCACCAACCCATCTGGGCAGGGACACGCAACAACAAATTTACTCGTCGGTCTAGGGACCCCCCGGGTCCGAAACCCCGACAGATAGCAAATGCATAAACCACATGATAGGTGAGAAGCATATGTTCTCATCCTATGTCAAGAACAAGTATTCCCAAGATGCTATTGATAATCTCCTAGAGGGGGTGAATAGGCGAAACCTGAAATTTAATAATTTAAAACAAACTTGATCCCTTAGTTAGTGGTTAAAAGAAGAAAAACAATAATTAGAGTATATAACTAAGTCCTTTTTCGTGCAAGAGTGTTGGTTTTTAAGAATTCAAAATTAACTTAAAGGAACACAAAGGAATATATATGGTGAATAATGCAAGAGAACTTAGATAAGAAGGAGTATGAAGTTAAGTTCTTGCTTGCAAAGAGTTGCTTCTTGGGAATGAGAATCTATTGCTAAGCAACACAAAGTACTATCACAGAGAATAGCGCAACAGAAATTAGAAAGAGAGAGGAAAAAGAAATTACAAGCATAACAATCACAAGAGACACGAATGATTTGTTTTACTGAGGTTCGATTAACCAAGAACCTAATCCCTGTTGAGGAGTCCACTTAGGATGAGTCTTTTTCAACCCTTTCCCTCTCTCCAACCGTCACCAAGACTAGTTGAGTGTTCCTTCTTTATCAATCAAGAGACCGGAGTTTCCACAAGGCCTTCTATAAAGATAAAGAGGCTCTTGCTAGCTTTACAAGTGAATGGGAGTCAAAACTCTATGTGCAAATGAACACAAGGGGCAACACACACACACACACTCACAAACACACACGCACTCTTCTCAATTATTCTCACAAGGCACTATCGCACAATGCACACGAGTAGCCATTTGCTTGATTCTCTCTTTTGTGGCACTTGTGAGGCTTTGATCTCTATTGGAATGTTGCTCTAGTTAATAGGAGTGAATGCCCAACTCTTGTCTCTTAAAAGTGTAGAATGGGTTGTATTTATAGCCCCCAACTCTCAAAAGAGCCTTTGGGGCAAAGTGGGAAAAACTGCACAGATTTTGGGTGGATCGAACCTTGAACAGTGAAGATCCGATGATGCACCAGACCCCTGATAGTAAACTTTTCTAGGTTACTATTCTGATGTGTCAGGTGAATAGTGCATGTCGCTATGGTGCACCAGACCCTCCATGTCAGCAGACACTACAAGAAACTGGTTAAAGAACGTGGGTGAAAAACCGTCGAACTTAATGTAATAGGCCGTCGAACTTAACATAAGAACGTGGGTTTACCCACGTTCATAGCCGACGACGTTTTTTTGACGAACTTAAAGAAGTAAGTTCGACGGCCCCCACGTTCTTAACGTTAAGAACGTGGGTACCGTCGAACTTAACTTTAAGAACGTGGGTACCGTCGAACTTAACGTTAAGAACGTGGGTTTTTAAGTTCGACGGGGACCGTCGAATTGTGTCCCGTAAGTTCGACGGCACCCACGTTCTTAACTTTAAGAACGTGGGTACAGGTGGCCGTCGAACTTATGTGTCCTGCGTGAGTCGGCGCGGGCTGCCCATTAAGTTCGACGGTACCCACGTTCTTAACCTTAAGAACGTGGGTACCCACGTTCTTAACTCTTTTCCAGAAAAAAATAAAAAATACAGAAATGATAAATTAGACACACATAATAACACATGCAACACAGAATATCACATACAATACAATTTTCAAACACAGGGATATATATACATATCACAAATTCATACAAGTCCAAATATACATAAGTTCACAAATTCACACAAGTCCAAATACATAAGTTCACAAATTCACACAAGTCCAAATACATAAGTTCACAAATTCACACAAGTCCAAATACATAGGTTCATATCCATAGTTCTCATTTTTAGTTCACAAGTTCAAACATTAGCTCCATCGCTCTCGATCAGGACATCGGATTGTTGTTCGTAGCTCCACCACTAGAATTGAGACATCTGTCCGCAAAGTCAGCGTGAGGGGGAGGAGTCACTTGATGAGTGCCGGAATCCTACAAAATAAACCAAAATTCTCATAAATATACAACTGGCATTAAATCACATGTACACCAAGATATAGGAAAGCATGATAAACATAGCGTCCTTTTCTAAATAAATATAGGAAAGCATTAAATCACATGTACACCAAAATTCTCATAAACCAAAATGATCGAGAGGTACAAGAAGGCACACGCCGTTGGCTCTTCCTCTGGCCCCCCACTATTTGGTTACTGTTGGGAAAAGAAAATTATTCCAACTATTTGCTTTATCCGTTGAAGCAATTCTACCAGCAAGAATCCGCAAAACTGCGCAACCAGATCCAGATGCTGCAAAACACTAACAGGTAGAGTTCTGATGTAAGTAACTATGAGTTCGTGATGGCTAGGTTGTTTATTTGTCAGACTCTGATTGCTGAATTCTTGTTTCAGAGTGAGCTGCTGGCTGCCGAGATCAATTACATGGCCAAAAGGGTAATACATACATGTTACCTACATGCATAAACCTCAGACCTCATTCATTTTAGCTAATCCTATCTAGATTCATTCAATTAAATAGGTTCATAGACACTGAATCTGTAGTTTGATTTCAGAAGAGCTCAGGTAGGTGAGAATTGAGAACTAGCCCAGGTAGGTGAAAATGGTGCACTGTGGCCCCCCTTTGATAGTGACTAAAGCTAGACGATAAAACCAATCTAGACTTAGTTTATTTAATTAGGAGGAAATCAACTAGCATTGAAATTCAGGAACGTACCGCATGTGACGGAAGTGGCTGTGTTGGCCATGGGGGGCGTCCCCAAGGCCCCATTGGATGTGTAGGATATCCCCATGGTGGTGGTGGCCAATATCCCATACCTGGTTGTGGAGGAGGAAGAATCTGTCCTCTAGGAGGCATCGACCACTGAATGTCCATCTGTGGGTTTCCTTGTCCGGTCTCAGAACTCTATAACCAAATAAAACGATGCATGATTATAATTGTAAATGAAAGTAAATATACTACAAAACTATACCTGTGTTTCGTTGGTGTTTGGGGTCTGTCCAGATTGTGACGGACGGGTGAACTGGGGTCCCATTGGAGATCCCATCTGAGCACTATACATCTGCAAATACAATAAGCTTGAGTTTTATTTTAAACTAATGTATATATAGAGTTTAAACTCACACATGGGATGGTAATCTTATCTAGCACATGCATCATAGAAGCCACAAGCAAGTTACCAACTGAACCATGAGTTAGGCTTTACCAACTGAAGTCACAATTCACTGATGCAGGCAACTAGCAGATGACAGAAATTGCGATTACACATTACACAAAAAACAGCTAATCAAGAAAGCAAACAGGAAAAGCCTAGATTACACATAACACAAAAAATCAGCTAATTCACTGATGCATAGATGCTGATGGCCTTGTCATCAGGTTCAGGTATATATATATCTTCTCTCTGAAGCTATGATGTCTGAAAAAAGTGAAATGAAACACATGGTTGAACTGATTGGTTTTTACGAGCTCGATCGATTCGTTTCCATGTCGCGCAGCAAGAGAGCTGTCGCAGTGCAAATGCTTCCGGCTGTGGGACAAGTCCTTATCTCAGTACCACTCAAATAAAAAAAGGTAATAGACCTGTACAAAAACATAACATAACTCGCAACAAAGACGGGTTCAGGGGATTTGATCGCAGAAACGGCACGTGCCTTACCCGTTCAACCTTCAACTCCCTGTGCCTGCAACGGATTAATTATTAACTGAACGGAATGTGAGTAGGTTTGGTAATTAAGTAGGAATTATTATCGCAGATGCTTGCTCTAATGCGAATGATGGTTTTTTATACAAATATAATATAAATTGGAATAAACTAATATTCTGATTTCTGATCAGGTGCAGTAATTAAACCAAGTCTCTAATCAGGACAATAAACTATCTGTCGCGGACCCCGTTGATTAGAATCAGTACGTACCACCTAGCGGTAGCCACCCTCCTATTGAATTTCAAAATTGGCTGGCCTATGCCATATGCGCTCTAAATAGATTTATTCAAAGGAAGCATATGTACTGGTCAGTGGTCATCCTCCAGGCATATTTTTATTGTGGGTTAACCTTCCACCTCACCTTATAAAAAAACCCTTCCACCTCTTATGCTACCAGGTTAACAGAAATCAGTTCTACTATTCCTTTATGTGATCAGCAAGCTGAATGAATTTGTTTTCTTTTACTTCATATTCTGCGTTAAACTGTTGCTTTTCTGCAGCTGGGCCAATGGCACATTGCAGATGAGTATGATGGCCAGGTGAGGGAACTTAATTGTAAATCAATATGCCATAGTCCAATGTGCCCTCCTTATTCAGCGATGACAGAGTGGCAGCATATAGTTCTTTCAGCTGACAAAATGGATCTGGTATGTTTCTACTGTACAACAGAATGTTCCATTATGACAGATAATAGTTCTTGGTAATTTGCTTGATCTCATAAGTAATATGGATCTGGGTCTGGGTCATGTTGTTTTTTCTTTTGTAAAAGGTGCGTCTATTTTTGGCTAAGGGTATGAGGAGGTGGATGTGTGTTGTTTGGGCTCCTGCCATTTTTTCTTCTTAATATAATATAACCATCATCCTCAACGAACGAGCAGAACAGGGTAACGCAGTTCCACGCAGCCGCGAGAGCATGGACACGGAGAACTCTCGTCGAACTCTACAAGCAACAGCAAGGCGCCAGAGCACTCCACCGAGCAGGGAAGCAAGGCAGTATCAAGGAAACAAAGAAACATGAGCACGTCGAGCATGTTCACACGTGATGGTTATTCGCGTTTCGGTCGACAGTTGCCTGGGCTGGACACGCGGCCTCCACGCCAAGGCTCCACGCACAACCCATGCTATGGCTCATTGAAAAACATTGGTCGGTGTCGCACAGGCAGGAAACATGCAGGCAGGGGGAGGTCTCCGGGGATAACTACGACGCTTCAGATTTTTTACAGCGTGAATCTCACGGCTCGGCCACTAGAAACATTCTAATCACACCCTGATACGCCCCTAGCAACATCCTCTCTTATCTCCAACTGCTCATCCATGCACCAGAGAAATCTCCCACGTTATCCCAATACAAAAATCTGCCCACGGTCTCAATCTGAAATAGCACCTGTGGAGCACACAGAGACGTGGAGATCTTTTTCCATATCCTAAAAGCTTCGGCCACCAGAACTTACACTCAAACTTCTAAAAGCAAGCAGTTACCTACCGTCGAGCAGCTTGGGCATGTCGCCCCCTTCCTCTTCTATCTGTCCAAACTGAGACAGGTTTCACAAAACTGGACAATATTCAATGCCCACTTGCCCAGCATGTCTGACAGCTCAGGTTCCAGCAATTCCTACTCCGTTATTTGCAACACGACTTGCAAATCGGTATTAATCAAAGTTGTGCACTGATCCACGCTCTATCACTTTGGTATAATAACTATAACCAAAAACTCCACGGATCACGCACAGGAGAGCACCAAAGTCCGCAAAAAAACACAGATGCCCAGCTTCAAATCAGACAAGGGAAACATAGCTGCAACGTGGAAAGCTTTTTGTTCCCAAAAACTGAACCCAGTTTTCAGTCACCTAGAACTGAATTCAGCACTAATCAAGTGAACCCCTACCTTTAACCCCTCCAGTTCATCCCCATTTTTCTCACAATTCAAAACAAGGACAGGCCGACTTCATCTAAGCAAACTTATTCACCAAATATAGCTCTCAAGGTTTGCTATAGCACTCTAGGGCTGTAAGTACATGGATCCATAGATACGCAGCCCCAAACTCGAGCTCAACGCACTAGAATCCAATTTCCCTTAACTGAAACCGATCTCTTATCACACAGCCTGTTCAACTCGCCTGATAAAAGGAGAGAGCAGCTTAATGAGAGAAGTAGCAGTGAGGGCGCTAAGCAGGTGTCAAGTTAATTGGTCTGAGAGCCAAGCCAGCTTTCAAGTAGTAAAAAGCAGGCATTAAAGTAGGTGAGTAAGTCAAGTTCTCTATATGCTTGAAGCTGATACGCGCCTTTGTTATTTGTTCGTTATTCACGGGCAATGGCCTGCCCTGAATAAACACTACAACAGTCTGTTTGAGGCAGATGATGTTCAACTAATTCTGGAACCAGAGCAGCTGAGAACCAGAGCAGCTGATCAGTGTGTGCAACTAATTCTGGAACCAGAGCAGCTGAGAACTTTCTTGTAGAAAGCCCATGGCAGCTTGGCGTTAGACAAGTGTGTCGATGTTCTTTAATTCTTTGAATTTGCCCCCAGGTTGCTTGGCTAATGTTAAGGGATTGACATTGTCTCACTTAGCCTAGATTCAACTAATCACATCCTGAATCTGAAGTGGTTGTGCTTGTGCAGTTAAGGGTATGTTCATATCACAGGCTGTGACAACCTCCTAATAAATGCAGAAATCACTCAACAATTGACCAGACCGATTTTAGGCTGTCTAAGGCTCAGAGCGATTTAGATAAAAAAATATGGGCAGATTCTGAGCGGATTAATAAAATTATTACCTGCATCAGCATTCCCTGCATCATCTGAACTTGTTGAGATAGATGTTGAACTTGTTGTTGTTGTTGTCTTAGTTGCTCATCAAGCTCTGATTCCCTCGAAGTTGAAGTTCGAGATCTACTCCTCGCCGAGGAAACTGACCGACGACCAAAGCTATCGCGACTCACAACCCCATCGCCGATCCCCAACCTAGAAACATCACAAGTTATGATAATATAGTGTTTATATATCACAACTTTGATCTTATCATACCTCCCATGTGGTAGCCCACCACCGGCAACATATGCTGCATCCGGATCGAAAGGTGCCTCCCTCCAATCTAGATCATCGTCTCCTGCTTTCCTCCTAACCTCCTCAGCATAACGAGTCTACAAAACAATTTATGTTAATTATAAATGAGTCACAAGTTAATTAAGAATAGATAGTAATTATTTACACCTACCAGCTTTTCTGTCGCGCTTTCGTCACATAAAACTTCTGGATGATCTGGATCTGGACCTCGGTGTCCCTCCATGTAAACGTCAATGAATCGGGGTTCAACACCATCACGAGCCTCCTGCAGTAAGAGACATAATAAAATATACAAATTTGTCTGAGGGAAAAAGACTAAATGTTACTTAGCTCGTCATACCATTCGTTGTGATTTCCCAATAAATCCATCTGCTCCAAATCGATGGAGGCCCGGTTTGCTCTTCCGGTTCAAACGATTTCTATCTGACTTCACTTTGTACTCATCTGAGGACCAGTACTCGCAGAGCTTGACCCAAGCTTCAGGATGAGCAGTGAGCCAGTCCACTTCACTTTGTTTGTACTCCTCAGCTGTCAAGTGGATTTCACATGCCTGCTTGTTGGTCATTCTTTGACCCTTCACTTTCTTGAAGTACACGGTAACAGCTTTGACCCGTGCATCTGACATTGAACCATTTATAACTTTTCTAGCAGCATTGTGGAATACACGTTTTGCATGTTCTTCGTTCGCTGTTTCGTCCAATCTAAATTGTTCCTGCAAAATGAAGAAGCAATTAAATTCATTTATAGACGCCCACGATAAGTAAATTTAAAAGACATAATAAACTCACCCAAAACGATGACCACACTGCGTCTTGGTGAGTACGGTCGGGTCCATATGGTTTGAGGCCCCAGTGAGCCCAGTGATACGCCCCTATCTCTGCCCCATTGAGTTGTACCACCCCTGGATAGTGAAAACGAGCTATAGATCCCAGCACTGTGTTAACTGGTGTCCGATGACCTTTGCCACTCCATGCCACCTCCACCCAACTCCTCTCTCCTGCAGGGTTTATGACCCTACGTTGGTCCAAGGGTTGTGTCGGTGGAACTCTAAGGGACCGCCGAAACCTACAAAATTGTAAATTGTGCACTGGTAATAATATCAATCCAACAAAAATGGAACTCCTCGTCAAAATAAAATTACCTGAAGTTTGTTGCCTGTGTCGTTGTAACAACCTCGTCATCAGCCTCTCCATCGGCCTCTCCATCGTAGTCCTCCCCATAGTCATCATCATCACGCATCGGAGAATCTTGGCGTGCCAGCTCGTCCTCCTGCCTAGGTGCATTGTGCTCTGCCGCCTCGCGCGCTTGCTCAAATGCATTGTGGTCCTGCTCTAGCATAGGTCCACTTGAGCCTATCGCCTCACGCTCTGGCTCAAGTGCAGTGTGGCCTGCCACATCGCGCTCTTGCCCAGGTGCACTATGGCCTGCCACCTCGCGCTCGTGCCCAAGTGCACTATGGCTTCCCACTTCGCGCCCCTGCTCCTCCATGCAACCAAGGAGCTGCTCTAGCCGTTGCCTTGACGCTGTAGAGCCCTACAAACATAATCAACAATGAGATATATCAAGTACTCGATGTATACGTAGAAGAAAAGAAAATAAAACAAATTAAATACCTGGAACAACATAGAGGATGTATCCCCACCACCTGAACCCCTAGTTGACCGTGACCTCGAGGAGTCACCACGGTCTCCGCGCTTCTTCCCTTTGAGCTTGTCCATGACCCTCATCATCTGCACAAATTTCATTACAAGAATTTAAATATATATACTTTTAGTATTGAAATAGGAATGCATATACAAGAATTTAAATATATATACTTTTCAAAAATCATCGGCATCAGAATCTGCTTCAGCAACACGCTGCTCAATTATTTCAAGTCTTTGTTGTTTTTCAAGAATTCTCTGTGACTTACGAGTCCTTGCCCTAGAAGGACCTGGTTCTTCTGCCATCAAATCTATGGCAAGACTAGCTACTTCATTGAGCCCTAAATCCTCAGATATAGTAAATTCTCTATTTTCTGACTGATCGCCATCTTCTTGATAAATATCAACAGAATCATCATCTCCGTTATTTGTGTTGTAATAATCATATCGTAACGGATGGACTTCAGGATTAATTTTGTATACAACCCAACAAGACTTCAAGTTTTCATGAGGATATGTTAGATAGTACACCTGTTGCGCTTGATGTGCAAGCACAACATTGCTATAATCGCTGCCTTTAAACCGTGATTCATGCTTTACCTCCACAATTCCAAATTCATCCTCTCGCGTTTGTTGCGGATCAAACCATTCACAATCAAATAACACAAACATGAACTCTTTGGCCCCACCAAGAGTGTACTCCGTTATGTCTTGAAGAACACCATAATAGTCATGAGTGCCTCCGTCTGCATTTGTGGCAGTTGCTACTACTCCACTGTTTGTCGTGGCTGCCTGCGGGCGGATTTTTTCTAATTTTGATGTTCGAAAACGGTATCCATTAATATCATAGCGGCTATATTTTCTTGCTTTCAACTGACCATGTGATATCTGTCGCAAATCATCCGAGACTAGAGAGTCAAGTTTCTTACACTACATAGAGCAGAAAAAAAGATATAGGTAAATAGCAAGTCATATGTGCAATCTAAGTACACAAAGGAAAATTATAAAGAGATAATTACATGCTCGTGGAACCATTCAACGAAACATGGACCTCCATTCATCCCTTTCATACGTAGATTATCCAGTTCCTTTGGTGTAGGTTTGTGGCCAGCTAAATATATGGAATCAAACATTTCAAAGTATGGATCAAGTTCCTCCATGTTGGTGTACAAGTAGAGCATGGTGAAATTACGCTCTCTTATGTCAACATAATGTGCAGTAGAAGCCCCGACCCCTTTCCCCTTCCAGAGAAAAACACTAAGGTCGGTCGAAGGACCTTCTTCTTCAGTATGATACCGTGTTGACTGAGCATTCACGTTGTTAGTGTGTGATAAATACTGACTTGAGAAGATTGTGATCTCTTTAGCTGCAAAGGCCTCTGCGATACACCCCTCAACCCTTGCTTTGTTCCGCACAGTAGCTCTAAGTTTTTTCAATTCTCTTTCTTGACTGTACATCCATCGGAACTGCACTGGTCCTCCTACCAATGCTTCATAAGGTAAGTGCACTAGCAAATGTTGCATCACATTCATAAATCCAGGCGGAAATACTTTTTCCATCTTGCATACAAGCACCGCGATTTGTTTCTCAAATTGAATCATCAATTTCTTTGAGATATGCTTAGCACATATATGTCTATATATGTAACTAAGTTCAGCAATCATCTTCCACAAAGGAGGCTTCAAATAGCCACGGAACATTACCGGCATAAGTCTTTCCATCAAAATATGGTAATCGTGAGCCTTCAAACCATTTAATTTATTAGTGTCGAGGTTAACAGTACGTTTTATGTTAGCTGCATAGCGGTCTGGAAACTTCAACATTTTCAACCATCGAAATACTTCTTTTCGCTCTTCCGGCTTTAGACAGTATGGAGCTCGTGGCGTCCTCTCCTTTCCATTAGGATTTAATTTGACCTCAAGGCTAGGGCGATCGCAAAGATTAGCTAAATCTTTCCTGGCATTGATGTTGTCTTTTGTTTTACCCTTAATGTTTAGACACATGCTTATGATGCTTTCAGCAACATTGCGCTCTTGGTGCATCAAATCTATGTTGTGTGGTAAAATCAATACCTTCGCATACGGAAGTTCCTAGAGAAAAGAAATATGAGTCCAGTTGTGATCTTGACCATAGCCTTCAAACTCATGACCTTCTGCAGCCCTTTGAAGGGCACGATGTTGTATCATGATATCTTCACCCATTAAACGTTTTGGTGGACCGTCTTTAACTTTTATGCCTCTTCTAAATGACTTCGTATCATTTCGAAACAGATGATTGGATGGAAGAAACCGTCGATGACAATCAAAGAATGAGACCTTTTTACCATGCTCCAATCGATATGCTTGTGTGTCCCCCATGCATATGGGACAACACAGTCGACCGTGAACACACCAGCCAGACCAAATACCATATGCAGGCAAATCATGAATTGACCACAAATATGCCGCACGTAAGGTAAATTCACGTTTTAGATGACCATCATAAGCCTTTACCCCTACCCATAGCTCTTTGAACTCTTCAATCAACGGTTGCATGAATACATTGATCTTCTTTCCAGGATGTTTAGGCCCTGGAATAATAAGGGCAAGAAATATGAACCCTTCTTTCATGCATTTGTTGGGAGGGGGGTTGTAGGGCATGATGAAAACCGGCCAACAAGAGTATGAAGTTGAACTGTTGTCGTAAGGAGTGAAACCATCAGTGGACAAGCCTAGACGAACACTCCTAGCGTCTCTTCCAAATTCTGGGTCAAAACGATCCAGAGCCTTCCAAGCATCGCCATCTGATGGATGCATCATAATGTCTAGGTCTTGGATCTCACGTTCTCCTTCCTTATGCCACAACATTAGCTTCGCAGTTTCTGGGGTTAAAAACAGACGTTTAAGCCTTGGAGTGATGGGCATATATCGAAGTTGTTTAACTGCCACTTTTGTAGCAAAAGTAGCTCCATCCTCTTTTAGTACCTCCGCATATCTTGATTTACCGCATTTCTGACAATGGGTGCTCGCTTCATATTCCTTCCAGAACAACATGCAATTATCTTCGCACACATCAATCTTCTTATACTTCATCCCAAGACCGGACACAATCTTTTTAGACTGGTATAAGTCTTTTGGCATCTTATGGTTCGATGGGATGAGATCAATAATCAGATTGATTATATCGTTATAGCAATTATTCGAGAAGTTATACTTTGCCTTCATTGCCATAAGACGTGTAACCACCTGCAACACAGTCACAGTGGTGTCGTCATGCACTTTTTCCTCTGACGCGTGAAGAAGCTTGTAAAACTCCTGCACTTCATTTGGTGTATCCTGTTCTGAGGCTAATGTTGGATACTCTCTACTAATATCAGCCACCAAGTCATCCATCCGATCCTCCTCATCATCATCAATTATTTCTGACTCTGTGATATTCTGCTCTACTTCTCCATGTGAGCGCCACACAAGATAGTTAGGCATAAACCCATTCTTGCAAAGGTGATGCTCCAGTTCTTCGATCTTTCTCACATACTTAAAATTCCGACACTTGGTACACGGACACTTCACCACACGAGGTCCACCGGATAATGCAAGATCCACGAATTGTTTTGCAACCCTAACCCATTCCTTTGAGTGACCTAGAGTCACGCTATTGAATCCATCATACATCGCCCTTCTTCTATTGTCATCCATTTGCAAAACTAAATAACCCAATGTATAAAAGAAAGATCATCAAAATCACAATTAGTAATCAAAATCATGCAATACTTATATATGCACTTAGCTGTCTACTCAAAATCACAATTAGTCTGGAATATAATGTTTCCCAGTATTTCCCATAATCATATGTGCGTAGTTATTATTACCAGCTGATTCCCCTTGATCAATTTTCTTGGCTTTCTGTATTTTGTTTAGTTTTATGACCGTACCACTAAGCAAAATGATGAATGAGCTATAATAAACATTTAAAAGAACATATGCAGTGATCATTATAATTAATATTCCAGATCCTATATATACATATCCAGTTATATTGGGTTGTACACTCCTGCGGAAATTAAAAATGCTTCACATACTGCTGTACTGCTAAAGAACCATATGTGGCCATATTGTTGTTGAGGTTGGTGGTTTATTCTTGTGCTTTTGATATGCAGAATGTTTCACAATGTGGGTTAAGGTGTCAGTTCTTGTGGCCATATTTCTTCAACTATAAAGCACAAGAATGAACTTATGGTTCATTCTTCAAAAGCACAAGAATGAACTTATGGTTCATTCTGCATATCAAAAGCACAAGAATGAACTGACAATATGTGATCAGAAATATGGATTAAGGTGTCAGTTTAGAATATCACAAGTTACAAATGATATGGTCTTACCCTCTGACCTAATATCTATTCAATCATCATTTTATAAAACCTTTTGATCTGCCTAGGGTCATGGTACATGATATCTGACATTTGTTCTATCTACAACATGCTGGCGAGGTTTTTGGCGAGAAAGCTATTTTAACCACATAGGCACGTGAGCTTCAATCTCGACTTCAGAGGCTTTCAGATGAGAGGAATAAATTTTGTAAACTGTGATATTGAAGAACTGACACCTTTATAGTTGAAGAATCGAGAAAACTGCAGAAAGAAGCTGAGGAGAACCTGAAGGTATTATCTGCTTCCTTAATCCATAGTAATGTGGGTTTTTGAATTTTGACAATTTTATTTATGTGTTTTGCGTGTTTTATCAAACATGATGTTCCTGTGCGTAATAGATATTGATTTACTGTATCTAATAATCTTTTATGGATGATATAATCCTGAGGTGAGTAGTACAGGCACCTATTATTGTCCACACATTTGTTTTGCAGGAAGGCACATATAATAAAATGTATAAATTTGCAAAACATTTTTTACAACGCATAATCATGAACCAATCTTAATATGGCATTACCTCGGTGGAAGCTTCCAATGTCCGAACGCGACCGCGACGACGGCTGTGTGGAAGACGAGTAGGAGCGCGGGGTGGGCGAGCCGGGGCGGTCGGTGCTGAGCTGGCGAGCCGGGGCGGCGGCGCGGCCCGCTCGCGGTGGCGCAGCCCGCTCACGGCGGCGCGGCGACGGCGCGGCCTGGTCGCGGTGACGGCACGGGCTCCAGGCGGTGGCGGCGCGGGCTCCGGTCGGTGGCGGCGCGGGCTCCGGTCGGTGGCGGCGCGGGCTCCCGGCGGTGGTGCGGTGGCGGCGCGGGCTCCCGGCGGCGGCGCGGGCTCCCGGGCGGCGATGGCGTGGTGAATTGGTGAGGGAGGAGCGCGTACGTGTGGGCGCGTGGGAGGAGACAAGGTGAGAGAGAGACGCGCGCGCGTGGGATTAGTGGGTTTAGGTTTTCACGGTTAAGTTCGATGGTATCCACGAGCCCGACGAACTTAACTTAAGAACGTGGGTACCCACGTTCCTAACGCGTTAAGTTCGACGGTTTTATCCACGACCCACGAACTTAACTTAAAAACGTGGGTACCCACGTTCTTAAATTAACCCATGAACTTAACTCAATTAAGAACGTGGGTACCCACGTTCTTAATTTTACCCACGAACATTTATCAGTTTCTTGTAGTGAGATGACCGTTGAGATCTGAAGTAGTCGTTGAACCTTATAGGTCCAGTGTGCCAACGGACCGGTCCGGGTCTTTGTTGCTCAATTGTCCATTTTGCATCCTCTCTTTATAGATGGTCCAGTGGCACACCGGACCGGATAGCCAGCCGCCAGTGAACAAGTTTCAACCTACTCTGCATAAGAGGTTTGGTGTGCCACCGGACCAGTCCAGTGCTTCCCATCATAGACCAATCTTGGCAAAGTTGTTCAATTCTTCTTCAATTCGATTTGGCTACACTTAAGGATGTTCTTATGACTTAGACAAACATATCAAGAGTCTATCCAAATAGTCTAAGTCATGATACTTGGTCATTTCTATTTTACTAACTCATATTCTTGTTTTGGCTCAAACTAGCTCCAAAAGAGTGAAATGTTGAATCTGAGCTTTCCAACCTCTATAGATATATCAAATAGGTTCTTAGGGGTATCTAGAACTTATCCAAAGAGTAGAACTACAGAAAGTTCTTCTATTCCATGTTTTACCCCTAATTGGCTAGATTTGAGTTGTTTCTGACTTAGAAACTCTGATGATCATCTTATGAACATGTGAATCATAGACTTGGCAAACTAGTTGTCCATATGATTGTGATGGTCATCAAGCACAAAATTATTATAGAAAATAGTTTAAGGCTATTTCCCTTTCAATCTTCCCCTTTTTGGCAATTGATGCCAACAAAATCAAAGAAAATAGAAATTTCAGAATTATAACCAGTTTGCAAACTTTCATATGTTCATTAGATACTAAGTGAAAGTGGTTCTATGTTAGATATTAGTTATTTTTGAATATTTTACATTTTGGACCACATTTGCACCATAGATATTTTATTTTGCAAAGTTTTTGAAATCTTTTGGTAAAATATTTTCTAGAACTTCTAGCTTTTTGCTGAGAAGATAAGAATGACATTTTCTCAAGCATTTCGCAAGATTAAAAATTTCTCCCCCTTTGTAAATTTCTTCCCCCTTTTGGAAAGAGTTCTTCTCTTAGCTACCAAGGGGGTTTTGCTCAACTGAAAAGATACCAATCTTGAAATATTAAAAATTTTAACAAACTGGTGGTGTGATCCTTTTTCTTTGGCCTACCAATCTCTTCCCCTTTGGCATGAAGCACCAAAAACAAAATATATTTGTATGTCCTATTATTCATAGATATGGATTTTAGAACTTGAGTTTGAGCAAGGGTGTTTGTAACCGAATGAATGTGCAGTGGAAGTGCACTCCTTGCTCGAAGACTCCATTTCCCGTTCAATTTGAGAATAAGTACAAAAATAGACTTGAAATGACATTAGTCTCAAAGATTTAATGTGTAGAGTATTGCTCCCCATAAAATTGTGCATACAAGTGATGAATACTTATCGAAGCAATGCACGCAAAACTTGTAAAGCTTGGGAATACAAGTTCTACACATTAAACCTTGGTACAAGAAAAATATGAATTAAGAACAAGTACCAATTGAAATAGACATAAATGATCAAATGCTTTGTTTGCTTTGTCTGCTTTGTTGTCTATCAGAGAGGAGTAGGTGGAGATCCTTGGGGATGAGGAGCTGGTGCTTGCGGCCATTTGGTTCACGCGGTTCCACAACAACCATATGAATCAGTGGCATGGTGGGGTCCAAGGATGTATGCTACAACTGCGGTGACCCTAACCTCTTCACCACTAGTTGCCCCCAAAAGGGAAAGCTGGAGGCTGGCCAGCGTGACCACCACTCTGGTTAACGCAATGGCAAGCATGAGTACACCTCTGAAAAGCACAAGTCCAAGGGGAGGATTATGTCATACCCGGATTTAAGGGATAAAGCCAGGTGTGTCTCATATGTGCGCCATAGAAGAACTTCACATATAATGACAAAGTGTATAGAGATAAATGTCACAAGTATCATTATTACATAGCGGAAGTCTTACAAAAATAAATGATAACTATAAAGCGAACTAAATATTATTCCTTAGTGCCATAAAGTTGACTCGGAGACGCCACCTAGATGAGCTCATACTTCTCGTTGTAAGGCTCCTCCTGGACCACCTGTTCTTATCCTGTGGGGGGGTTTATATATCGCAAGGGTGAGCTCACAAAAGATCATAGCTCAACAAGTTGTGGGGAATAATGTGCATGAATTCACCAAAGATGGGAGTTCATGTGAAGTTTAAGGCTGATCAACAAATAAGGGTTAAAGATGAGCATTGCTTTTAATAATTTATTAGCAGTTACTAGATGTAAGTAGATACCAAACCAGAGTAATAATAGACCAAAATTAATAATAAACCACAATGCGATGCAAATAACAAATTGAATTTAATTCCATAAATTAATCATGCGAGAGTCCTGAGCTGCTCATGACCGCGAGCACGGCTAGTATACCAGTTTTACACTCTGCAAAGGTTGTACCCTTTAACCACAAGTCATGTTACCCATCTGCCACAGGGTTGTACGGACCCCATACACCTCTACCAAGGAAGCCAGGCAGGGTAACACTATGAGGACTTTACAAAGTTCCACTAGCTTCAGAAAACCCGCTACAGTTTCTAGGAAGAGCAATGCAGGAATCCCCCGTCTGACCGCCATCGTAGCAAAATCAACCCGAGAACCTCCCTACACGCCTACTCCCCTACTGCCCTTGCCCCTTTCGGGTAAGGTAGTCCTCGACTAGCTTTCCTAATTAGTCAGCCAAGGGCGTCTGTTGGGGGCTTGTTCTCAAATGCTATGAATCAAGAACAAGGCAACACAAAATATTAATGATTAGTCCTTCATCCTTTGAAGCATTATCTCCCTTAGGACATAATGATCTTCAGACGAAGGTTGAGAAGGGTGTACCTTCATCATTGCAATGTATCATAATAGAAGTAAGAGCATATAAAACATAAGAGGCATCATGAATAATCACATGACATCATAAATATTTCTTTTATTTAGCATCATGAATGAATATAAGCAATATTGAATTACATATATACCTTCGGCTCAGAGGAAGGCAAACGTCTGAGTGCGATGCACAAGTGAATACTGGTCAGCGTGTCCCGTACGAGGTTACTGTTCATCTATTTATAGGCACGGGACGCAGCCCAGTTGAAATTACATTCATGCCCTCGATAAATAACTATAAACATGACACAAACTATCATGGAGTGATCGGTCTTTTCCTCATTAATTCGGTGCAGCCCTTTGTCTCAAGGCTTGTATCCTCGTGCTCTGTCTGCTTATGTCAACTTGCCGAAGGTGTTTTTGCTTGGAGGTCCTTCGGCGACGAAGCATGCCCCCAATAGTAGCTCCTTCGCGGTGCTAGATTTTTTTTCGTAACGAGCTCGATCCGTGAAAAAAATCTCAAAGGCTTCGGAATGCTGAAGGTCCGAAAAACACCTTCCCTGAGCTCGTTGCCGAGAAACGATTAAAATATTTCAAGCGGTGGGTGGCCCACCACTCAGCGGGTGCAGACGACTTAGCGATTCACCTTCCAGGCGCCGAGTGGTCCACCATTCAGCAGGTGCGGGTGACTGTTCAGCGGGTGCGAGAGATTTGACGATTCACCTTTCCACCTGCAGCACTATATAAACAGACGGGTAGGTGTGAAGTTATCATAGCATTCATTGCCATTGCACTGTTGTGTTGTTAAAAATTTGACGATAGCCAAAGCCTTTCCACTGCACTCTCGAGCAGACCGACATTTTGAGCTAGCTTAGTCAAAAAAGAGAGCTCCGTCAAAACTGTAAACGACATCAACTTCGTAAAAACCGCAAAAAATCCATTGGATGGCCAGAGTACGGTCGACTGCAAGGGTGACTCGTGAAGGAGAGGAGACTGAGGCTACTGAGACAGCTCCGATTTCTGAAGTTATGAGGCAGTCAGGTTTAGTTGTGACAGAGGGGGTCGTTGATGAAGGTACATCTGCTGTCGAAGCTGAACAGGTTGATATTGAAGAAGAAAATTCTGACATATTGAAGGCGAGGTAGAGGTGTTCGACGAAGTAATAGCCGGGCACGACGACTTCTGTGCCTTGTTAGCTTCTCGCGATACAGCCGCAACATTTTTGAAGGCGGGTTGTATACATGCAAAAATTTTAAATAGACCAAACTTTAGCCTATCTGCATCGGATTTGGTTGACATCCCCAATATAGCCCAAAGCATAGGGAGCAGATTTATAACGCAAATTTGGGCGAAGGGTGGTCGAGAGTTGGCTAGCGACGAGGCTCAAAGCCTGCTAAAGCCGGTACAATACTCATACCTGTTGCTTGCTCTCTTGTAATTACTTTTTACCTTATACTGTTTTGTTGTGTATAGGATGACGATGCTGAAGGTCAATAGTCAAAGCTCGTTTCGAGGATTTCTGAAGCTATTGAACAAAGCTTAGAAACATTTGAAGTATCTTTGTAAAAGATATTGTAATTTAGGAATCGAACATTACTTTGTAAATTTGTCCATACCTTGTAATATATTTTTACCTTTCTATCCGTGTATGAATTGCTTTGCTGTGGACAAAACTGTATCTTTTGAGCCGAAGGCGAAAAACACCTTCCCTTCTTTTCGTACACAACGAAGCATATCTTGCTTCTTCACGCTCATCGAAGCATTGTTGTCAAAGATGAAGTATCTGTTTGTGTCATGATATGATGATGATGATCCTACGAATGTCTATATGAATGTATATGAATGCAATGCATGATGTAATGTAATGTGCAAATGAATGTCCAAACACACATACGAAGCCATACCCAGACTCTGCATCCCCTTAGGAACGACTTTTGAGCTTCTTCACCTTCTATTTTGGTGGTATAAGTTCTGCATCCCCTTAGGAACGACTTTTGAACTTCTTTGACTTCTATTTCGGCGGTATAAGTTCTGCATCCCCTTAGGAACGACTTTTGAACTTCTTCGCCTTCTATTTCGGTGGTATTTGGCTCTGCATTTCCTTTGGAACGACTTTTGAGCAGAAAACTTATGCTGCGCTCCCTTAGGAACGACTTTTTGTAGCTTCGTCAATTTTGGCTCTGCATCCCCTTGGGGACGACTTTTGAGCTTCTCCCTATTTTTCTTTTTTGCACTCGATGGTGCATGCTCAGATTTTACATATTACATGTTTAGGGGATTTGTCCCTCGTGGGACTAAATAAGAATGAAAAATTACAAGATGTGGCCCCATTAAAAACCTGTGACACTATGAAAATCATTAAATAAAAATAATATATTTAGTTAATAATGATATTTATGGTAATTAATTTTCTCTTAAGTGTTTGTTATTTATTTGCCTTTGGAATAATTTTTGATTGCGCATGATTGATTTTCGGATATTTAATAGCATTTCGTTTTAAATAAAAATCCTAGTAAATAATATATAAAAATATTAGTCCAAAAATAAATATCTTACTTATAAATAATTTTAGTTTAATTATTATGATTTTTAGGGTTATTTCAAAATGTATTTCGAATTTGGAAAAAGGGATTAAAAAAAGAAAAAAAAACAAAACCTAATCCTACCTGTTTGGCCCATTAGGCCCAATAGCGCCCCTAACCTAATCCTGCACAACGCCACTGCCAGGGGGAAATTTCCCTTTCCCCTGCCTCGCGGCCCCCCCAGGCCATCTTCTTCCTCCTCCTCCCTGCCATTCTGCTCCACGCGCGCCGCCAGGGAGCACTGCGCACCCGAGCGCCTGCTCCGCGCAACACCCGCCTAGCGCCCACGTCGCGCAGCCATCCCACGTCCGAGCCGTGATGCCCCTGCTCCACCTGGCCGTACCTAGCGCCATGCGCCCAGGCCTCGCGCGTGACTCAAGCGCGACACCCGCAGCCACCACGCGACGCAGACGTGCGCGCAGCACCCGATCTCGCGACAGGAACCCCACCCGACTGCCGCAACGCCAAGATCCGCGGCCAGGCGACCGCGACCCCGTGCAGTGCCGCGCACAGGAAACCGACGCCCGCGCCGTCCGTTTCGTTATTGGAGTTCATTGCTTCTGTCTCCTATTCTCTCTCCCTCCATTCAAGCTCCATGAATGCCATTAAAGGAGTTTATGCCAGCCATTTCTAAATCCAACCGAGCTGACCCCTCTCTCCCAAGCTCGCTCGCTCTCTCTCCCTCGCTCTCCTTGTGTTCATGCCGCGCCCGCAACCACCGTGCCCGGACCACCTCGACGGAGCCCCACCCGCTGTTAAACTGAGAGCACCTAGAGGGGGGGGGGGTGAATAGATGATCCTGTGAAAACTTAAACTTATAGCCACAAAAACTTGTTAAGTGTTAGCACAATAATCGCCAAGTGGCTAGAGAGGAGTCTCAACAAAACACAATACCACAAGAGATCAAACACAGAGATGACACAATGGTTTATCCCGTGGTTCGGCCAAGACCAACGCTTGCCTACTCCACGTTGTGGCGTCCCAACGGACGAGGGTTGCAATCAACCCCTCTCAAGCGGTCCAAAGACCAACTTGAATACCACGGTGTTTTGTTTTGCCTTTCAATATCCCGTTTGCGAGGATTCTCCACAACTTGGAGCCTCTCGCCCTTACACTTGAGATTCACAAGAAATACGGAGTAAGGGAGGAAAGCAACACACACAAATCCACAGCAAAATGCGCACACACAAATGGCCAAGAATCGAGCTCAAAAGACTATCTCAAAGTTCTCACTAGAACGGAGCTCGAATCACTGAGAATGACAAACGAATGCGCAAAGACTTAGTGTGGATGATCAAGAATGCTCTAAGGTTGCTTGGTGTCCTCCTCCATGCGCCTAGGGGTCCCTTTTATAGCCCCAAGGCAGCTAGGAGCCGTTGAGAGCAAATCTGGAAGGCCAATCTTGCCTTCTGTCGTCGGGTGCACCGGACAGTCCGGTGCACACCGGACACTGTCCGGTGCCCGATTTCCTTCCTAAAATGGCGCTGCCGACCGTTGCCGACCGTTGCAGATCTGGGAGCCGTTGGCGCACCGGACATGTCCGGTGCACACCGGACAGTCCGGTGCCCCCTTCCGACCGTTGGCCCGGCCACGTGTCGCGCGCAGATTCCGCAGCCGACCGTTGGTCCACCGGACAGTCCGGTGCACACCGGACAGTCCGGTGAATTTTAGCCGTACGCCATCGGCGAATTCCCGAGAGCGGCCACTTCACGCCGAGCCAGCCTGGCGCACCAGACACTGTCCGGTGCACCACCGGACAGTCCGGTGCACCCAGACTGGGCAGACTTTGGCTGCTCGAGCCATTTCTCCTCCAACTCGATTTTTTCTGTTTCCAGCACTTAGACACAATACATTAGTCCATAAAACAATGTACTAAGTCTAAGAAACATACCTTTATCCTTGATTTGTACTTTGTCCACCATTTTACAATTAGGCACCTGTGTTGGGCACTAAATCACCAAAATACTTAGAAATGGCCCAAGGGCACATTTCCCTTTCAATCTCCCCCTTTTTGGTGATTTATGCCAACACAACATAAAGCAAGTAGAACAAGTACAAAAACACTTCAAATAAGAACTCAAATTATTTTGATTCAATTTTGACATATATGGATCACTCTATGCCACCACTTGGTTTGTTTTTGCAAATCAAACTCAAATCTCTATCTCTAAGTCAAACACACATGTTGAAACATAAAGAGAGTCATTCCAAAAGAGATTGATCAAAGATTTCAAAAACTCCCCCTTTTTCCCATAATCAATACTTCTCCCCACAAGAAGCCAACTTTTGATAAGAGAGACAACAAAAGAGTTTTGACAAACCAAAAGCTCTATTCTACTATTTTCAAAATCTCTCAAGTGGTAGCTGATCCATTTATCGCTTTGGCCTTTATTTTCTCCCCCTTTGGCATCAAACACCAAAACGGGATTAATCTTGGCCCTTTAACCCCATTGCCTCACCAAAATCTTCAATTAAGAGCAAATGGCAATAAGAGTTCATTAGATGAACTTGGAATAGGTTACCCTCTCATCGGAGTGCAGTGGAAGTCTTTCATGGTCCAAGTCCACCTTTTCCCTTTCAATTCTCCTTTGAGACTAAAACAAGCAAACTCAAGCATATGGTTAGTTTCAAAGGGTCAAGTTGTAACACATCTCCCCCTAAAACTGTGCATCACTTTGCAACGGACTTGTGAGGTCCAGGGAGTGTTTGTACAACTTGAGCACCACAATAAGCAATAAAATGCAGAATGAACATGATCAAAGGCATAAACACATGTATGCTACATTTCAATCCAAGTTCCGCGAATCTAAGATATTGAGCTCACTATGCAACCTGCAAAAGGTCTTCTCATCTAGAGGCTTGGTAAAGATATCGGCTAGCTGGTTCTCGGTGCTAACATGAAACACTTCGATATCTCCCTTTTGCTGGTGGTCTCTCAAAAAGTGATGCCGGATGTCAATGTGCTTTGTGCGGCTGTGCTCAACAGGATTTTCCGCTATTCGGATAGCACTCTCATTGTCACATAGGAGTGGGACTTTGCTCAGATTGTAGCCAAAGTCCCTGAGGGTTTGCCTCATCCAAAGTAGTTGCGCACAACACTGTCCTGCGGCAACGTACTCGGCCTCAGCGGTGGATAGGGCAACGGAGGTTTGTTTCTTAGAGTTCCATGACACCAGGGACCTTCCTAAGAATTGGCACGTCCCCGATGTACTCTTCCTATCGACCTTACATCCAGCATAGTCGGAATCTGAGTACCCAATCAAGTCAAAGTTAGACCCCTTTGGATACCAGATCCCGAAGCAAGGCGTAGCGACTAAATATCGAAGAATTCGCTTCACAGCCACTAAGTGACACTCCTTCGGATCGGATTGAAATCTAGCACACATGCATACGCTAAGCATAATATCCGGTCTACTAGCACATAAATAAAGCAAAGAACCTATCATGGACCGGTATGCTTTTTGATCAACGGACTTACCTCCTTTGTTGAGGTCGGTGTGTCCGTCGGTTCCCATCGGCGTCTTTGCAGGCTTGGCATCCTTCATCCCAAACCTCTTTAGCAAATCCTGTGTGTACTTCGTTTGAGAGATGAAGGTGCCGTCCTTGAGTTGCTTCACTTGGAACCCAAGGAAGTAGGTCAACTCGCCCATCATCGACATCTCGAATTTCTGCGTCATCACCCTGCTAAACTCTTCACAAGACTTTTGGTTAGTGGAACCAAATATTATGTCGTCGACATAAATTTGGCACACAAAAAGATCACCATCGCAAGTCTTAGTAAAAAGAGTTGGATCGGCTTTCCCAACCTTGAAAGCATTAGCAATTAAAAAGTCTCTAAGGCATTCATACCATGCTCTTGGGGCTTGCTTAAGTCCATAGAGCGCCTTAGAGAGCTTACACACATGGTCGGGGTACCGTTCATCCTCGAAGCCAGGGGGCTGCTCCACGTACACCTCCTCTTTGATCGGCCCGTTGAGGAAAGCGCTCTTCACATCCATTTGGTACAACCTGAAAGAATGGTGAGCGGCATATGCTAGCAAGATACGAATTGATTCTAGCCTAGCCACAGGAGCAAAAGTCTCCTCAAAGTCCAAACCTGCGACTTGGGCATAACCTTTTGCCACAAGTCGAGCCTTGTTCCTCGTCACCACCCCGTGCTCGTCCTGTTTGTTGCGGAACACCCACTTGGTTCCCACAACATTTTGCTTGGGACGAGGCACCAGTGTCCAAACTTCGTTGCGCTTGAAGTTGTTGAGTTCCTCCTGCATGGCCAACACCCAGTCCGGATCTAGCAAGGCCTCTTCTACCCTGAAAGGCTCAATAGAAGAGACAAAAGAGTAATGCTCACAAAAATTAACTAATCTTGAGCGAGTAGTTACTCCCTTGCTAATATCACCCAATATCTGGTCGACGGGATGATCCCTTTGAATTGTCGCTCGAACTTGGGTTGGAGGTGCCTGTTGCGCTTCTTCCTCCATCACGTGATCATCTTGTGCTCCCCCTTGATCACACGCCTCCTTTTGATGAACCTGTTCATCGTCTTGGGTTGGGGGATGCACCGTTGTTGAGGAAGAAGGTTGATCTCGTTCATCTTGTTCCTGTGGCCGCACTTCTCCAATCGCCATGGTTCGTATAGCGGCCGTCGGAACATCTTCTTCATCTACATCATCACAATCAACAACTTGCTCTCTTGGAGAGCCATTAGTCTCATCAAATACAATGTCGCTAGAGACTTCAACCAAACCCGATGATCTGTTGAAGACCCTATACGCCTTTGTATTTGAATCATAACCTAACAAAAACCCTTCTACGGCTTTGGGAGCAAATTTGGAAGTTCTACCTTTCTTCACAAGAATATAACATTTGCTCCCAAATACACGAAAATAAGACACATTGGGTTTGTTACCAGTTAGCAGCTCATACGACGTCTTCTTGAGGAGGCGGTGAAGGTAGACCCTGTTGATGGCGTGGCAAGCCGTGTTCACGGCTTCCGACCAAAAGCACTCGGGGGTCTTGAATTCTCCAAGCATAGTCCTCGCCATATCAATGAGTGTCCTGTTCTTCCTCTCTACCACACCGTTTTGCTGAGGTGTGTAGGGAGCGGAGAACTCGTGCTTGATCCCTTCCTCCTCAAGAAACTCCTCCACTTGAAGGTTCTTGAATTCAGACCCGTTGTCGCTCCTTATCTTCTTCACCTTGAGCTCAAACTCATTTTGAGCTCTCCTGAGGAAGCGCTTGAGGGTCCCTTGGGTTTCAGACTTATCCTGCAAAAAGAACACCCAAGTGAAGCGGGAAAAGTCATCAACAATAACTAAACCATACTTACTTCCTCCTATGCTTAGATAGGCGACGAGTCCGAAGAGGTCCATATGTAGCAGCTCCAGGGGTCTTGATGTTGTCATCACATTTTTGGTGTGATGAGAGCCTCCCACCTGTTTCCCTGCTTGACAAGCTGCACAAGGTCTATCTTTTTCGAAATGAACATTGGTTAGACCTATCACGTGTTCTCCCTTTAGAAGCTTGTGGAGGTTCTTCATCCCCACATGTGCTAAGCGGCGATGCCACAGCCAGCCCATGCAAGTCTTAGCCATTAAGCATGCATCTAGACCGGCCTCTTCTTTTGCAAAATCAACTAAGTAAAGCTTGCCGTCTAGTACACCCTTAAAAGCTAGTGAACCATCACTTCTTCTAATGACAGACACATCTACATTTGTAAAAAGACAATTATATCCCATATTGCATAGTTGACTAACAGATAGCAAATTGTAACCAAGAGACTCAACTAAAAACACATTGGAGATTGAGTGTTCATTAGAAATTGCAATTTTACCTAACCCTTTTACCTTGCCTTGATTCCCATCACCGAATATAATTGAATCTTGGGAATCCTTATTTTTGACGTAGGAGGTGAACATCTTCTTCTCCCCCGTCATATGGTTTGTGCATCCGCTGTCGATAATCCAGCTTGAACCCCCGGATGCATAAACCTGCAAGGCAAATTTAGGCTTGGGTCTTAGGTACCCAACTCATGTTGGGTCCTGCAAGGTTAGCACAAATATCCTTAGGGACCCAGATGCAAGTTTTGTCTCCCTTGTATCTTGCCCCTAACTTCCTAGCAACTATTTTCCTATCCTTTCTACAAATAGCAAAGGAAGCATTCAAAGCATGATATATTGTAGAAGGTTCATTCACTACTTTCCTAGGAGCATGAATAATATTCTTTCTAGGCACATTATGAACAACATTTCTCCTACCAATATTTCTATCATGCACATAGGAGGAACTAGAAGCAAACATGTCAAAATCATTATAAGCATTATAACTCCTATAAGTATTTCTAGTTTGTCTCCTACCATGGTACATAAAGGCATGGTTCTTTTTAGCACTAGTTGCCATAGGGGCCTTCCCTTTCTCCTTGGCAGAGATGGGAGCCTTATGGCTTGTCAAGTCCTTGGCTTCCCTCTTGTAGCCAAGTCCATCCTTAATTGAGGGGTGTCTACCAATCGTGTAGGCATCCCTTGCAAATTTCAGCTTATCAAATTCATTCTTGCTAGTCTTAAGTTGGGCATTAAGACTAGCCAATTCCTCATTTAATTTGGAAATTGAAACTAGGTGTTCACTACAGGCATCAATATCGAAATCCTTACACCTAGTGCAAATCATAACATGTTCTACACAAGAATTAGATTTATTTGCTACTTCTAATTTAGCATTTAAATCATTGTTAACACCTTGTAAAGTAGAAATGGTTTCATGACAAGTAGATAGTTCATAAGAAAGCATTTCATTTCTTTTAACTTCTAAAGCATAGGATTTTTGTGCCTCTACAAATTTATCATGTTCATCATACAACAAATCCTCTTGCTTTTCTAAAAGCCTATCCTTTTCATTCAAGGCATCAATCAATTCATTGATTTTATCAATTTTATTTCTATCCAATCCCTTGAACAAGCTAGAGTAATCTATTTCCTCATCGCTAGAATCATCCTC
This sequence comes from Zea luxurians, assembly GCA_029449295.1. NCBI lineage: Eukaryota > Viridiplantae > Streptophyta > Magnoliopsida > Poales > Poaceae > Zea > Zea luxurians. The sequence continues at coordinate 163,404 of JAOPSE010000722.1, forward strand.
ACTTGAAGAAGCATACGTAGAGTCTCGAGTACATACCTTCTTCTCCCTTGCCATAAGGCATGTGAGACGCTCGTTGGGGAAGAGGGATGACTTGTTGAAGGCGGTGGCAGCGAGTCCTTCATTGTCGGAGTCGGAGGAGGAGCAATCCGAATCCCACTCCTTTCCTAGATGTGCCTCGCCCTTTGCCTTCTTGTATGCCTTCTTCTTCTCCCTCTTGTTCCCCTTTTCCTAGTCACTTTCATTATCGGGACAGTTAGCAATGAAATGACCAATCTTACCACATTTGAAGCACGAGCGCTTCTCCTTTGTCTTGGTCTTGCTTGGCTGTCCCTTGCGACCCTTAAGCGCCGTCTTGAAGCGCTTAATGATGAGGGCCATCTCCTCATTATTTAGCCCGGCCGCCTCAACTTGCGCCACCTTGCTCGGTAGTGCCTCCTTGCCCCTCATTGCCTTGAGAGCAAGAGGTTGCGGCTCGTTGATCGGTCCATTCAAGGCGTCGTCCACATACCTCGCCTCCTTGATCATCATTCGCCCGCTGACGAATTTTCCTAGGACTTCCTCGGGCGACATTTTGGTGTACCTGGGATTTTCACGAATATTATTTACCAAATGAGGATCAAGAACGGTAAAGGACCTTAGCATCAGTCGGACGACGTCGTGGTCTGTCCATCGTGTGCTTCCGTAGCTCCTTATCTTGTTGATAAGGGTCTTGAGCCGGTTGTATGTTTGCGTCGGCTCCTCGCCCCTTATCATCGCGAACCATCCAAGCTCACCCTCCACCAACTCCATCTTGGTGAGTAAGGTGACGTCGTTCCCCTCATGAGAAATCTTGAGGGTGTCCCAGATCTGCTTGGCGTTATCCAAGCCGCTCACTTTATGGTATTCATCCCTGCACAAAGAAGCTAGAAGAACAGTAGTAGCTTGTGCATTCTTATGAATTTGTTCATTAATGAACATGGGACTATCTGAACTATCAAAGTGCATTCCACTCTCTACAATCTCCCATATACTAGGATGGAGAGAGAATAGGTGACTACGCATTTTGTGGCTCCAAAATCCGTAGTCCTCCCCATCAAAGTGTGGGGGCTTGCCGAGTGGAATGGAGAGCAAATGTGAATTTGAACTTTGCGGAATACGAGAGTAGTCAAAGGAAAAGTTCGAATTAACCGGTTTCCTTCTCTCGTAGTCGCTGTGGTCGTCGTCCTTTTGGGAAGAAGTAGACTCATCGCTGTCGTAGTAGACGATCTCCTTGATGCGCCTTGTCTTCTTCTTCTTCCCTTCCTTCCGTCTGTGGCCCGAGCCGGAGTCGGTAGGCTTATCGTCCTTCGGCTCATTGACGAAGGATTCCTTCTCTTTGTCGTTGATCACGATACCCTTCCCCTTAGGATCCATCTCTTCGGGCGGTTAGTCCCTTTGTGAAGAGAACGGCTCCGATACCAATTGAGAGCACCTAGAGGGGGGGGGGGTGAATAGGTGATCCTGTGAAAACTTAAACTTATAGCCACAAAAACTTGTTAAGTGTTAGCACAATAATCGCCAAGTGGCTAGAGAGGAGTCTCAACAAAACATAATACCACAAGAGATCAAACACAGAGATGACACAGTGGTTTATCCCGTGGTTCGGCCAAGACCAACGCTTGCCTAGTCCACGTTGTGGCGTCCCAACGGACGAGGGTTGCAATCAACCCCTCTCAAGCGGTCCAAAGACCAACTTGAATACCACGGTGTTTTGTTTTGCCTTTCAATATCCCGTTTGCGAGGATTCTCCACAACTTGGAGCCTCTCGCCCTTACACTTGAGATTCACAAGAAATACGGAGTAAGGGAGGAAAGCAACACACACAAATCCACAGCAAAATGCGCACACACAAACGGCCAAGAATCGAGCTCAAAAGACTATCTCAAAGTTCTCACTAGAACGGAGCTCGAATCACTGAGAATGACAAACGAATGCGCAAAGACTTAGTGTGGATGATCAAGAATGCTCTAAGGTTGCTTGGTGTCCTCCTCCATGCGCCTAGGGGTCCCTTTTGTAGCCCCAAGGCAGCTAGGAGCCGTTGAGAGCAAATCTGGAAGGCCAATCTTGCCTTCTGTCGTCGGGTGCACCGGACAGTCCGGTGCCCGATTTCCTTCCTAAAATGGCGCTGCCGACCGTTGCCGACCGTTGCAGATCTGGGAGCCGTTGGCGCACCGGACATGTCCGGTGCACACCGGACAGTCCGGTGCCCCCTTCCGACCGTTGGCCCGGCCACGTGTCGCGCGCAGATTCCGCAGCCGACCGTTGGTCCACCGGACAGTCCGGTGCACACCGGACAGTCCGGTGAATTTTAGCCGTACGCCGTCGGCGAATTCCCGAGAGCGGCCACTTCACGCCGAGCCAGCCTGGCGCACCGGACACTGTCCGGTGCACCACCGGACAGTCCGGTGCACCTAGACTGGGCAGACTTTGGCTGCTCGAGCCATTTCTCCTCCAACTCGATTTTTTCTATTTCCAGCACTTAGACACAATACATTAGTCCATAAAACAATGTACTAAGTCTGAGAAACATACCTTTATCCTTGATTTGTACTTTGTCCACCATTTTACAATTAGGCACCTGTGTTGGGCACTAAATCACCAAAATACTTAGAAATGGCCCAAGGGCACATTTCCCTTTCATAAACCCCTGCTCGCGCCGTGCCTGCTCGCCGTCGTGAAGCTCGTCGCCGAACCATTCGCATTCACCGCTGGAGCTTCGCCGTCCACGTAGCACCCCGGCCGGACCTCGCGCTCGTTCCCTGCTCGACGCCAAACCCACTGTCCCTCCTCTGCACGGTCGAAACCTCTCGTCGACGTTCATCGCTGCGCATGAGCAAGAATCCAAGGTCGAAAACAACCCCAAAAGTTGATTTATGTTCTAAATCACGTTTTAAATTAATTTATAAATTATTGTTGTAATATTGAGATGATGCAATTTCGCGATTCTCGTGTATGATTTTAGAGATTCTGATTTATACGTGTTGCCAAAATCAATCCCCGTGACAATACCTTGAATATGTGTATGATTTTATAATTTTAAAAATGAGTACGGTCACTATTCACTAACTCGGTGATTTTCATACTAGAAGACGTTTACAGATTTGATTTCGCTGTAGTGTGTAGAATAATAATGGTTAGTAGTATTTTAAATGTAAACATATTGACATGAAGAAATTGAAATAGACACCAAGTCATGTATTTTCTAGTCGAATGAAAATATATATAGATTTTACTATTCCTAATAAAAGTATTCATAAGTATAGCACTTAAGTACTTAGAATTGGTAAAATATTTATGTGTGTAGTAATAACCATGAATATGTTATTAAAAGACTCATTTAGTAATTTACAATTAATTCTTAGTATATTAATGTTAAAGGAATTAAACAATTTTTAGTATACGTATAAATTCTATTTAAGAAAAGAAAGGAGAAAAACCGATATAGTAGAATTTTATAAAATAATATTAAAATAACTTAATTAGACGCTCATACTTTCCTAATGAAGAAAATGATAGTTATATTGGTAAATATAGGTTTCTTACTAAAGAATTAGATAATTTGTTTCTAACTTTAAAATGCCCTTTTTAATAGACATCATGATTTTGATTTAATAGGATTTGTTGTAGATGTTTAAGTGTAGCCGTACTAAATAGTAATATGTCTAATAATGATATAATGGCTTGAATAAGTGCTCAAACTGTCATAACTAAAATGATAGTTAATAATATACTAATAAATATAGTATTCATTTTAATTATCTACAATAGAATTAAAGATAATTAATATATTAATTATCCTTTATCATAATTTATTAGTCAAACCTATTGTCAACTTGTTCATAACTAGTTATATGAGCTTGATTAATTATTTTATCACATTTAGTCCATGTTATATAAATTATTTAGTTTTTCCTAAAGGGTAAAATAAAGTAATAACTAAAATGTTACTTTATATGTATACTTCAAATATAATAATATAGGCTATGTGTTTTTAAATGAAATTAAAAGATAGTTGTTTATTCATTGTCTTTTACATAAAAGTTCATTTAAGACATATACCATAACTTTCCATAAATAGGTGTTTAATAATAATAATGACCTTTTCACATAAAACCTATTTAGACTTATATCTTAATTTATCATAAGTGATAGGTTTAACAATGAATTATATGCTCCATAATGCTTCTAAAATTAATAACGTGATTAGTAGCCCATTAACCTTAGATATATAACTTATATCTATTCTAAAAGGTTAAAAATGTTTAATATCGTTATAACGTGTTTTATCGTCTTATAAATCCTTTATCTTAGACATATCGCATATGACGTTTTATAAAAGATTAAATTAGTGAACCTAATATTTGTATAGTTTAATTAAGACATTTTAAGCTCATGTCTTGTTTTATAAAGTATATATCACACATTTTTTTAAGAATACCCTCTTATTATAACCATTACTTGCGACGTTTTTGAAAAGCTAATGCTCTTTTCGTTAAGCTTTCTTTAAGCTTTACGTATGGTGAATGTTGTATGTTATTGAGTGGTGTTTGTTCTTCTTGTTTGTTTGTGTGATATTCAGTGGTTGATCTAGTAGTTAAGAATCAAGATCTATTCCGGTCCACGGAAGAACCTCAAGTTTTCAATAAGCAAGGCAAGTGGACTTCTCCCTCTGCATACTCTGTTTGATCCCAAACAATACATTTAATAAAGTTTATTATTTTGGATATATATGCATAATTTGACGGGTTACCTATTTAGATAACCTTTTCAACCTTATTCCTTGATCAAACCTGGGAATTATACTTTACCTTCGTAGCTATGCTATTGCTACAACTTAACTTTATGCAGTCACTCCCGCTTATGATATTAATGTTCCAAAATGGTAAGTTTACATTATTGTTGTTAACCCGATGGTTAAACAAGATTATTGCATATTAATTGGAACATGGAGTGACCACCCGGGAAAACAGTGCTACCATGAGAACTATCATGGCTCTGGTCTTGGCTAAATAACTAGGGGAGTCTTATGTTGGGTGTTGGTCGTGGTCGACCAGAACGGGGGCATCTGGCAAGCTCTTATAGTTCCGACTCAGGCAGATTGGATACGGGCATAGTTCCCAAAGCTTTACCCTGTAGTCTGGACTATAAGTTGGTTACGGTAGGTGTGCCTTATGCAGTTTGACCATTTCTAGCATTTGCGTAATGAGGACTCTAGGGAGAAGCCTCGTAGTGACACCCTGGCCATTCACCTCGGAAGTGAATACGGGTCTAGCTAACCCGGGCAAAAAGGGAATCGCGACTCATGGGTAAAGATGCGCCACCTCTGTAGAGTGTAAAACTGATATATCAGTCGTGCTCATGGTTATGAGCAGCCTGGACTCCTCACATGATAATTTAACTTGAAGATGGAAATAAATCGAGATCCGATGATCTGCCAATTGTTTGCTTACGTGGTTTCACTTAAGTGTTTTTGATATACTCATATTCCTTTGTTTAAATGGGATACTTGGGATTCACACTTATTAGTAAGATAGGTGTTGTTAATAAAATGTTGACCAACTAAAATGCTTACTGCTCAACCTCAGCCTCACCTTGTTAGACTTGTATTAGTTTTTCCCCCACTTGTTGAGCCCCGACCATAAGTGAGCTCACCCTTGCTTAATTTTGATCAGAAGTTGCAGATGAAGATATGATGCTGAACTCCATGGATGCTAGTCTAGTGATACCCCCGGTCATCTTCCTGTGGATGGATGTCCTTGTTTCGTTGTACTTTGATGAATAAAGGTTAAGACATTATGTCTGTTCAAAGTGTAATATGTTAATGTAATCGTTATTTACGCTTTTATGCATTGTTCTTTTGATATATTACACTTGTGACGTCAACATATGTGTGGAAATAGATCCTGACACACATATGCTATGCACCCGGTTCTGCCCCTTAGAAACGGGTGTGACAAAACCTTTCTCCCCTCTTGAAAGGAAAAGGGTGCCACAGAGAAAATAAAAGAAAAATTACATCAAATTATACATAATATCGCCGAAGCTCATCCGCATTCCAAGATCTGGGTATGTCGTTGCCGTCCATATCCTTCAGCCTGTAGGAACCGGGTCTTGACGAAGATACTACTAGAAAAGGACCTTCCCACTTCAGTCGCAGCTTACCCACTGTGTCTGGGTTAGCGACTCTCCGAAGTACCAGATGTCCTGGCTTGATATTCTTCAACCGAACTTTTCTGTCATGCCATTTTACTGTTTCGGCCTGATATTTATTGATGTGCTCTATTGTCTGAAGTCTGGTCCCTTCTATAGTGTATTTTGTTACTTGATAATCAGCTTCGTCTTCTACCGAAGCTATTGTTCTTATTGACCCTGTTTTTGCTTCTTCTGGAGTTATTGCTTCGTCACCAAATAGAAGCTTGAAGGGTGTAAATCCTGTTGACCTTGACGTAGTTGTGTTGTGGCTCCACACCACTTTAATCAGCTCATCTGGCCGTTTTCCTCTGGGCTGGTTGAAGATTATCTTCATTATTCCTGTCATTATAGTGCCATTCGCTCTTTCTACCAGCCCATTTGATTCTGGATGTCTAACGGATGCAAAGTGGATCTTCGTACCAATTTGATCACAAAAATTTTGGAATGCTTCGGCCTTAAATTGTGTACCTGTTGGGGACTTGTTCTCAAATGCTAAGAGTTAAGAACAAGGCAACATAAAAAATGTTAAATGCTAAAGTCCTTTGTCCTTCGGAGCATTATTCCCTGATGGGGGATAATGAGTTTCGGACGAAGGTAACAAGGGACATACCTTCGTAAACGTAACAAGTAATGACGAAGGACTTATATAAAGCATGAAACATGACATGAACATCATCATAAAATCATTTCTATTAATTATGGAAAGATAGAAATGATTTTAAATTACAAATGTACCTTCGGTCTTGAGAGAAGATAAAAGTACAAGCGTGACGCAAAAGCAAATGCCAAGTCAGTGTGAACAGTACGGGAGTACTGTTCATCTATTTATAGACGCGGGACGCAGCCCACGTAAAATTACATCCATGTCCATTACATTTGTTAATGACTTATGGAAACCTGTCAAGGCCCACGTAGTCTTTTCATCTTTAAGTCGGTTCCCCTTTCTACTATCGCGACGAAGCTTCCCTGCGCACAACTTCGGCTGTGCACCATCCTTCGTAGTTGGTAATCAGCTCGTCCTTCGTCTGATTCAGGCTTCGTCCTGACCGTGCTTTATGTTTATAATTCTGAGTCCGAAGATACCTGTTCACATAATCCACTTGGAAAACATTGTCAAATCATGTTTTTGAGGACCTTCGGAGGACGAAGGCCCCCAACAGTAGCCCCTCGCAATATTAATTTGTTAATAAATTCAGATTGCGATATGGACGAAGGCCTTGAGCCGAAGGTCCGAAAAAACACCTTTCCTTTGCTAGAATAGCAACATTCACTGACAAGCGGGGTCTTTCACTTTTCAACGCCCTGGGCGTATAAATAAGGTCACACCGCGAACTCATTTGGCACGCACACTTGCCATCTGCTTCGGTCCACTAAATTTTTAGCTCTTGTGCATTAAGATTGGTGACCTTTTTGATTTCGAAGCTTCGGCTCTGAAAACAGTTTTTTAGCGTTTCCGAAGATGTCTGAAGGTAAGAAGATCCTTGCTGAGACGAAGCTGAGTCTCGAGGAAGAGAAGAATTTGGGGTTCCTGATAGCGATGGCGGAGACCAATACAGAGAAAATCACCAAGGAGATTCTTGAAGGTTTGTCCGAAGATACTAGTGACAGCGACAGCTATGATGTAGAAAGTGGTGGGGAAGAGGCTGAAGATCGACCATGGCGGCCAAGTCACACGGTTTTCGGGAAGACCACTATCAAGCAGAATCACATTGATAATATGAGGGGGAGGTATTTTCGGGATATATCTATTGTGAGGGCTGACGTTGGAGAAAAGACTTCTCCCACCCCCGAAGAAGATGAAGTTGTAATCTTCCGAAGCTTTCTCAAGGCTGGGCTTCGATTCCCCTTGAGCAACTTTGTTGTTGAGGTACTAAAAACATTTCAAGTCTATCTGCATCAAATTACTCCCGAAGCCATCATAAGAATGGGGGTGTTTGTCTGGGCTGCGAGAAGCCAAGGTTTGGAACCAAACGCTAAAAGCTTCTGCAACATTCACGAGTTATTATACGAGACGAAGCCCTGGGGAAAAGAGCAATATCACAACAATTTTGGGTGTTACAGCTTCGGCGCCCGCTCCGGGTCAAGCTGCCCTGTGCCGACCTTTCGGAAGAGGTGGCCCGGAGCCTGGATGACTGAATGGTTTTATGTGAAGAATGACCTAACAGCGCAAGAGAATGTCAAAAGTATCATTATGCGCCCAATCTGGCAACGCTTCGGACTTCGAAGGCCGAAGGTTGAAATGGACGAAGCAGCCGAGGAGTGCCAAAGAGCCTTCGGCGTAGTCTGCTCCTTCATTGGAACAAGGGACTTGGTCCAAGAGCACATTGCCTTCAGGGTATGGCCACTTGCAGAAAAGTGGGAAATGCCGAAGGAAACCATTAAAGAGTCCGACGAAGGCGGACTAATTAGACTAAAATACACATTCAAGTATGCAGATAAATTCGTTGAACCTGATGATGACTGGTTGAAAAGTATTGAGACATTAAGTGACGAACTGCTTGGCACATATTCGAAGGCTGAGAATACTGCATTATCAGCAGCCTTCGGAGGCCGAAAAAAGAAAAGGCTCAACCGGGTATTCGACGCAGTCGGGTTTGTCTACCCCGACTATCAGTATCCGGTATTGGGTCGCAAAAGGAAAAATACTTCTCCGGCGACAGAAGCTACCACTAGTGCCACTAGTGAGCCAGCGCCTCAAAGGAAAAAGATGAAGGTGCTCACCCATCGAACGCGCTTTATTGAGCCGGCCACAGTGCCAGAATTTATTGGTGAAGCTTCTTTGGCCTCTGAAGCTACAGAACCAGCTCCAGTGCCGAAAACAGAAGAAAAAGCTGAAGCGCCTTCAGCAATAGAAAAACCGAAGACTGAAGGGCCAAGAACATCGGAAATCTTAAGCCCTTCAGCAAACGTTGAATCAACAAAAAATCAAAAGGGCCCATTGGTGACCCCAAGAAGAAAAAGAATGGTAAACGTACTGGATGTCTTGGAGACAATTAAGTCTTCAAGCACAACCGCAAAGGAGTCTGTTGAACTCGCCGAAGCATCTACTGAAGCTTCGAAACAACAAACTGAAGCTGGGCCTTCAGAGCCCGCCAAGGAACAATCCAAGAAAATACCAGAACCAGCTTTGGTTGAAGAAATTGACACTGCCGCCCCCGAAGCTCCCACCAGCATATACGATTACATCGTGCGACATGCTTCGGGGAAGAAGCTGTCTGAAGAAGAGATCTATGAAGCGAATCACTATGCTAAAGAGTTGAAGTATCCGAAGGGGGCAGTAGTATTCAATGGGACAAATGAAGATGACTTCCTATACTGCCTCCCTGATAATAAAGAACTATCTGTCTGCCGAGAGATGGCTAGAAGCATGGGATTCCCGAAGCTCGAAGCTGGGTTAAGCGCCATGACGAAAGAGGATCTCGCAGACAGTCTTGCATACAATAGTCTAAAGGTTTGGGAATTAAGCGTTTGAAAAAACTTTTTTAATACGTAATTCATTCTTATATTCTTATATGGATTCTTTTTCGTACAGGGCTTAATTCTAAGCAACGCATTAAAAGCCCAAAAAAGCGCCGAAGATGAAAGCTATGAGATTGCGTTTAACAATTTACGCTCCGAAGTTATCAAACTAAGAAACGAAGCTTTGGAAAAGGATAAGATTCTGCTTACATTGGTGGATAAAGTAAAGATAGACGAAGCTGCTTCAAAAACCCAGGCCGAAGCCCAAAAGCGTGAAATTAAAGATCTTCAGAAACAGCTGGCTAGAGCTAAAGAGGAACGTGTGCTTGAGGAAACAAAACGAGAACTCAGTGATCATATGGTCAACAAATTGGAGTTAAGAGTTAAAGAGCTTCGTGCATCTCAGAGGAAATGTTATATTAAATCTGTAGAATGCGTGAAAAAGATAAAATCAAGCTTCGCCAGCGTTGGCGCCTTTTCTAGCGAAGAAGATTTTCCAAGAGGCAATCCCGAAGGTCCACTGAATTGGATCAGTCACGAAGCAGAAGCCTTCGAGGAAATCCTGAGCAGCCGTGGTGACATCTGCGCTTTTTCGGGTGCCAGAGGAGTCGCTGCTGTTCTAGAGAAAAAAGGTTGTGAACATATAAAATCTTTAGCTCAGTCCGAAGCTGCTCTGTCCTCTGAAGACATTAAAGATCCGTCAACCGAAGCAAGCATGGTTGGCGGTAAATTCTTCACTGATATCTGGGACAATGGCGGCCGAGAAATGGCGCAAGAAATAATTCAAAGAAGCGAAAAAGGCATCCATGATGCTAGGAAAGTGGCAGAAGCTGCCGAAAAAAGTACAGAGCCCGAAAGGCAATTAGGTATTAATTAGTCGTTCTTATTGTGTTGTAATTTTTACTTCAAACTTTGCTCACGATTTGTAATAGTAATGAAGAAATGTTCTCTTCCCTCAGAAGCTGCTGGATCGACTGCCGACCCCCACACAAAAGGGGATGATGAAATTAAACAAATGGCCGAAGCTATCATGGACAAAGTTGTTGATCAACTTCTAAATGAAGCCGCCGAAGCAGTATTAAGAGAAGACTAGATGCTATTTAGAAAAAACATTTAAAATGTGATCTATGTAACATTTTGTACATTTGAATGTAATATACAAGTTTCTTTTCATTATTCAATTCTTTACGATGCATGAAACTCTACATACATACCATTTTTGAGCCTTCGGCGAAAAAACACCTTCCCTTCTTTTCATGCTTCGTGAAGAAAACATTCTCCGTTAAAACTGTTCTGATAAATCACATCCATGCTTCGTGAAAGCATTCTCCGAAGCTAAACAATTTTGATATTGCTCTGATGAAGCTCATACATGCTTCGCAAAAACAGCCTCCGAAGCTATTTTCCGAAGATTATCATTGTATTCCCTCGTGACTTTGCACAATTTGCACTTTCTCAAATCATTCTTTCGAAGGTTAATACTGTGTGCCCTTCTTTTGCCGTATGCAACATGATGTATGATGCTTATGCTATGCGAAATGATGTGATGATGTTATGTTATGCAAATGATGTCTGCTCCGAAGATACACACAAAATACATTCGTAAGCTCTGCATTCCCTTAGGAACGTCTTTGGAGCTTCTTCGCCTTTTACTTAGACGGTATAAGCTCTGCATTCCCTTAGGAACGTCTTTGGAGCTTCTTCGTCTTTTACTTAGACGGTATAAGCTCTGCATTCCCTTAGGAACGTCTTTGGAGCTTCTTCGTCTTTTACTTAGACGGTATCAGCGTTGACTTTTCGCTGTAAGCTCTGCATTCCTTTAGGAACGACTTTTGAGCAGAAAACTTACACTGCGCTCCCTTTGGAACGGCTTTTTGTGACTTCATGAACTTACTCTGCGTTCCTTAGAACGACTTTCTGTTACTCCGAAGGATTTTTAATACTTCGAAGGTTCTCCTTTTTAACACAAAAACTTCATCGACTTAAGCCTGTGAAGAAAATAGATTTTCCTCGTGGGAAACAGCGAAATTATTACATGGAAACTATCAATGTTTTTTGCTACAGAGAATAGAACTGAATGGAAAAGACTGCTATCAAAGGTAGGATATGTGTCAATAAATGTGCTTCGACTCTGGCACAGTGCTGTTGACTGTGCGAGCTTCGGATTGTTCTCTGAAGTCCCTTTGATGTGGAGCATATTGACTCCCTTCTGGCTGTTGACCCTGTTGCAATGGAGGTGGAGGCGGGGGCTGTTGCCAGGAAGCTTGAGGTTGACTTGCCGAAGCTATAGAAGCTGCAGGGTGGTTGTCTATGTATTGTGGGATGTAAGGCGGATGATACGAAGCAGTATGCATGACCTGCTTTGGCTGAACTTGTTGAGATGCAGCTTCGGCTATCTCCTTTTGCTTCTGGATTGTAATATGGCACGTCCTGGTGGTATGGCCCTTGCTTTCTCCACAGAACAAGCAAAACAATTTCCTTGGTTGATCTCCGAATCTTCCGCCGAAGCCCCTGGCGCCTCTGCCTCTCGGAGCTGGTGGCCGGAAGGAAGCTTGTTGTTGCCCCGAAGCCTGTGAGGAGCACTGCGGTCTGCTCTGCTGACTCCCCTTATCATCATTCTGAGTGGAGCTGTGGATGGACCGGACATGCCTCGGGTAGTATCTTCCTCCGAAGCCCCTGGTCATTTCAGAAAATCTGAAGGCCTCCTCCCTTCTTTGGCGAAAGTCATTGTCAGCACGAATGTACTCATCCATCTTTTGGAGCAGTTTCTCCAGGGTCTGAGGCGGTTTTCTAGCAAAGTATTGAGCTGCAGGCCCAGGACGAAGCCCCTTGATCATGGCTTCGATAACAATTTCATTGGGCACCGTTGGTGCCTGCGCCCTCAAACGTAAGAACCTTCGAACATACGCCTGAAGGTATTCTTCATGATCCTGAATGCACTGGAACAAGGCTTGAGCTGTGACCGGCTTCGTCTGAAATCCTTGAAAGCTGGTCAGTAACATATCCTTCAGCTTTTGCCATGAAGTGATCGTTCCTGGCCGAAGGGAGGAATACCAGGTCTGAGCAACACTCCTGACGGCCATAACGAAAGACTTTGCCATTACTGCAGCATTGCCACCATACGAAGACACTGTTGCTTCGTAACTCATCAAGAACTGCTTCGGGTCCGAATGGCCATCGAACATGGGAAGCTGGGGTGGCTTATAGGACGAAGGCCAAGGTGTAGCCTGCAGCTCAGCAGACAGAGGAGAAGCATCATCGAAAACAAAATTTCCATGATGGAAATTTTCATACCAGTCATCTTCGTTGAAGAAACCCTCCTGACGAAGGTCTTTTTGCTGAGGCCTTCGGTCTTGCTCATCATGGGTAAGATGACGGACTTCTTCAGAAGCTTCGTCTATCTGCCTTTGCAGCTCAGCTAGCCTGGCCATCTTTTCTTTTTTCCTCTGCACCTGTTGATGAAGCATCTCCATATCCCTGATTTCTTGGTCTAGTTCATCTTCCTGAAGCGTCGGGCTGACGACCTTCCTCTTCTGGCTTCGGGCCTCCCGAAGAGAGACGGTCTCCTGGTTGGGGTCCAGTGGTTGTAGTGCTGCAGCCCCAGCCGCTGAAGCTTTCTTCGGCGCCATAGCGAAGGTCTATAGCTTCCGAAGGTGTTCACAAAACTCGAAGTGGAAGTGAGTTCACCGGAGGTGGGCGCCAATGTTGGGGACTTGTTCTCAAATGCTAAGAGTTAAGAACAAGGCAACATAAAAAATGTTAAATGCTAAAGTCCTTTGTCCTTCGGAGCATTATTCCCTGATGGGGGATAATGAGTTTCGGACGAAGGTAACAAGGGACATACCTTCGTAAACGTAACAAGTAATGACGAAGGACTTATATAAAGCATGAAACATGACATGAACATCATCATAAAATCATTTCTATTAATTATGGAAAGATAGAAATGATTTTAAATTACAAATGTACCTTCGGTCTTGAGAGAAGATAAAAGTACAAGCGTGACGCAAAAGCAAATGCCAAGTCAGTGTGAACAGTACGGGAGTACTGTTCATCTATTTATAGACGCGGGACGCAGCCCACGTAAAATTACATCCATGTCCATTACATTTGTTAATGGCTTATGGAAACCTGTCAAGGCCCACGTAGTCTTTTCATCTTTAAGTCGGTTCCCCTTTCTACTATCGCGACGAAGCTTCCCTGCGCACAACTTCGGCTGTGCACCATCCTTCGTAGTTGGTAATCAGCTCGTCCTTCGTCTGATTCAGGCTTCGTCCTGACCGTGCTTTATGTTTATAATTCTGAGTCCGAAGATACCTGTTCACATAATCCACTTGGAAAACATTGTCAAATCATGTTTTTGAGGACCTTCGGAGGACGAAGGCCCCCAACAGTACCATTGTCCATGGTTATTGCCTTCGAGACGCCGAAGCGACAAACAATATTCTGCCAAAAGAATTTTTGGACGGTGGCCGAAGTTATTGTGGCCAAAGGCTTCGCCTCAATTCACTTGGAAAAATATTCCACTGCCACTACGACATGCTTCAAGTTGCATTGTGCTGGTGGGAGTGGACCCAACAAATCTAGGACCCATCTTTGCAATGGCCAGGTTGGTTGTATTAATTGAGTTAACGACGAAGGTTGCTTCTGATCTCTTGCACATTTTTGACAATTTTCACACTTCTGAACCAGATCTGCTGCATCCAAAGCTGCCTTCGGCCAATAAAACTCTTGTCTAAAAACTTTCCCAACAAAGGCCTGGACCCAATGTGAGATCCACACAAACCTGCATGTATCTCTTTCATTAGCTCTATACCTTCGGTTCTAGATAAACACTTGAGAAGTGGAGAGCAAACTCCATGTTTGTATAGCTCTCCTATTATGACGTATGGTCTTGTTCTTGGTTCCATCCTTTTATTATAGACTTCGTCATCCGAAAGACAATTGCCTTGGAGGAAGAATATGATTTTAGTCCTCTAATCTTCACTATGTACAGGTGATATTGTGAGTACTGCTTTCTCCATAAGTTCAACCGAAGGTGCTTTTATTGTCTCAAAGAACACTTCCGAAGGCAGAGGGAGCCCCTGTGCTTGTAATACTCCAAGTTGTATACCAAGAATAATAGAGAGAGTTGTTCTCAATTTTGTATGTCTCATTCGCATCATGAAAAGAGCATATACAAAAATTTAGAGTTTAATTCAAACAATTGATAAAAATTTGCATCATGTTGGAGTTTGATTGTTTGTGCATTAAATAAAATAAAATAATAATGTTAAAAGATAATAATATAAGAATTGCTAGAAGTAGAATTAAAACCCTAAATTTGAAAATTAGGGTTTGGATTAAGAGAAGGGAAGAACTAAGAAAAATACTACATAAAATAAAATAAATATGTGAATAAACACTCTTCACACTTATGTTATTAAATTATACATTTCAAACTGAGGACAAGTTATTCACAAAGTTTGAATTTAAACTTGAACTCAAATTAGATTTGAAAATGGAGAAAGGAAAATGGAAAAAAAAAAGAAAAGAATAAAGAATACTTAGCCTAACTGGGCCTTGTAACCGAATCTGGCCCACTCAGGAAATTCACCCGCGCAGCCCATTATCATCTCCACGCGGCGCCGACAGGCCGGGGCCACTGGCCATTCACTCAGCGCGCGCGGATCACTCCTTCTCAGACAGGTGGGCCCCGCATGTCGGTCTCGGTGTGCGCACGTGTGTCACTGCGACTTGGGCCCCACTTGTCACCCCGTCCAACACGACGGTAACAACCCAGGCGACTTGCGCGGCGTGAATCGCTCCCCTCGGCGCGAGCTGGCGTTCCGCGTGACCGCGTCTCTGGGGATAAAAACGGACCCCCTCCGGCGACCCTCTCCCCGTGCACCACTATTCGCGCCCATCCCACCATTGGTACCTCCGCGCCTGGCCATCGTCCACACCTCCGGGAGGAAAACCGAGAGCCGGGTGCCGCCGCGAGTGACCATCGGCATACCGTCGACCCGGTCCTCGGCGGAGTGACCCTGGGATCCGTCTTGTCGGAAGGAAGGTGTCCGTGGCGTCACCGCTCGGGAACCCGGGACCAGCGCTGCGGAATTGCTCGCCGTTGCTCAAGCTTCGTGGCGGAGTGGCGTCATCACGTGGAGCGGGACCTCTGCGCTGCCATCCTTCGGTAAAAAGCATCTCCGAAGTTCCGCCTTCATCCCTAGATTGCGTAGCCGTGGTCAATTTGGAAGTTGGAGCACCGAGGTGCTTGGTTCTCGTCGCGCCGGCGAGGTCCGGCCGTTGGGGTTTGTTGCGCCGCCGCACTCCGCAGTCGGAGGTTGGTGGGGGCCTCGGGGTCGTTAGATCCTGGTTCAACGGCGGAGATTAGAAGTCTGCATACCGGTTCGTCCGGTTGATCCTGTCCGTCGATGGGCAGATCGGCGGCCAGGGAGGATTATGACTTGGTTTTAGATCTTAGCCGTAGATCTCTGATCCGAGGGGTAGCATTGCGTACCGGTTCGTTAAGTGATTCGATCTAATCGTGACCGTCAGATAGTGATCCTGCGGCCAGGATCGTTGGATACCTCTTCGGCCGAGCCATTTCTCAAAAGAGTCCCTCGGTTTACTTGAAAACAACCCGCCGTCCACCCTGTACAGCGCACTGAGTCTAGGGTATTTTGCCGTCTAGTCCCTGCAGTTTCCTGTAATTGAGGCCCGATCCAGAGAACTTTAAAAATCAGAAATTAATATCAGAAATTAATTTTTAGTGCAAAAATAAATGTTAAAACTTGTTTAATTCATAGTAAATGCATATGAACTCCAAATTAGACCATTCCAGTTCCTAAATTTTCATAAAATTATTGTCTGTCTATTTGTGCCACTGTTTTGGCATGAAAAGCATTGGAATTATTTTGGTACTTAATCTTGTATTAAGCACATAAAACCTTAGAAAATCCATAACTTAAAATATATAACTCCAAATTTAATGATTCCAGTTCCTGTGATCTTATTTTAATGTCTAGTTTATTACTGTATATTCTATTTGCATGTTTGATGTGATGTTAATTTATGCTATGCCATGTATGTATTGTATTGATGCGAGTAGACGAGCAACCCACTGTGGAACCTGAGCTTCAACAAGTTGAAGTAGCTGAGCAAGAGCTCGTTGAAGGCAAGTTGTGCCCTTGATCACTTCTTTTACCCATTCATGTTCTTATTATTCATAATGATCTGCATAGGATAATTTTGCTGGGACCCAATAGGATGCCCTAGATTTTGACTATCTTTATACCTTGTTTTACCACTGGTTTTACTACTAAAGTTTTGGGTAGTACATGCTATTGCTTTATGTGGATTTGGGTATAGAGATATTCATCACTCATTGTTATACCTTTTATTGTTATCTGTTTTATTATTCCTTGCTCATGTTAAGATCATTATGTTAATGGGAACATGGAGAACCACCCGGGAAAACAGTGCTACCACAAGGGTGGAATGGGACGCCCTTGGCTGATTAACTAGGAAAGCTAGGGGAGGGCTACCTTACCCGAAAGGGGCAAGGGCAGTAGGGGAGAGGTCAGTGCGGGGAGGTCCCTGGTTGATTTTGCTGCGATGGCGGTCAGCCAGGAACCCTTTACTGGATCTTCCCATAAACTGTAGCGGGTAGTCTGAAGCTAGTGGAACTTTGTAAAGGCCTCGTAGTGGTACCCTGCCTCGCTTCCTAGGTAGAGGTGTATGGAGTCTGATCAACTCTGTGGCAAATGGGTAACACGACTTGTGGGTAAAGATGCGCAACCTCTGCAGAGTGTAAAACTGGTATACTAGCCGTGCTCACGGTCATGAGCGGCTCGGACACTCACATGATTAAATTATGGAACTTAAATTTAACCTGTCATTTCATTGCATTTGGGATTATTTTGTTATTACTTTTACTTATTATTATAATGGTTTGGTATTTACTTACACTTAGTAACTGCTAATAAAATTTTGACCAACTTATAAAAGCAATGCTCAGCTTCAGCCTTTATTTCATTGATCAGCCCTACACTTCATGAACTCCCACCTTTGGTGAGTTCATGTCACATTATTCCCCACGACTTGTTGAGCTATGAACGTATGTGAGCTCACTCTTGCTGTCTCACACCCCCCCCCCACAGGAGAAGAGCAGGTGGTTCAGGAGGAGCCGCCTAACATTGAGGAGTTCGATCTGATCTAGGTGGCGTTTCTCAGTCGACATTGGCGCCGACGATCCTTAGTTTGTTTTATGGTTATACTTTTATTTTGTAATAAGTCTTCCGCTATGTAATAATTACTCTGATGATTATGACATTTATCTCTATACACTCTGTTATTATATGTGTTGTCTTCTTGGCGCATGTATGAGATGCACCCGGCTTTGTTCTTTAAAACCGGGTGTTACAGAAGTGGTATCAGAGGAAATGTTGACTATAGGACGAAACTTAGATAGAAATGGACAAAACCCTTACCTACTTATCTCATTCTGATTCATTCTACACTCACCTTACTCTGATTCTTTCTATACTTATCTTGATCCTGTCTCACCTTCTACTGTTCCACTCTGATCATTCTTACCTTTTCTACTCTGAGACAAGATGGATTTCAAACCTTGGAATCCCTACCCCTATGACATTTTTAAGAGATAGGAAGCCTAAGACAAAATTAAAACTATTTCCTCTATTTTAAAATGTTGGTTGATTGTTCTGATGATCAATGCCTGATTTGCTTCTTTGATTGATTGAAATAGTATAGATGGACATCTTAGCATGTACCACTATAAGGTATTGTATTAGCTTTAGTAGGTGACAAACTAATCTGCTTAGCTAATAAATCCCCCAAAGTAACATGATTGTAATTACTGCCTTGTCTACTGCTCTTTCTTACCATATGTATCTAACTCAGATGGTCAATACCAGGAGGGGTGGTGGAATTGATTTGCCTCCTAACCAACACACTCGAAGACAACCCCAGCCACAACCTGCTGGGATGAATCCTCCCAATCCTCCACCAGGCGGAGTTGACCCACTGGTTGCTGCTCAGATGGCGGTGATGCAGCAGATGGCAGACACCATGGCGGATATGCGTGCTCAGATGCAGCAGGAACGCCAGGAGATGCGTCAAGAAAGAGAAGATATACGCCAGGAGCTGCGCCAGGAGAGAGATGAGATACGCCAAGAAAGGAGGGCGCAACAACAGCAGCTGCAACAACAAATGCAACAGCAACAACAGCAGCAACAAGTGCCATTGCCTCCACCACCACCACCAGTTCCACCTCGTGATAAGCACCGGGAGTTTATGAGTCATAAGCCACCTACATTCGCTAGCTCACCTGATCCACTGGACGCGGATGATTGGTTGAAGTCAATTGAGAAGATGCTGAATATTGCCCAATGCACTGACCGGGAGAAGGTGTTATATGCTTCTGGACGTCTGACTGGTCCCGCTGCTGACTGGTGGGATTCTTATACTGCTGCCCATGATGCTGCTGACACTATTACTTGGGCAGAGTTCAGTACGCAGTTCAGGAACTACCATATTCCAGCTGGTATGATCAAGATCAAGAAGAAGGAGTTTCTGTCATTGAAGCAAGGCAACATGTCAGTCAGCGAATACAGAGACAAATTTATTCAGCTATCGAGATATGCTCCAGAGGAAGTTGCAGAGGATGAGAGGAAGCAGGAGCATTTTATTGAAGGACTTAATGGACCGCTGCAGTATGCTTTAGTGGCACACACCTTTCCATCCTTTCAGAGGCTATTGGATAAGGCTCTTGCTATTGAACACAAGCGTGTTCAACTGGGTGATTTGAAGAGGAAGGCTATCTCACAAGGACAGGGTAGCAGCAGTGTTCGTCCTCGCTACAGCTCACCACAGGGTACACCGACTCGACCCGGAGGACCACGCCCAGTTCAGCAATCACCACTGAGGACACCTCCTCGACAGGCTACTCCCACTGGCACCCCGACGAAGTTTGCAGGACAGAGTCCGGGCACTCAATGTTTCAAGTGTGGGAAGATTGGTCATTATGCAAATGTCTGCCCACAGAGGATTGCTACTACTCCAGCTCAGAACAAGCAACAGACCCCTGGCAAGGGATATTCTATAGCCAGGGTGAATCAAGTCAGCGTTGATGATACTCCTGATGGTGGTGACCTCGTAATTGGTATGTTCTATGTTAATGCAATTCCTGCAACAATATTATTTGATTCTGGTGCTACACATTCATTCATGTCTGCTAGATATGCCAACACAAATGAAATACCACTGCTAAATATGAGAAAACCCCTGATAGTAATTACACCTAAAGGGCCTGTTGAGGCGAATCAAATGACACGTAGATTGACAGTAACCATTATGGGTAGAGATTTTGGAGCTACTGCCATAATATTAGAGTCAAGCAGTATAGATCTGATCCTTGGAATGTCATGGCTAAGGAAGGCAAAGGCCGTTATAGCATGTGGTAGGGGTACCGTAGAACTCACTACCACTAAAGGAGAAAGATTTCAAGTTAATATTGCAGTAACCTCCTCATCCATGCGTGCAATGTTCTTTATGCCTGAGGAGTTTGTTGGTGACAACATCCGGGTGGTTAGGGATTTTCCGGATGTCTTTCCAGAGGAGTTACCAGGGATGCCACCTGATAGAGAAGTTGAGTTTGTTATTGATCTCTTGCCTGGAACCGCCCCTATTTCTAAACGGCCATATAGAATGTCCGTAGAGGAGTTGAAGGAACTAAAGAAGCAGTTGACGGAGTTACAAGAGGCTGGTTACATTCGTCCAAGTTCCTCACCTTGGGGAGCACCGGTGTTATTTGTGCAGAAGAAGGATGGATCGCAACGGATGTGTGTGGATTATAGATCTCTTAATGATGTTACGGTGAAGAACAAGTATCCGTTGCCCCGCATTGAGGATTTATTCGATCAGATGAGAGGAGCCAGGGTATTCTCGAAGATTGATCTCCGATCGGGATACCATCAGATGAAGATTAGACCATCGGATATTCCCAAGACGGCTTTCTCGACTAGATATGGATTATATGAGTTCACAGTTATGTCATTTGGATTGACCAATGCACCAGCATATTTCATGAACTTGATGAACAAAGTGTTTATGGATTATTTGGATAGATTCGTCGTGGTGTTTATCGACGATATTCTTATCTATTCTAAGAATGAAAGTGATCATGAACAACATCTAAGGTTGGTGCTACAGAAGTTGCGAGATAATGAGCTCTACGCTAAGTTTAGCAAGTGTGAGTTTTGGATTGACAAAGTGCCATTCCTTGGTCATATTATTTCTAATGGAGAAATAGCAGTGGATCCTGCTAAAGTGAAGGAGATTATGGAATGGAGAGTGCCCACTACAGTTACGGAGATTCGGAGTTTCTTGGGACTCGCAGGATATTATCGGAGATTTATTGAAGGGTTCTCTAAGATTGCCAAGCCTATGACATCGCTTTTGGAGAAAGGAAAAGAATTTAAGTGGGATGAGAAATGTCAAGAGAGCTTTGATCAATTGAAGGAAAGATTGATGTCACCTCCAGTATTGGTTATGCCAGACTTGCAGAAGGGATTTGACATTTATTGTGATGCATGTGGCCAAGGACTTGGATGTGTGCTCATGCAAGAAGGACATGTGATTGCCTATGCATCTCGTCAGTTGCGGAAGCATGAATTGAACTACCCCACTCATGACTTGGAACTAGCTGCAGTTGTGCATGCACTTAAGATTTGGAGACACTACATTATGGGAACTAAGTGCCAAGTATATACGGATCATAAGAGTTTGAAGTATATATTCACTCAGAAGGATCTCAATCTTAGACAACGTCGTTGGTTGGAGCTCATCAAGGATTATGATTTGGAGATTCACTATCATCCGGGCAAGGCGAATTTGGTTGCAGATGCCTTGAGTCGGAAGGAGCATGTTCACTCCGCTTTTGTTGTCCAGCTACCGGATGAATTAGCAAAAGATTTTGAGAGACTTAATTTGGGAATTGTTACTCATACTGAAGGAGTCACCATTGAATTGGAACCTACCTTGGAGCAAGAGATTCGTAAAGGTCAGGTTGGTGATGCTAAGATTCAAGAGATTAAGGATCTAATCACGGAAGGTCGAGTTCCAGAGTTCACGGAGGATGAGCAAGGTACGATATGGTTCAAGAATCGGATCTGTGTTCCCGATATTGATAGTCTTCGGGAAACTATATTGAAGGAAGCCCATGATTCTGATTATTCAATCCACCCTGGTAGCACTAAGATGTATCAAGACTTGAAGCAAAAGTATTGGTGGTATGGACTGAAAAGAGATGTGGCTGCTCATGTGGCTAAGTGTGATGTTTGTCAAAGAGTTAAGGCTGAACATCAAAGACCCGCTGGATTATTGCACCCATTGAAGATACCCGAGTGGAAATGGGAAGAAATTGGTATGGATTTTATTGTTGGACTACCCCGCACTCCAGCAGGATATGACTCTATTTGGGTAATTGTGGACAGATTGACAAAGGTGGCTCATTTTATACCTGTGAGGACTAATTACACGGGAGCCAAGCTAGCAGAATTGTATATGACTCGGATAGTTTGTCTACATGGAGTGCCTAAGAAGATCGTGTCTGATCGAGGATCACAATTTACCTCTCGGTTTTGGAAGAAGTTGCATGAGAGTTTGGATACAAAGTTGAATTTCAGTTCAGCCTACCATCCCCAGACTGATGGACAGACGGAGAGAACCAATCAAGTGCTGGAAGATATGTTAAGAGCTTGTGCTCTCAAGCATGGTGGCAGTTGGGAGAAGAGCTTACCCTATGCTGAGTTTTCTTATAATAATAGCTACCAGGCCAGTTTGAAGATGTCTCCATTTGAGGCTTTGTATGGCAGGAAATGCAGGACTCCACTGTATTGGGATCAGACTGGAGAAAGACAGTTCTTTGGGCTTGAGTTGATTCAAGAGGCAGAAGAGCAAGTTCGAATGATAAGAGAAAATTTGAGAATTGCACAATCCAGGCAAAAGAGCTATGCTGATAATAGGAGGAGACTCCTGGAGTTTAAGGAAGGTGATCATGTTTATTTGAAGGTGTCACCACTTCGTGGTATGAAGAGATTTAAAGTTAAAGGAAAGTTGTCCCCTCGCTTCATTGGACCTTTCTTGATCTTAAAGCGAGTGGGTGAAGTTGCATATCAACTGGAGTTACCCGATCATCTGTCAGATGTACATGATGTGTTTCATGTGTCTCAGCTAAAGAAGTGCCTCAGGGTACCTGAGGAGCAACTACCAATGGAAGACCTTAGTGTTCAAGATGACCTGTCTTATGCTGAGTACCCTATCAAGATTCTGGACACTTTGACTCGAGTTACAAGGAATAAGGTGATTAAAATGTGCAAGGTTCAATGGAGTCACCATGGTGAAGATGAGGCCACTTGGGAAAGAGAAGAAGAGCTTCGTATAGATTTTCCCCATCTTTTCCCTAGTCCTTCTTAAATCTCGAGGACGAGATTATTTTTAAGGGGGGTAGGATTTGTAATACTCCAAGTTGTATACCAAGAATAATAGAGAGAGTTGTTCTCAATTTTGTATGTCTCATTCGCATCATGAAAAGAGCATATACAAAAATTTAGAGTTTAATTCAAACAATTGATAAAAATTTGCATCATGTTGGAGTTTGATTGTTTGTGCATTAAATAAAATAAAATAATAATGTTAAAAGATAATAATATAAGAATTGCTAGAAGTAGAATTAAAACCCTAAATTTGAAAATTAGGGTTTGGATTAAGAGAAGGGAAGAACTAAGAAAAATACTACATAAAATAAAATAAATATGTGAATAAACACTCTTCACACTTATGTTATTAAATTATACATTTCAAACTGAGGACAAGTTATTCACAAAGTTTGAATTTAAACTTGAACTCAAATTAGATTTGAAAATGGAGAAAGGAAAATGGAAAAAAAAGAAAAGAATAAAGAATACTTAGCCTAACTGGGCCTTGTAACCGAATCTGGCCCACTCAGGAAATTCACCCGCGCAGCCCATTATCATCTCCACGCGGCGCCGACAGGCCGGGGCCACTGGCCATTCACTCAGCGCGCGCGGATCACTCCTTCTCAGACAGGTGGGCCCCGCATGTCGGTCTCGGTGTGCGCACGTGTGTCACTGCGACTTGGGCCCCACTTGTCACCCCGTCCAACACGACGGTAACAACCTAGGCGACTTGCGCGGCGTGAATCGCTCCCCTCGGCGCGAGCTGGCGTTCCGCGTGACCGCGTCTCTGGGGATAAAAACGGACCCCCTCCGGCGACCCTCTCCCCGTGCACCACTATTCGCGCCCATCCCACCATTGGTACCTCCGCGCCTGGCCATCGTCCACACCTCCGGGAGGAAAACCGAGAGCCGGGTGCCGCCGCGAGTGACCATCGGCATACCGTCGACCCGGTCCTCGGCGGAGTGACCCTGGGATCCGTCTTGTCGGAAGGAAGGTGTCCGTGGCGTCACCGCTCGGGAACCCGGGACCAGCGCGGCGGAATTGCTCGCCGTTGCTCAAGCTTCGTGGCGGAGTGGCGTCATCACGTGGAGCGGGACCTCTGCGCTGCCATCCTTCGGTAAAAAGCATCTCCGAAGTTCCGCCTTCATCCCTAGATTGCGTAGCCGTGGTCAATTTGGAAGTTGGAGCACCGGGGTGCTTGGTTCTCGTCGCGCCGGCGAGGTCCGGCCGTTGGGGTTTGTTGCGCCGCCGCACTCCGCAGTCGGAGGTTGGTGGGGGCCTCGGGGTCGTTAGATCCTGGTTCAACGGCGGAGATTAGAAGTCTGCATACCGGTTCGTCCGGTTGATCCTGTCCGTCGATGGGCAGATCGGCGGCCAGGGAGGATTATGACTTGGTTTTAGATCTTAGCCGTAGATCTCTGATCCGAGGGGTAGCATTGCGTACCGGTTCGTTAAGTGATTCGATCTAATCGTGACCGTCAGATAGTGATCCTGCGGCCAGGATCGTTGGATACCTCTTCGGCCGAGCCATTTCTCAAAAGAGTCCCTCGGTTTACTTGAAAACAACCCGCCGTCCACCCTGTACAGCGCACTGAGTCTAGGGTATTTTGCCGTCTAGTCCCTGCAGTTTCCTGTAATTGAGGCCCGATCCAGAGAACTTTAAAAATCAGAAATTAATATCAGAAATTAATTTTTAGTGCAAAAATAAATGTTAAAACTTGTTTAATTCATAGTAAATGCATATGAACTCCAAATTAGACCATTCCAGTTCCTAAATTTTCATAAAATTATTGTCTGTCTATTTGTGCCACTGTTTTGGCATGAAAAGCATTGGAATTATTTTGGTACTTAATCTTGTATTAAGCACATAAAACCTTAGAAAATCCATAACTTAAAATATATAACTCCAAATTTAATGATTCCAGTTCCTGTGATCTTATTTTAATGTCTAGTTTATTACTGTATATTCTATTTGCATGTTTGATGTGATGTTAATTTATGCTATGCCATGTATGTATTGTATTGATGCGAGTAGACGAGCAACCCACTGTGGAACCTGAGCTTCAACAAGTTGAAGTAGCTGAGCAAGAGCTCGTTGAAGGCAAGTTGTGCCCTTGATCACTTCTTTTACCCATTCATGTTCTTATTATTCATAATGATCTGCATAGGATAATTTTGCTGGGACCCAATAGGATGCCCTAGATTTTGACTATCTTTATACCTTGTTTTACCACTGGTTTTACTACTAAAGTTTTGGGTAGTACATGCTATTGCTTTATGTGGATTTGGGTATAGAGATATTCATCACTCATTGTTATACCTTTTATTGTTATCTGTTTTATTATTCCTTGCTCATGTTAAGATCATTATGTTAATGGGAACATGGAGAACCACCCGGGAAAACAGTGCTACCACAAGGGTGGAATGGGACGCCCTTGGCTGATTAACTAGGAAAGCTAGGGGAGGGCTACCTTACCCGAAAGGGGCAAGGGCAGTAGGGGAGAGGTCAGTGCGGGGAGGTCCCTGGTTGATTTTGCTGCGATGGCGGTCAGCCAGGAACCCTTTACTGGATCTTCCCATAAACTGTAGCGGGTAGTCTGAAGCTAGTGGAACTTTGTAAAGGCCTCGTAGTGGTACCCTGCCTCGCTTCCTAGGTAGAGGTGTATGGAGTCTGATCAACTCTGTGGCAAATGGGTAACACGACTTGTGGGTAAAGATGCGCAACCTCTGCAGAGTGTAAAACTGGTATACTAGCCGTGCTCACGGTCATGAGCGGCTCGGACACTCACATGATTAAATTATGGAACTTAAATTTAACCTGTCATTTCATTGCATTTGGGATTATTTTGTTATTACTTTTACTTATTATTATAATGGTTTGGTATTTACTTACACTTAGTAACTGCTAATAAAATTTTGACCAACTTATAAAAGCAATGCTCAGCTTCAGCCTTTATTTCATTGATCAGCCCTACACTTCATGAACTCCCACCTTTGGTGAGTTCATGTCACATTATTCCCCACGACTTGTTGAGCTATGAACGTATGTGAGCTCACTCTTGCTGTCTCACACCCCCCCCCCACAGGAGAAGAGCAGGTGGTTCAGGAGGAGCCGCCTAACATTGAGGAGTTCGATCTGATCTAGGTGGCGTTTCTCAGTCGACATTGGCGCCGACGATCCTTAGTTTGTTTTATGGTTATACTTTTATTTTGTAATAAGTCTTCCGCTATGTAATAATTACTCTGATGATTATGACATTTATCTCTATACACTCTGTTATTATATGTGTTGTCTTCTTGGCGCATGTATGAGATGCACCCGGCTTTGTTCTTTAAAATCGGGTGTTACAGTGCTGCTGATTTGGACAGTAGGTCTGCATGCTCATTTTCCCCTCTTGTAATATTTTTTACAGAGAAACCTTTGAAAGAGGCCTCCAACCTTCGGATTGTGTCCAAATATTTTTCAAGCTTCGGGTCCCTTGCCCTACTGCTTTTATCCACATGACCAGAGATGACTTGGGAGTCAGTTTTGAGGGTCGCCCTTCTTATTCCCATAGCCTTTAGCTTCCGAAGCCCCAACAGGAGGGCTTCGTATTCAACAATGTTGTTTGTACAACTAAAGTCCAATCTTGCTGCATAGCATGTTCTGACTTTAGAGGGCGCTACTAGGATAGCAGCGGCTCCTGCGTCGAAGGTTCCCCAAGAACCATCACAGAAAACTGTCTAGGCTTCGGCGTCTTTACTTGTTTCTTCTTCCTGAGCCCCTAGCGTCCAATCAGCAATGAAGTCTGCTAATGCCTGGGATTGGATTGAGGATCTATGCACATAATCTATAGAAAATTCATTGAGCTTAGCAGCCCATTTTCCAATCCTCCTAGTAGCTTCTTTATTCCTCATTATATCCTTCAAAGGATGTGATGAAGGAACAATTATGTGATATGCTTGGAAATAATGTCGAAGCTTCCTGGAGGCCATTAACACAGCATACAACACCTTCTCCAGTTCTGTATAATTTTTCTTTGAAAAACTTAGAACTTCGGAGACGAAGTATACTGGGGCCTACTTTTGATTTGGCCATCTTGCTTTTCCTGTACAAGCGCTGCACTGACTGCAGAGTGAGAAGCTGCAACATATAGGAGCAATGGAGCCCCTGACGAAGGTGGAGTTAGAGTTGTTAGATCTATCAAATATTGCTTTAACTCTTCAAAAGCCTTTTGCTGAGCCGGACCCCACTGAAAAATTTCAGCTGACTTTAAAATTTCAAAAAATGGCAGGTTCCTCTCTACTGATCTTGATATGAATCTATTTAATGATGCCAATCTTCCTCCAAACCGTTGAGCCCCCTTTTTTGAATTTGGTGGCTCCATCCGAAGGATAGCCTCGATCTTATTGGGGTTATCTTCGATCCCCTTCGTTGACACCAGATAGCCAAGAAACTTTCCCTTCTTCACTCCAAAAACACACTTCTCTGGATTTAATTTCTAACCAGCTTGCTTGAAATTGGCAAATGTTTCTTGCAAATTAGCAATATGATTTTCTTGCTTCGTGCTTTTCACTATGATGTCATCAACATAAGTCAGCACATTCCTACCTATTTGAGAGTGAAGGACCTTGGCTGTCATTCTGCTGAAGCTTCCTCCAGCATTCTTGAGCCCTTCAGGCATTCGAAGATAGCAATAGGTGCCACTAGGAGGTATGAAGCTAGTCTTTGGCTCGTCTTCCTTCTTCATCCAAATTTGATGATAGCCTAAATAGCAATCCAGTAGACTCATGAGCTCTGAAGAAGCTGCTGCATCTACAAGGGAGTTTATTCTTGGCAATGGGAACTCGTCTTTTGGGCATGCCTTGTTGAGGTCTATGAAATCAATGCACATTCTCCATTTACCATTAGCCTTCTTCACCATAATAGTATTGGCTAGCCATTCTGGGTATTTCACCTCTCTGATAACACCAGCACTGAGAAGTCTCTTCACTTCATTTTGAGCACCTTCAGCTTTGTCTTCAGACATTTTCCAAA
The DNA here is from genome assembly GCA_029449295.1 of Zea luxurians. Taxonomy (NCBI): domain Eukaryota; kingdom Viridiplantae; phylum Streptophyta; class Magnoliopsida; order Poales; family Poaceae; genus Zea; species Zea luxurians. The sequence goes on from JAOPSE010000722.1 coordinate 191,575, forward strand.
GCCTTTGTTTTCTTGGCCTGAAGGATGGATCTACATTGAGTGCATGTTCAATAACATCTCTGTTGACACCACAGAGATCATTGGCTGACCAAGCAAAGACATCTTTGTTGTTAAAAGAAATCTTATCAAAGTCTTCTCTTGCTCATCAGATAGTTGAGATCCCAGCAGTACCCTTTGTTCTGCTATATCGTCGCATAGTAGCATAGGCTTCGGCTGATCTACCGAAGCAGCCTTCTCTCTTTTGTGCTTATATTATTGACAAGCTTCGGCTTCATCTATATTATGAATTGCCTTTGAATCTGTCCAGTTCTCTTCAGCCTTTCTGGCAGCTTCTTGACTTCCATGGACAGCAATGGGCCCTTGTTCCGAAGGTATCTTCATGCATAAATATGCTAGATGAAGTAGTGCTTCGAAGGCATTAAGTGTCCCTCGACCAATGATTGCAATGTATGGGTATTCCATGTCGACAATGTCAAAAACAACTTGCTCAGTTCTTGTGTTGTGGACGTAGCCGAAGGTGACTGGCATTGTGATTTTGCCAAGTGCCACAATCTGTCATCCTCCGAAGCCACAAAGAGGGTGTGTAGCATCGTGAATCTTGTCCTCTGGCTCTTGCATCTGTCTGAAGGCTTTGGCAAATATGATGTTCGCTGCACTGCCTGTGTCAACCAGAATATTGTGGACCAGAAATCCCTTGATGACAGATGATATGACCATAACATCATTGTGAGGGTAATCTTTGAGCTGAAGGTCCTCCTAGGAGAAGGTGATTGGGATGTGAGACCACTTGGACTTGATGAAGGGTCCTTGCACCCCAACATGCTGCACCCTTCCCTGCGCTTCCTTCTTCTACTTCTTGTTAGCCGACTCTGAACTTGAACCGCCTGTGATCGGGAGCACCAGCTTCGTAACTGAAGGTGCTACAGCTTGGTTGTTGAATGAAGCCATCATCTCAACAGTGGAAGTGAGTTCACCGAAGGTGGGCGCCAATGTTGGGGGCTTGTTCTCAAATGCTATGAATCAAGAACAAGGCAACAAAAAATATTAATGATTAGTCCTTCGTCCTTTGAAGCATTATCTCCCTTAGGACATAATGATCTTCAGACGAAGGTTGAGAAGGGCGTACCTTCATCATTGCAATGTATCATAATAGAAGTAAGAGCATATGAAACATAATAGGCATCATGAATAATCACACGACATCATAAATATTTCTTTTATTTAGCATCATGAATGAATATAAGCAATATTGAATTACATTTATACCTTCGGCTCAGAGGAAGGCAAACGTCCAAGTGCGATGCACAAGTGAATACTGGTCAGCGTGTCCCGTACGAGGTTACTGTTCATCTATTTATAGGCACGGGACACAACCCGGTCGAAATTACATTCATGCCCTCGATAAATAACTATAAACATGACACAAACTATCGTGGACTGATCTGTCTTTTCCTCTTTAAGTCAGTGCAGGCCTTCGTCTCAAGGCATGTAGCTATGCCGAAGCTACCTAGATCATAGCTTCGGCTTGTATCCTCGTGCTCTGTTTGCTTGTGTCAACTTGCCGAAGGTGTTTTCGCTTGGAGGTCCTTCGGCGACGAAGCATGCCCCCAACAGCGTCCCATTCCACCCTTGTGGTGGCACGTGTTTCTCAAGTTAAGCTCAATGTTCCAATTGACATAATGGTCTTCTCATGAACAGAAATAGAACAATAATAAAGAATGACCATGTGTAATAGTTATCGCAACACCCAAAACCATATATAGCAACAGCAAAGACTACCCAAAAGTTCAGGGGTAAACAAGGTGTAAAAGATGACCAAACTAGGGTGACCTATTGGGTCCCATCAAAATTAAGCCTATGCATGCCAAAATGATTATAGAGAACATTATTAGGTAAATAAAAGTGGTCAAGGGCACAACTTGCCTAGGACTCGAGATTTCAGGTACCAGGATGATCTTTAAATTCTCGTGACCTCACTGCTCATCATAGCAATACAAACAAACATGGTATGGGAAAAATTAACATTACACCAAACATAAGAACATACTGCATAAAAATGTTCTACGCGTCGTAACGAGATCGTAGCTTCGGGAATCGCTAAATTCAGAGCTACGGTTAGAAAGATATGGTTTAGGAAAGATCTATGTGATTTAATATTAAACTATAGTATAAATTGGTTCTTATACGCCATATGGGATAATATACACTCAACTTTAATCTAAATTATAACCTGACTCGAGATCGTATTTATTATAATTATGGACGGGTAAACTTCGATTAGAGGAGTTAATCTATTAAACATAAGCTAGACAAATTCTAATAATAAAAGTATGGGGTGCAATAGAAGTTAGTGTCATACTGCAAAGGTGATATTATTATGAATCTAACACAATTCAAATGGATCAAATCAGAGTTAAAATGGGGGATCTATGATTTATACAAGTTTTTGGATTTATTTTTCTACTAAAATTATTTTTGGATTAAACTTCTGGTGTTCCTAGGACTATGACCATAATTTCTTGAAAGGACAGGGTGCAGTCTGTATGAAGAAGGATCTATGTGTAGTGATCTATATGTGGTAGTGGACGACGGGTTGTTTATGAAGAATATCGGGGTCTCTTACGTAAAATTGCCACGACGAAAGGGTACGGGATAATCAAAGCCGTTCGATTGCAAACAAATTGCCCTAATCAGATCCCGGGAGCTTATGAAGAGGTACGTGACGAGGGCCACCGGATTTGAGATCAATGACCCAAATTTTAAATAGTAGCAAACGGCTTGGATCCGAACATCCATAGATCAATGGTCGAGGTTCAACCCTGGCGAAACGGTACGTGACTTGTAATCTTAACCCTCCGATTGAAATCCGACGGCTTAGAATATAAACACGAAGGGGGTACTCGTTCCGTTAATCCCCGCCGTTGTGGGCTAGATCAACGACAGCCGACCTTTCTTCACCCCTCAACCCGAGCCGCGGTGGTGCACCGAGTCCCACGGCGGTCGCCATGGTCGGCCCACTCTGCTAACGCGCCGTGGTGCTTGATTTTCATTAACTATGGGTGCTACACACTGGATAGGGCAAGGCGATCGTTGTGGTAGGCAGCTCACCTTAGATTGGAGTAACAGGGGCCCCACCCACGCGACACCGTGGTTGTCATGCTGCAATCCAAGTCCAGCGACGAATTCCCAATTTGCCCTAGATCCTCTGTGCATTCGAGTGCCACCAATGGATCCACGATGGCCAAGCGATGCCATAATGCCAACCTCCGCGATTCCATCGGGCTCATAGAGGAGTTGCCCGCGCGACGAATCTCACGCACCTCCCCGCCATCTTTTCTCTCCTATCTCGACCTCACTTGGCGCGGCGGTGCTTTCTTGATCTATAGAACGAGTAGACAGGGCGATTTATATAGACCCCGAGGCTTGGAAGGTGTTGAACAGGGGCGTGAGAATTTCTCGGTGGCAACGCGTGAGGTCCGCCTGGTTTGTTAGGGGAGGATGACGATTCTGGCAAGCCGAGACCACCAGGCAGTGGAACAAAGCAAGAGGAGGCAGATGGGGTCACGATCTAATGTGAAGGTCCCACCAGTCATTGAAGGGCTTCGAGCAGTGCGTGTGCCAAGCGCTAGGCCAGAGGCAAGAGACCACACATCTTGGGGTTTGAAGGAGGTCTTTAATGCGTGGACCAAGAGACTGCCCGGTGGGGCCCAGGTGTCAGCGTCAGTCTCCCTAGCTGGCCAGCGCGGTGACGAGGTTAATGGGCTGGCGCGTGGGATTGCCCTGTTGGGCCGACTAGGTAGTTTCAATCGAAGCGTGGGTTTTTCTTTTCTTTTATGTTTTCTTTTCATATTTTCTATTCTCTTTTTGATTTACAAATTTCAAATTCAAATCCAAGATAAAGCTTAAGAATTCAAATTTAATGCACACTCAGAAATGAATAGGGAGAACTTGGGAATACAAAAAATCACAAGAAAGCATAAGACAAGTGAGGCATGCGATTTTTATCCCATGCTTCTGCAAAGACTACATCCACATTGTGGTTTCCTCCTTTGGACAAGGGTTACACTCAACCCATGTCAATTGATCACGTAGATCAAACTTGAATGCCATAGTTCTTCCTTATATCAAGTATGTTTCCGTTCGCAAGGAATCTCCACAAGTTGGAGTCTCTTGCAGCCTTACAAAAGAATAATCTTACAACTCAGAGTGAGGGAGACAAAGTACACACACCAGAGCAAATCATAGCAACGCACGCAAGAAGGAAGATCATCAGTGCATAATGTCACAAAGACGCAAGAACACCTCAGAAATGTCATTTGGATCTCACTAAATCACTAGAACGCTTTGTTGCAGAGTGTCAGAGTGGTGGTGTGCTCTTAGGGTACTTGGGTACTGAATGGAGGTCCCTAGGGGTCTTTTATATAGTCTAAGAGGGCCTAGGAGCCATTGTGTCACACTCGGGTTTAGAAGGTAAACCAAATGCGAACCATGTATGTGCCAGGATCAGAAATTCACGTACACAACAATTACATAATTGGACATCATCACACAATGCTCAAATAATAGCGGAAATAAGTACTAATTTATTACATCATGATGACCAAAACATCCACAGAGTCATTAACATAAATCGAAGTGTTGAACGAAACGTAGTAAGATAAGGCCTTCACAGGCAGCCGACTAGAGGTTTGCAGCTAGTTTAGTTTAGAATTCCTCGGAGTCCTGAAACTCCTAAAAATCCTCCGTGTTTCCTTCATCTTCTCCTGAGCAATGGTTGAAATAGGAACAACCTGGTGTTTGGTGTTTAAGCAAGGGTGAGTACACATCAATGTACTCATCAAATGTCTCGATTGGTTGAAGTGGACTAGCTGTATGTGGGGTTAAGCTCAAAGCAGTTGCTTTTAGTTGGTCAGGTGTTTATCATTAATAGAAGCCAAGTTTTATTATAAAACCCAAGTTGATATTCCCAAAAGAAAGCACCTCCTCAGAGAGGAAAGTACCAGAAATTATAAGTATAGCCATCATCATTAAACCATCAACATAAATGAATCTAGAGTATCTCTAATCAAATAGGATACCAAGGCTGCTCTTAACCGTGAGCATGACTGATATACCAGTTTACAACCGTCTGCAGAGGTCGCACACTTTACCCATGAGTCGTGATCCCTTTCCAGCCTGGGTTTGCAAGACCTGATTTTCACAACCGAGGTGAATGGCTAGGGATTCACTATGTAGCCTTTACAAAGATTCTCCTAGTGTGTAGCTGCCCGTTAGGTTTCACCAGTCATACAAACAAAGTACTCCTCCCGAAGGTGGGTGACTAACAAAACCAAATCGAATGAACATCGACACCCACCCTTAGTAGAGCAAGCACAATGCGCACAATTTTAAAATTGCCTAGGGGCCTTTTCACAAAACTGCCATCTTCTTCCTCTCACCATGGCAATGGGAGGAGAGGGGGAAGGGGAGGGCTAGCCCTAGAAGGGAGAAGAGTGGGGTTGAGCCGGCCGCGGGGCCAGGGGCACGGGGGGCACGGCTCGACCGCCGCCAGGGAAGGCCATGCGCGCGCGGGGAGGGGGGCACCACCGTTGGGGGAGGAGAGGGAAGGGAGGGGGAGGCGCTGCACTAACGGGAATCGAAGAAACAAAGAACTCTATGTGCAACAATGGTGGAGGGGCTCACCGGAGAAGAAAACATCGCCGGAGCCGAGAGGAAAAATGCCCATTAGGGACAAATCGTCGGTTGGATCGAAGCTCTCGACGAGATGAACATAGAGGTACCCTCGTATTCTGCCAACGACGCACAGATCGAAAGTGATTACTCGCCGTAGTTGTCACTGGAGTTAGAACCGTCCTGAACTTCGGCGAGCAATTCCGGTGCGGATATAAACTAGGGAAACATTTCTGAAATTTGGAAAGGTCTCGATGAGAGGGTTCCAGCCATATATATATTGCTAGGGTTTGAAGATATTTTATTTTTCATAATTATCCAATTTTTAAAATTAAAAAAATCCAAAAAGACTGAAATCGCTCTTAATTTTTGGAAAATATCTCGAAGGCTTCAAATGTATGAAAATTCTTAGACATGATTTGGCATTCAATAAACTCAAAAACATATTTAGAACTTTTAAAAATGTTTTTAAGTATCTCAAATAAATAGATTTTGAATTTCGGAAAATAGAAAAATATTTAGAAAAATATGAAAATTTACCGAAAACTTCTATAAGATATATTAATATGTTTCAAACACTTCTTGCTTTTAGAAACATCTTGCAACATCATCAATTCAACAACCAAAACAACTTCTAGGGCTCCCACCAACATAGAATAAAATAACTCTCTATTGTTTTAATAAAGGGAAAAGAAAAACGAAGAAAGGAAAGGGTAACACCTGAATTTTAAGTACAGAGCAAAGAAATTTTTATACCCTAAATTTCAAAGTGTTACAGACCTATCCCTCTTAAAAGAATCTCACCCCAAAATTTAAGGTTGGATAGCAAAGAGTTCAGAATACTTGGCTTTCAGATCATCTTCGCGTTCCTACGTTGCTTCTTCCTCACAGTGGTGACCCCATCCGTGTAACAGCCTAAACCTATCAATTGAAAATAACTCAGTTTGAATTATTAACTTCTAATAGATAGGAAAAATATTTATATTTTTAAATAATAGATTGAATAATTTCTTGAATAGATAAATTTTATCAAGTGTGTGATGCATTCATGTTAAAGCACAAATTTGGTTTGAATTGATCTACAAATCTAATTCCTAGATTTAATTCCCTGAAAAAAACCTCGGTTGTTAAAATAGTAAAATTTTACTAAATAATGTTTTCCAAAAAATAGCGTTAAAATATTCTTGAATTCATTCTCATTTTTGGAATACATACATATGTATATTTATTATTGGGGTTTATTTCTTGGCGCGAATCTTTCCATAGAAATATAATGAGTTGCTACAATATTTCGTGAAAATATGTCAATAATATTCTTAGTTTTATTTTGAATTTTTGAAATATTTATATTGATTATATATATTCTATTATTTAAAGAGAAGGATTTGTAAATAAAAAAACCTCCGCTCACACACCTGGGCCAAATCCCACCCAAGCCAACGTGCCAACTCCATTCTCTCTCTATTACACTTACAAGCGAGCTCCACCACTCCATTTTCTTTTCCTGAGTTTCTTCCTCGTATGAGCAGGCTGGTCGTTCGCACGTCCCTCGCTCTAGCGCATGAAAAAGAAAAAAAAGAAGGCCGCTATCTTGGACTGCACTCACCAGCTGTTCAACACCTCGCCTCGCTTCCTTGATGTGGACGGTGTCCGCTCCTCGCCCGTTACCCTTTCTATGTGGCCGAGCTCTTCGTCTCCCTTTGTCATTTCTCCTCCCATTGATACCATAAATAGAGCTTTACTGTTAGTGTTTTTCTAGCAATCAATAGTGCACAATGGCCATCAAAATGCATGAATGGCGCCATCAAATGTCCTCTTTCCCCTGCCTACTCTCCTATAAAGTATCAGCAACTTCTTCTTCCCCTTCTCTCCCACCATTTCTTCCGGCTGCTACAGTGCTCATGGAATCGTTCTAGATCACGTAGCTCGCAACCACTTTCGCTCCTCTGCTCGTTATCTCCTGCACGCCCTAGCGAAATCACTGTCGTGCTTCTGCTCTGGCCGTCACATTACCAGTGATCTGCCTCTGAACCTTCCCTTGTGACCCAGCGCTAAGAACCCTACTCATCTGCTCCCTGCTCAGTTCGTCGAAACCTCCTGTGACCCGGCACTAAGAGCCCTACTCAGCTGCTCCCTGCTCAGTTCGTCGAACCCTCCTCCCCTGCTCAACTCCATGCGCCCAGCTCCGTCAGCTCACCAGAACCTCTCGCCAAAGCCACGACAATTTTGCCTGCGCGCCCACGCCACCGGCTGTTTCCCCCACTGCTGCTCGCCGCCATGCTACGCAGTACCTCGTCGAAACTCCTGCTGCCGCACCACCGTTTGGGCCACCGTCCTCGCCATGTCGGAGGCCCCGCGTCGTGCTCGCGCTTGCTGGAGGCTTGTCGCCATCGCATGGTTGCCTCTGCTGCGTGCTCTATTGCTCTCTCGCTCCTGCTCATCGAAGGTAAAAGAAAGGTCCAATTTTACATGCTACTTCCTATCATCTACGGTTAATTTTAAGCTAACCCCTGCAACAATTTTCCCTATTTCGAAATGCGCGTCCAAGACTCAAATACATTAAATATTAATTTGGTAACTTCATAAATTGGTGTACGCATCTTAAATAATTTATTGCAATAATTTACATGTTTTCGAAAATAAGTTTGAATTATGGTTGTATAATAGATTTATGGGTAATTTATCTGATTGGGAAATTAAAAAGAAAACTAGAACACAATTTTTCATAGTTAATTAGTAGAAATATAATTGTACTTCATCCTAAAATTTAAATAAGATTTATATTCAAGCTTTATATGTTGCATGCATAATTATATTATTTATTCACACTAAGGGGAATAGAGTTATCTAATAATATTAATATAGCTTAATTCAGTGTCCACATAACTAAAATAATATATTACATCTCACAATGTTTAAAGGTGCTATAGAGTTTTTTTCTAAAATAAGTGTTAAAATGGATTAATTAGTGTTCTTGTTTTTATAAACCAAAATTATAGTTTATATAATATCGAATACAATTTTCTTATTAATAAATTAGATTATTTATTCTAAATTAAAATGACTTAGTTAGCTTTCTAGGCATGATTAATCTGTCCATCAAGTCGAGTCTATATTATTTACACCACTTAGTTTTTCCCAAAGAATAAAATAATGTAATTAGTATTCATGTTGTTTCTATAATTAAAATGTTAATGTATATATTGACTTTGAATATAGCTTTATTAAAAATAATATAGGCTATTGGGGGCTTGCTTCGTTGCCGAAGGTCCTTTGAGAAGAAGCACCTTCGAAAGATCAGCGTATAATCAAACACAGCGTGAAGGTACACGTCGAAGCTACTATTCAGAAAGCTTCGGCATAGCAACATGCCTTGAGACGAAGGGCTGCACCGACTTAAGGAGGAAAAGACCGTTCGATCCATGATGATTTGTGTTATGATTGTAACTAGTCATCAGGGGCATAAATGTAATTCTGATCAGGCTGCGTCCCGTGCCTATAAATAGGTGAACAGTACCCCCGTACTATTCACGCTGACTGGTATTTGCTCGCGCGTCACGCTTGGAGTTTTACCTTCTGTCAAGCCGAAGGTATAAATGTAATTCAATATTGTTCATGTTTATCCATGATAATCAAAAGAATATATATATATATTAATAATGTTATATGATTATTCTTGTTGTTCTTCATATTTCATATGCTTCTTCTTTCATTAATATACACTGCGATGATGAAGGTTCATCCTTCGTGATCTTCGTCTGAAGATCATTATATCATAAGGGAAATAATGCTTCGAAGGACGAAGGGCATTAACCTTTAACATTTTTGTGTTGCCTTGTTCTTAACCCGAAGCATTTGAGAACAAGTCCCTAACATTGGCGCCCACCTCTGGTGAACTCACTTCCACTTTTGAGCTGATGGCTTCGTTCAGCAACCAAGTCGTAGCACCTTCGGCTATAAAGTTTGTGCTCCCGATAACAGACGGTTCAAGCTCAGAGTCAGCTAACAAGAAGTAGAAGAAGGAAGCGCAGAGAAGGGTACAACATGTTGGGGTGCAGGGACCCTTTATCAAGTCCAAATGGTCCCACATCCCAATCACCTTCTCCCAGGAGGACCTTCAGCTCAAGGATTACCCTCACAATGATGCTATGGTCATATCTTGTGTCATCAAGGGGTTTCTGGTCCATAATGTTCTAGTTGACACAGGCAGTGCAACGGATATCATATTTGCTAAGGCCTTCAGACAGATGCAAGAGCCAGAAGACAAGATTCATGATGCTACACACCCTCTTTGTGGCTTTGGAGGAAGGCAGATTGTGGCACTTGGCAAAATCACAATGCCAGTTACCTTCGGCTATGTCCACAATATAAGAACTGAGCAAGTTATTTTTGACATTGTTGACATGGAGTACCCATACAATGCAATCATTGGTCGAGGGACACTCAATGCTTTCGAAGCTATACTCCATCTAGCATACTTATGCATGAAGATACCTTTGGAGCAAGGACCCATCACTATCCATGGAGGTCAAGAAGCTGCCAGAAAGGCTGAAGGAAATTAGACAGATTCAAAAGCAATCCATAACATAGACGAAGCCGAAGCTTGTCAACAGTTTAAGCATAAAAGAGAGAAGGCTGCTTCGGCAGATTAGCCGAAGCCTATGCTACTATGCAAAGACATAGCAGAACAAAGGGTGCTGCTGGGATCTCAGCTATCTAATGAGCAAGAGAAGACTTTGATAAGATTTTTATTCAACAACAAAGGTGTCTTTGCTTGGTCAGACAATGATCTTTGTGGTGTCAATAGAGATGTTATCGAGCATTCACTCAATGTGGATCCATCCTTCAGGCCAAGAAAACAAAGGCTTCGCAAGATGTCTAAAGACAAAGCTGAAGGTGCTCGGAATGAAGTAAAGAGACTTCTTAGTGCTAGTGTCATCAGAGAGGTGAAATATCCGGAATGGCTAGCCAACACTGTTATGGTAAAGAAGGCCAATGGTAAATGGAGAATGTGCATTGATTTCACAGATCTTAATAAGGCCTGTCCAAAGGACGAGTTCCCATTGCCAAGAATAGATTCTCTAGTCGATGCAGCAACTTCTTCAGAGCTCATGAGTCTACTGGATTGTTACTCAGGCTATCATCAAATTTGGATGAAGAAGGAAGACAAGCTGAAGACTAGCTTCATAACTCCCAGTGGCACCTATTGCTACCTTCGGATGCCTGAGGGGCTCAAGAATGCTGGAGGAAGCTTCAGCAGAATGACAACTAAGGTCCTTCATTCTCAAATAGGTAGGAATGTACTGACCTATGTTGATGATATTATAGTGAAAAGCACGAAGCAAGAAAATCACATTGCTGATTTGCAAGAAACATTTGCCAATTTTAGGCAAGTTGGCCTGAAGTTGAATCCAGAAAAGTGTGTTTTTGGGGTGAAGAAGGGCAAGTTCCTTGGCTGTTTGGTATCAACAAAGGGAATTGTAGCCAACCCGAGCAAGATTGAAGCTATCCTTTGGATGGAGCCGCCAAGCACAAAGAAAGGGGCCCAACGGCTGGCAGGAAGATTAACATCATTAAACAGATTCATATCCAGATTAGCAGAAAGAAATCTGCCATTCTTTGAAATACTGAAGTCAGCCGAATTTTTTCAATGGGGTCTGGCCCAGCAAAAAGCTTTTGAAGAGCTGAAGCAATACTTGATTGATCTAACAACACTAACTCCACCTTCGCCAGTGGCTCCATTACTTTTATATGTGGCAGCCTCGCACTCTGCAGTTAGTGCGGCTCTTGTACAGGAGAAGCTAGATGGCCAAATCAAAAAGCAGGCTCCAGTGTACTTCATCTCTGAAGTCTTAAGTTTATCAAAGAAAAATTATACAGAGTTGGAGAAGGTGTTGTATGGTGTGTTAATGGCTTCTAGGAAGCTTCAGCATTATTTTCAAGCATATCACATAATTGTTCCTTCGTCACAGCCCCTGAAGGACATAATGAGGAACAGAGAAGCTACTGGAAGGATTGGAAAATGGGCTGTGGAGCTTAACGAGTTCAGTATTGATTATGTACATAGATCCTCAATTCAGTCCTAGACGTTAGCAAACTTCATTGCTGATTGGATGCCAGGGGTTTAGGAACAGGAAACCAATAAAGATGCCGAAGCTTGGACAGTATTCTGTGATGGTTCTTGGGGAACCTTCGGCGCAGGAGCAGCTGCGGTCCTAGTTGCGCCTTCCAAAATCAAAACATGTTATGCAGCAAAGCTTGATTTCAGTTGTACAAATAACATTGTTGAATACGAAGCACTTCTATTGGGTCTTCAGAAGTTAAAAGCAATGGGTATAAGAGGGGCTATCCTTAAAACTGACTCTCAAGTCATTTCTGGTCATATAGACAAAAGTAGTAAGGCGAGAGATCTGAAGCTCGAAAAATATCTGGATACAGTTCGAAGGTTGGAGGCTTCTTTCGAAGGTTTTTTTGTCAAGAATATTCCAAGAGGAGAAAATGAACATGCTGATTTGTTAGCCAAATCAGCGGCACAGGGGCTCCCTCTACCTTCTGAAGTATTCTTCGAAACAATAAAAGCATCTTCGGTTGAACTTATGGAGAGAGCAGTGCTTACAATTTCTCCTATACATAGTGAAGATTGGAGAACTGAAATTATATTTTTTCTTCAAGGTAATTGTCTTTCGGATGACGAAGCTTATAATAAGAGAATGGAGGCAAGGATAAGACCATATGTGATGATAGAGGGGGAATTATATAAGCATGGAGTTTGTTCTCCACTCCTCAAGTGTCTATCCAGAACCGAAGGTATAGAATTAATGGAGATACATATAGGTCTATGTGGATCTCACATTGGGTCCAGGCCCTTATTGGGAAAGGTGTTTGGACAAGGATTTTATTGGCCGAAGGCAGCTTCGGATGCAACAGAGTTAGTTCAAAAGTGCGAGAATTGCCAAAAATGTGCAAGAAATCAGAAGCAACCTTCGTCTCTCACACAGCTGATACAACCTACTTGGCCGTTGCAAAGATGGGGCCTAGATCTGTTAGGCCCACTTCCACCAGCGCAAGGTAATTTGAAATATGTTGTGGTGGCTGTAGAATATTTTTCTAAGTGGATTGAAGCAAATCTTTTGGCTACAGTAACTTCAATCATAGTCCAAAAATTATTTTGGCAAAATATTGTTTGTCGCTTCGGCATGCCGAAGGCTATAACTGTGGACAACGGAACACAGTTTGATGCTGAAACATTCAAAGATTTCTGTGACCAAATTGGCACAAAGATTCATTTTGCATCAGTAAGGCACCCAGAATCAAATGGACTGGTAGAAAGAGCAAATGGCATAATAATGACAGGAATAATGAAGCTAATCTTCAATCAGTCCAAAGGAAAGTGGCCAGATGAGTTGATCAAAGTGGTGTGGAGCCACAACACAACTGTGTCAAGATCAACAGGTTTTACACCTTTCAAACTATTATTCGTTGACGAAGCTATAACTCCAGAAGAAGCTAAAGCAGGATCAATAAGAACAGTAGCTTCGGCAGAAGACGAAGCTGATTATCATGTAGCAAAAGATACTATAGAGGGGACCAGACTTCAGGCTATAGAGAACATCAACAAATACCAAGCCGAAACAATAAAATGACACGATAGAAAAGTTCGGTTGAAAAATACCAAGCCAGGGCAATTGGTGCTTCGGAGAGTGGCCAATCCGGACATAGTAGGCAAGTTGCAGCTGAAGTGGGAAGGACCTTTTCTGGTGGTATCTTCGTCGAGGCCCGATTCTTATAGATTGAAGAATATGGACGGCAACGACATACCTAGATCTTGGAATGTCGATGAGCTTCAGCGATATTATGTGTAATTTGATGTAATCTTTTTTCATTTTTTCTATGGCTCCCTTTTCCTTTCAAAGGGGGAGAAAGGTTTTTAATAGGGCCATAGCTTGTAATTTTTCCTTTCTTATCTAGCTCCATGAGAGCCAAATCCCCCAAAAGAATGTAAAATGTAAAATTTGAGCATGCACCATCGAGTGCAGAGGAAAAAAAGAAAGAGAAAAGCAGGGAGAAGCTCAAAAGTCGTCCCCAAGGGGATGCAGAGCATGACGAAGCTACAAAAAGTCGTTCGTAAGGGAGCGCAGCGTAAGTTTTCTGCTCAAAAGTCGTTCCTAAGGGAATGCAGAGCCCAATACCGCCGAAATATAAGGCGAAGAAGTTCAAAAGTCGTTCCTAAGGGGATGCAGAACTTATACCGTCGAAATAGAAGGCGAAGAAGTTCAAAAGACGTTCCTAAGGGGATGCAGAACTTATACCGTCGAAATAGAAGGCGAAGAAGTTCAAAAATCGTTCCTAAGAGGATGCAGAACTTATACCACCGAAATAGAAGGTGAAGAAGCTCAAAAGACATTCCTAAGGGGATGCAGAGCTTAAGACTCAAAAGACGTTCCTTAGGGGATGCAGAGTCCGGATGTGGCTTCGTATGCGTGTGTTTGGACATTCATTTGCACACTACATCACATCATTCATTGCATTCATACACATTCATTTAGACATTCGTAGGATCATCATCATCATAACATAGAGTACAAACAGATGCTTTGGCTTTGATGACAAGGCTTTAATGAGTATAAAGAAGCAAAGATATGCTTCGTTGTGTACGAAAAGAAGGGAAGGTGTTTTTCGCCTTCGGCTCAAAAGATATAAGTTTCGTCCACATCAAAGCAATTCACACACGGATAAAAAAGGTAAAAATATATTACAAGGTATGGACAAATTTACAGAGTAGTGTTTTGATTCCTAAATTACAATATCTTTTACAAATATAATTCAAATGTCTCTAAAAAGCTTTGTGTAGTAGCTTCATCAGTCTCCGTCAAGCTTCGGATTATTAACCTTCGGCATCGTCATCCTATACACAACAAAGCAGTATAAGGTAAAAAGTAATCTCAGGAGAAGGTAAGTAGAAGGTACAAGTTTAAATACCAGCTTAAGATGACTTCGAGCTTCGTCACCAGCTAAGTCTCGCCCACCCTTCGTCCAAATTTGTGTTAGAAATCTATTTCCAATGCTTTGGGCCAGGCTGGGGATGTCAGTCAAATCCGCTGGTGATAGGCTGAAGTTCGGCCTGTTTACAATCTTTCTGTGCATGCAACCAGCCTTCATAAAGGCTACAGCTGTGCCGCGAGAAGCCAGCAGGGCACAGAAGTCGCCGTGCCCAGCTATTACTTCGTCAAGCGCCTCAACTTCGCTCTCAATATGTTCGAAGGTGCTTGGCTGATCTTCAACCGAAGGTTCAAATTTGTCAGAGCTAGCTCCCACTGAGTTGAAGACCTGTTTCAGCCGTTGCACGCACCGGATGCCGAAGTTCAAGCATCTGTCCTGAAGCTCTTTTAATGATTTTTGCAGATTCAAACTTTTCTCGATTTCGGCTTCAAGCTTCGCATCAAAATTCTTCTTTTCTTGCTCAAAGCTTTCTGATTTTTGGAGGAGTTCATCATTTAATTTAGCAACTTCGGCTTGGGCTTCCGCCAATGAACCCTCCATTGTCTGAAGAAGGAAATCTTTCTTTTCTAGAGAAGCTTCATGATCTTTGATCTTCTTTTCCAGACCCTCGATTATAACCTCATTCTTTTTATCTTCAATATCTTGCTGCATTCTCAGCGCTTTGCTTAATAACATACTCTATACAAAATAACCTTCATCAGAAATCTTTGCTTCATGAAAAAACAGTAAAAGTTGAGGGGAAAACTTTACCTTAAAATTAGAATAGAATAAGCTGCCGACGATATGTTGTCGTCGGTAGCTGCTGATGTCGGCTTCAAGCTTCGGAAAACCAACACTCTTCGACAGAATGCTGATAATTTTCGCCTCGGTGCGGTCTTAGATGCACTCCAAGGACTCTTCATCAACGCCACCAAAAAGCATGGCTCCTGATTGGTATCCACAGGATATAACATACTCCTACAACTCCTCCTTCTCGGCCTTAGATAATTCTTGACCAATTAGATTTTGAAAGTTAAAGTTTTTTCCTTCTGAAGTATCTTCGGCAATTTCTTTCCCTTTCCCAGGCACTACGGCCAGGGCTTCTTCTGTAACCATAGTAGTCTCCTCCGTGGCCAAATCCAAGAGCACTTTATCAATAGCAGATAATGTGCTCTCCAGATTGGTAGCTTCAGCAGTCGCAGCTTCGGCAGAAGTAGTAGCCTTGGCAGCGGGTGTCATTTTTGATGCTGAGGCCGGCGGTGGTGTTTCCTCAATGGCCTGCATGACAGTAATAATTCTTCGCTTTTTTGGTCCAACCACCTTTTTCACTGCCGAAGGCTCATCCTTTTTCTGTAAAAGCTTCGTCAGATGCGGCCCAAAAGGACTTAGCAGCTTGATAGGTAAGGATTCGGTCATTACCTTTAAAATTTCTTCTACTTCAGTAGCAGAAGGCGTTGAAGGAGCTTCCTCTTCTATCTTAGCCATCTTCGGCTCTGGAGTTGTAGTTTTTCTCTTCCTCGAGGTTGCCACCTTTGGCTCAGGACTGGATTTTGTCTTTTTTAGAGTTTTTTCGTCCTCTTTCACCATCCTAGCAGCCTGTCTGTTCATGACACTGATAACCCTTTTTCTCTTTAGCCCTTCGGCACCCTTGCTCAGTCATTCATAGTCAGGGTATTCAAAGTTTAAAGCGTCCATTACCCGGTTCAACCTTCGTTTTGGTCGGGTGCCGAAGGCTGCAGTCATCAGTTGATCTTCTTTTTTGGTATAATTGCCCAAAATTTCATTGCACATAGTCTCAATCATCTCTAGCCATTCTTGGCAGGGCTCTTTAAATTGTTTCTCAAACTTGAAGCGATAGGGCAATTGAACAAGTTCACCCTTCTTCTTTGTTCCTTTTAGCTTCGGCATACTCCATTCACTCAATGTTGGAGATACTCTATTTGCCAAGTATTGTTGCACTAGATCCCTGGTGCTGATATGTTCAACCACCACTCTGAATTCTGCTACAACTAGCTGACATGGTAACCCTGGCTTCATGTTGCACAATGGTCTGGTCATCCCGAAACTTAAACTCAGTGGGCTCATGACCAGCGTCTTTAGCTTCTCCCTCTTCTTCTCATCGGCCTTGATATAAAACCACTCACTTTTCTAGCCAATTGGCCACTTGGTGCGATAATTAAGGACCGGAGCCTTCGTATCCTTGCGATACATGAAGTTATAACAACCAAAATTTTCATGCAGACCGTCTTCTCTAGCCTTTGTTTGGTAATGTAGCTCATGCACTCGGTAAAAAGCTTCAGCATTTGAGTCCAATCCTTGGCTTTGAAGGGCCCAGATAAAGATGCTGAGCCTAACGATAGCGTTAGGAGTCAACTGATGAAGATAGATTTCATAATTATCCAAAACTTCTCCAATCATCTCGTTCAGCAGGAACCGTAATCCTGCTCTGAAAAAACTTTTAAGAACTACTACTTCATCATCCTTCGGTGTTAGAGTGGTTTCTTCCCCAACAAAGCGAATAAGCTTCTTCTTAGCTTCTCCGAAGTAGCCTAGTTTTATCATCATGGGCATATCAGCTTCAGACACAGTAGATTTTTCAAAATCCAAGTGGCTGGGTTTCGATGGGATCAGAATGCCATAATCTTCTTCTTCTTCATCAACATTTTCTTCCTCAACATCTGCTTGTTCAGCTTCGACAGCAGGTGCACCTTCTTCAATGGCTCTTTCCATCATAACTAAACTCGATTGTCTCATAACTTCGGAGATCGGGGCAGTATCGGTGGCTTCGGCCTCCTCTCCGTCACGGGTCACCCTCGCGGTAGAGCGCACTCTGGCCATTTGATTATGAATTTCTTGCAGTTTTTACGAAGCTGATGATTTTTGCAGTTTTTGACGAAGCTTCCTCTTTTGACGAAGTTAATCCAAGATGATGGTTTGCTCGAGAATGCGGTGAAAAAGCTTTGGCTATGGTCAAATTTTTCAACAGCACAACAGTGCAATGGCAATGAATGCTGTGGTAACTTCACACCTACCCGTCTGTTTATATAGTGCTGCAGGTGTGAAAGGGAATTAGGCTTACACCTAGTTCCTAAATAATTTTGGTGGTTGAATTGCCCAACACAAACATTGGACTAACTAGTTTACTCTAGTGCATAAGTTATACAGGTGCAAAAGGTTCACAATCAGACAATAAAAAGACCAAGTGTTGGATTCAACAATGGAGCAGCAAGGCAAACGAGGGCTCCTCTAGCTGGAGGCACCGGACTGTCTGGTGTGCACCGGACTGTCCGGTGCGGCCAGAGGACTTCGACTTCAAACTCTTCGCCCTCGGGATTTCTCGGAAGCCGGCGCGCTATAATTCACCGGACTGTCCGGTGTGCACCGGACATGTCCGGTGCTCCAAGGAAACGCGGCCTCCGGAACTCGCCAGCCTCGGGTTCGCTCAGAAGCCACTCCGCTAAAATTCACCGGACTGTCCGGTGTGCACCGGACTGTCCGGTGTACCAGTGGAGCAACGGCTCCCTGCGGCGCCAACGGCTCCCTGCGGAGCATTAAATGCGCGCGCAGCGCGCGCAGTCGTCAGGCACGCCCATGCCGGTGCACCGGACATCAAACAGTACATGTCCGGTGTGCACCGGACACCCAGGAGGGCCCAGAAGTCAGAAGCTCCAACGGTCAGAATCCAACGGCAATGGTGACGTGGCAGGGGCACCGGACTGTCCGGTGTGCACCGGACTGTCCGGTGCGCCATCGAACAGAGGAGTTCCAGCAACGGTCACTTTTGGTGGTTGGGGCTATAAATAC
The DNA here is from genome assembly GCA_029449295.1 of Zea luxurians. Lineage (NCBI taxonomy): Eukaryota > Viridiplantae > Streptophyta > Magnoliopsida > Poales > Poaceae > Zea > Zea luxurians. The sequence continues at coordinate 210,028 of JAOPSE010000722.1, forward strand.
CCCAACCACCCCACATTCATTGCCATCCAAGTTTTCCACTTCTCAACTACTACAAGAGCTCTAACATTCAATTCTAGACACACCAAAGAGATCAAATCCTCTCCAATTCCACTCAAGCCCTTAGTGACTAGCGAGAGAGATTTGCCGTGTTCTTTTGAGCTCTTGCGCTTGGATCGCATTCTTTTCTTTCTCACTTGTTCTTGAGATCATCACTCAATTGTAACCAAGGCAAGAGGCACCAATTGTGTGGTGGCCCTTGCGGGGAAGTTTTGTTCCCGGTTGATTGAGAAGAAGAGAAAGCTCACTCGATCCGTGGGATCGTTTGAGAGAGGGAAGGGTTGAAAGAGACCCGGCCTTTGTGGCCTCCTCAACGGGGAGTAGGTTTGCGAGAACCGAACCTCGGTAAAACAAATCCTCGTGTCACACTCTTATTTGCTTGCGATTTGTTTTTGCGCCCTCTCTCGCGGACTCGTTTCTTTATTACTAACGCTAACCCGGCTTGTAGTTGTGATTATTTTTGCAAATTTCAGTTTCGCCCTATTCACCCCCCCTCTAGGCGACTATCAATTGGTATCAGAGCCCGGTGCTTCATTAGAGCCTAACCGCTCGAAGTGATGTCGGGAGATCACACCAAGAGGGAGATGGAGACCGGCGATGACAAGCCCACTACAAGTCAAGGGAGCACTTCATCTTCATCGGAAGAGTCCCGCACCAAGAGAAGAGAGAAGAAGAAGAAATCCTCCAAGCGGAAGGAGAAAAGATCTTCCTCTTCTCACCACAAAGAGAAGAAGGAAAAATCTTCTTCTCACAAGCCGCATCGGAGTGGGGACAAGCACAAAAGGATGAGGAAGGTGGTCTACTACGAGACCGACACTTCATCAACATCTACCTCCGGCTCCGACGCGGCGTCCGTCACTTCTAAACGCCAAGAGCGTAAGAAGTATAGTAAGATCCCCCTACGCTACCCTCGCGTTCCTAAACATACACCTTTACTTTCCGTCCCATTAGGCAAACCACCAACTTTTAATGGTGAAGATTATGCTATGTGGAGTAATTTGATGCGATTTCATCTAACCTCTCTCCACAAAAGATTATGGGATATTGTTGAGTATGGTGTACAGGTACCATCCGTAGGGGATGAAGACTACGACACGGACGAAGTGGCCCAAATCGAGCACTTCAACTCCCAAGCCGCAACCATCCTTCTTGCCTCTCTAAGCAAGGAGGAATACAACAAAGTACAAGGGTTGAAGAACGCCAAGGAGATTTGGGACCTACTCAAAACGGCGCACGAGGGTGATGAACTCACCAAGATCACCAAGCGGGAAACGATCGAGGGGGAGCTCGGTCGCTTCCGTCTTCGCCAAGGGGAGGAGCCACAAGACATGTACAACCGGCTCAAGACCTTGGTGAACCAAGTGCGCAACCTCGGGAGCGCAAAATGGGATGACCACGAAGTGGTTAAGGTTATTCTAAGAGCCCTTATTTTCCTTAACCCTACTCAAGTACAATTAATTCGTGGCAATCCTAGATATACACAAATGACCCCCGAGGAAGTCATCGGGAATTTTGTTAGTTTTGAATGCATGATTAAGGGCTCCAAGAAGATCAACGAGCTTGATGAGCCTTCCACATCCGAGGCGCAACCCGTGGCCTTCAAGGCAACGGAGGAGAAGAAGGAGGAGTCTACACCAAGTAGACAACCAATTGACGCCTCCAAGCTCGACAACGAGGAGATGGCCCTAATCATCAAAAGCTTCCGGCAAATCCTCAAACAAAGGAAGGGGAAGGACTATAAATCCCGTTCCAAGAAGGTTTGCTACAAGTGTGGTAAGCCCGGTCACTTTATTGCTAAATGTCCATTCTCAAGTGATAGTGACAGGGGTGACGACAAGAAGGGCAAGAGGAAGGAAAAGAAGAAGTACTACAAGAAGAAGGGCGGCGATGCCCATGTTTGTCGGGAGTGGGACTCCGACGAAAGCTCAAGCGACTCCTCCGACGACGAGGACGCCGCCAACATCGCCGTCACCAAGGGCCTCCTCTTCCCCAACGTCGGCCACAAGTGCCTCATGGCCAAGGACGGCAAAAAGAAGGTAAAATCAAAGTCCTCCACTAAATATGAAACATCTAGTGATGAGGATGATGATAAAAATGAAGAGGATAACTTACGCATTCTTTTTGCCAACCTTAACATGGAACAAAAGGAAAAATTAAATGAGCTAATTAGTGCCATCCATGAAAAGGATGATCTCTTGGATTCCCAAGAGGACTTCCTAATCAAGGAAAACAAGAAACATGTTAAGGTTAAAAATGCTTATGCTCTAGAAAGAGAAAAATGTGAAAAATTGTCTAGTGAGCTAAGCACTTGTCATGAGACTTTAGACAACCTTAGAAATGAAAATGCAAATTTGTTAGCTAAGGTTGATTCTCATGTTTGCATTGATCCTAGAAATAATAATGTTGATTTGCTTGCTAGGATTGATAAGTTGAATGTTTCCATTGCTAGCCTTAGAAATGAAAATGAGAAATTAATTGCTAAGGCTAAGGATTTTGATGTTTGCAATGCTACTATTTCCGACCTTAGAACTAAAAATGATATGTTGCATGCTAAGGTTGTTGAACTTAAAACTTGCAAACCCTCTACATCTCATGTTGAGCATGTTTCCATTTGTACTAGATGTAGAGACATTAATGTTGATGCTATCCATGATCACCTAGCCTTAATTAAACAACAAAATGATCACATAGCTCAACTTAATGCTAAAATTAGAGAGCATGACTTAGAAAATGAAAAATTTAAATTGGCTAGAAGCATGCTCTATAATGGGAGACGCCCGGGCATTAAGGACGGCATTGGCTTCCAAAGGGGAGACAATGTCAAAATTAATGCCCCTCCTAAGAACTTGTCTAACTTTGTTAAGGGCAAGGCTCCCATGCCTCAGGATAATGAGGGTTACATTTTGTACCCTGCCGGGTATCCTGAGAGTAAAATTAAGAAAATTCATTCTAGGAAGTCTCACTCTGGCCCTAATTATGCTTTTATGTATAAGGGTGAGACATCTAGATCTAGGCAACCAACCCATGCCAAGTTGCCTAGAAAGAAAACTATTAATGCATCAAATGATCATGCCATTTCATTTAAAACTTTTGATGCATCTTATGTGTTGACTAGCAAATCTGGCAAGGTAGTTGCCAAAATTGTTGGGGGCAAACACAAGGGCTCCAAGACTTGTGTTTGGGTACCCAAAGTTCTTGTATCTAATGCCAAAGGACCCAAAACCGTTTGGGTACCTAAAACAAAGAACTAAACTTGTTTTGTAGGTTTATGCATCCGGGGGCACAAGTTGGATACTCGACAGCGGGTGTACAAACCACATGACAGGGGAGAAAAGGATGTTCTCCTCATATGAGAAAAACCAAGATCCCCAACGAGCTATCACATTCGGGGATGGAAATCAAGGTTTGGTCAAAGGTTTGGGTAAAATTGCTATATCTCCTGACCATTCCATTTCTAATGTTTTTCTTGTAGATTCCTTAGATTACAATTTGCTTTCCGTATCCCAATTATGTCAAATGGGCTACAACTGTCTTTTTACTGATATAGGTGTAACTGTCTTTAGAAGAAGTGATGATTCAATAGCTTTTAAGGGAGTGTTAGAGGGTCAGCTATACTTAGTAGATTTTCATAGAGCTGAGCTCAACACTTGCTTGATTGCTAAGACTAACTTGGGTTGGCTCTGGCACCGCCGACTAGCCCATGTTGGAATGAAGAATCTTCACAAGCTTCTGAAGGGAGAACACATTTTGGGACTAACCGATGTTCATTTTGAGAAAGACAGGATTTGTAGCGCTTGCCAAGCTGGGAAGCAAGTTGGTGTCCATCATCCACACAAAAACATCATGACTACCGACAGGCCACTGGAGCTCCTTCACATGGATTTGTTCGGCCCGATCGCTTACATAAGCATCGGCGGTAGTAAGTATTGCCTTGTAATTGTGGATGACTATTCTCGCTTCACTTGGGTATTCTTTTTGCAGGAAAAATCACAAACCCAAGAGACCTTAAAGGGATTCTTGAGACGGGCTCAAAATGAGTTCGGCTTAAGGATCAAGAAAATTAGAAGCGACAATGGGACGGAGTTCAAGAACTCTCAAATTGAAGGCTTTCTTGAGGAGCAGGGCATCAAGCATGAGTTCTCTTCTCCCTACACTCCACAACAAAATGGTGTAGTGGAGAGGAAGAATCGAACTCTATTGGACATGGCAAGGACCATGCTTGATGAGTACAAGACACCGGATCGGTTTTGGGCCGAGGCGGTCAACACCGCCTGCTACGCCATCAACCGGTTATATCTTCACCGAATCCTCAAGAAGACATCTTATGAACTCCTAACCGGTAAAAAGCCCAATATTTCATATTTTAGAGTTTTTGGTAGCAAATGTTTTATTCTTGTCAAAAGAGGTAGAAAATCTAAATTTGCTCCTAAAACTGTAGAAGGCTTTTTACTAGGATATGACTCAAACACAAGGGCATATAGAGTCTTTAACAAGTCCTCAGGACTTGTTGAAGTTTCTTGTGACGTTGTGTTTGATGAGACTAACAGCTCTCAAGTAGAGCAAGTTGATCTTGATGATGTAGGTGAAGAACAGGCTCCATGCATAGCGCTAAGAAACATGTCCATCGGGGATGTGTGTCCTAAGGAATCCGAAGAGCCTCCAAATGCACAAGATCAACCATCCTCCTCCATGCAAGCATCTCCACCAACTCAAGTTGAGGATGAGGCTCAAAATGTTGAACAAGAAGATCAAGAAGATGAGCCACCTCAAAATCAAGGGGGAGATGCAAATGATGAAGACAAGGAGGATGAACAACCAAGGCCGCCACACCCAAGAGTCCACCAAGCAATACAACGAGATCACCCCGTCGACACTATCCTTGGCGATATTCATAAGGGGGTAACTACTCGATCTCGTGTTGCTCATTTTTGTGAACATTACTCGTTTGTTTCCTCTATTGAGCCAACCAGGGTAGAGGAAGCACTACAAGATTCGGATTGGGTGATGGCGATGCAAGAGGAGCTCAACAATTTCACGAGGAACGAGGTATGGCACTTAGTTCCACGTCCCAATCAAAATGTTGTAGGAACCAAGTGGGTCTTCCGCAACAAGCAAGACGAGCATGGTGTGGTGACAAGGAACAAAGCTCGACTCGTGGCCAAGGGTTATTCACAAGTCGAAGGTTTGGATTTTGGTGAAACCTATGCACCCGTAGCTAGGCTTGAGTCAATTCGCATATTATTGGCCTATGCTACTTACCATGGCTTCAAGCTTTATCAAATGGACGTGAAGAGTGCCTTCCTCAATGGACCAATCAAGGAAGAGGTCTATGTTGAGCAACCTCCCGGCTTTGAAGACAGTGAGTACCCTAACCATGTTTATAGGCTCTCTAAGGCGCTTTATGGGCTCAAGCAAGCCCCAAGAGCATGGTATGAATGCCTTAGAGATTTCCTTATTGCAAATGGCTTCAAAGTCGGCAAGGCCGATCCTACTTTGTTCACTAAAACTCTTGACAATGATTTGTTTGTATGCCAAATTTATGTTGATGATATTATATTTGGGTCTACTAACAAATCTACATGTGAAGAATTTAGTAGGATCATGACACAGAAATTCGAGATGTCGATGATGGGGGAGTTGAAGTATTTCCTAGGATTCCAAGTCAAGCAACTCCAAGAAGGCACCTTCATCAGCCAAACCAAATATACTCAAGACATTTTAAGCAAGTTTGGAATGAAGGATGCCAAGCCCATCAAGACACCCATGGGAACCAATGGGCATCTCGACCTCGACACGGGAGGTAAGTCCGTGGATCAAAAGGTATACCGGTCGATGATTGGATCATTGCTTTATTTATGTGCATCTCGACCGGACATTATGCTTTCCGTTTGCATGTGTGCAAGATTCCAAGCCGACCCTAAGGAATCACACCTTACGGCCGTAAAACGAATCTTGAGATATTTGGCTTTTACTCCTAAGTTTGGGCTTTGGTACCCTCGGGGATCCACTTTTGATTTGATTGGTTATTCGGATGCCGATTGGGCAGGGTGTAGGATTAATAGGAAGAGCACATCGGGGACTTGCCAGTTCTTGGGAAGATCCTTGGTGTCATGGGCTTCAAAGAAGCAAAATTCAGTCGCTCTTTCCACCGCCGAAGCCGAGTATATTGCCGCAGGCCATTGTTGCGCGCAATTGCTTTGGATGAGGCAAACCCTGCGGGACTACGGTTACAAATTAACCAAAGTCCCTTTACTATGTGACAATGAGAGTGCAATCAAAATGGCCGACAATCCCGTCGAGCATAGCCGCACTAAGCACATAGCCATTCGGTATCACTTTCTTCGGGATCACCAACAAAAGGGGGATATCGAGATTTCTTATATTAATACTAAAGATCAATTAGCCGATATCTTTACCAAACCTCTTGATGAACAATCTTTTACCCGACTTAGGCATGAGCTTAATATTCTTGATTCTAGAAATTTCTTTTGCTAGTCTTGCACACATAGCTCATAAATATACCTTTGATCATGTCTCTTTTATATATGCTATGACTAATGTGTTTTCAAGTGTATTTCAACCAAGTCATAGGTATATTGAAAGGGAATAGGAGTCTTCGGCGAAGACAAGGCTTCCACTCCACTCTACTACTCATCCTTCGCCGTCGCTCCACATCACCTCTCCAACTTTGGTATAACCTTCACTCTTTTATTTCATGACCAAAGGGGGAGAATGCGCTTTATTGGGCTCTAATGATTCCGTTTTTGGCGATTCATGCCAAAGGGGGAGAAAATATGAGCCCAAAGCAAAAGGACCGCACCACCACCTAATTTTATAAAATTGATGATTTTAAATTGGAAAATTTCAAAATTGGTATCTCTTTGTGTTCTAAAGGAGGAGCAGCTAGTATTTTCAAAACTGATGTCTTGAAAACCCTCTTGAACACTAAGAGGAGACCTTATTTGAGGGGGAGTTTTGCTTAGTCAAAGGAAAAGCATTGGAAATAGGGGGAGAAAATTCCATATCTTGAAAATGCTTTGCAAAACCTTATTCATTTACCCTTGACTATCTTGCAAAAGTACTTTGAAAAGAATTTACAAAAGAATTTGCAAAAACAAAACTCTTGGTGCAAATTTGGTCCAATATGTCAAAAACAAAGAAACCATCCATGCGCATCATATAAGTTTATATTGGCTCAATTCCAAGCAACCTTTGCACTTACCTTATGTAAACTAGTTCAATTATGCACTTCTATATTTGCTTTGGTTTGTGTTGGCATCAATCACCAAAAAGGGGGAGATTGAAAGGGAATTAGGCTTACACCTAGTTCCTAAATAATTTTGGTGGTTGAATTGCCCAACACAAACATTGGACTAACTAGTTTACTCTAGTGCATAAGTTATACAAGTGCAAAAGGTTCACAATCAGACAATAAAAAGACCAAGTGTTGGATTCAACAATGGAGCAGCAAGGCAAACGAGGGCTCCTCTGGCTGGAGGCACCGGACTGTCCGGTGTGCACCGGACTGTCCGGTGCGGCCAGAGGACTTCGACTTCAAACTCTTCGCCCTCGGGATTTCTCGGAAGCCGGCGCGCTATAATTCACCGGACTGTCCGGTGTGCACCGGACATGTCCGGTGCTCCAAGGAAACGCGGCCTCCGGAACTCGCCAGCCTCGGGTTCGCTCAGAAGCCACTCCGCTAAAATTCACCGGACTGTCCGGTGTGCACCGGACTGTCCGGTGTACCAGTGGAGCAACGGCTCCCTGCGGCGCCAACGGCTCCCTGCGGAGCATTAAATGCGCGCGCAGCGCGCGCAGTCGTCAGGCACGCCCATGCCGGTGCACCGGACATCAAACAGTACATGTCCGGTGTGCACCGGACACCCAGGAGGGCCCAGAAGTCAGAAGCTCCAACGGTCAGAATCCAACGGCAATGGTGACGTGGCAGGGGCACCGGACTGTCCGGTGTGCACCGGACTGTCCGGTGCGCCATCGAACAGAGGAGTTCCAGCAACGGTCACTTTTGGTGGTTGGGGCTATAAATACCCCAACCACCCCACATTCATTGCCATCCAAGTTTTCCACTTCTCAACTACTACAAGAGCTCTAACATTCAATTCTAGACACACCAAAGAGATCAAATCCTCTCCAATTCCACTCAAGCCCTTAGTGACTAGCGAGAGAGATTTGCCGTGTTCTTTTGAGCTCTTGCGCTTGGATCGCATTCTTTTCTTTCTCACTTGTTCTTGAGATCATCACTCAATTGTAACCAAGGCAAGAGGCACCAATTGTGTGGTGGCCCTTGCGGGGAAGTTTTGTTCCCGGTTGATTGAGAAGAAGAGAAAGCTCACTCGATCCGTGGGATCGTTTGAGAGAGGGAAGGGTTGAAAGAGACCTGGCCTTTGTGGCCTCCTCAACGGGGAGTAGGTTTGCGAGAACCGAACCTCGGTAAAACAAATCCTCGTGTCACACTCTTATTTGCTTGCGATTTGTTTTTGCGCCCTCTCTCGCGGACTCGTTTCTTTATTACTAACGCTAACCCGGCTTGTAGTTGTGATTATTTTTGCAAATTTCAGTTTCGCCCTATTCACCCCCCCTCTAGGCGACTATCAAGGTGGGAAGGTGAATCGCCAAGTCGCCCGCACCCGCCGAACAGTCACCCGCACCCACTGAACAGTGGACCACTACCCGCTGTATGGTGGGCCACCTCGCGCCTAGAGTATTTTAATCGTTTCTCGGCAATGAGCTCAGGGAAGGTGTTTCTCAGACCTTCGGCATTCTGGAGCCTTGAAGATTTTTCACGAATCAAGCTCGTTACGAAAAACGATCTAGCACCGCGAAGGGGCTACTGTTGGGGGCCTGCTTCATCGCCGAAGGTCCTTTGAGAAGAAGCACCTTCGAAAGATCAGCGTATAATCAAACACAGCGTGAAGGTACACGCCGAAGCTACTATCCAAGAAGCTTCGGCATAGCAACATGCCTTGAGACGAAGGGCTGCACCGACTTAAGGAGGAAAAGACCGTTCGGTCCATGATGATTTGTGTTATGATTGTAACTAGTCATTAGGGGAATAAATGTAATTCTGACCGGGCTTCGTCCCGTGCCTATAAATAGGTGAACAGTACCCCCGTACTGTTCACGCTGAGTGGTATTTGCTCGGGTGTCACGCTTGGACTTTTACCTTCTGTCAAGTCAAAGGTATAAATGTAATTCAATATTGTTCCTATTTATCCATGATAATCAAAAGAATATATATATTAATAATGTTATATGATTATTCATGTTGTTCTTCATATTTCATATGCTTCTTCTTTCATTAATATACACTGTGATGATGAAGGTTCGTCCTTCGTGACCTTCATCTGAAGATCATTATCCTAAGGGAAATAATGCTTCCAAGGACGAAGGGCATTAACCTTTAACATTTTTGTGTTGCCTTGTTCTTAACCCGAAGCATTTGAGAACAAGTCCCCAACATAGGCCTTGTGTTTTATTAATGAAAATAAAGATAATTATTTGTTTCATTTATATTCCTACATAAAACATGTTTAGGCTTATATATTAGCTATTCATAAAATTAATGTTTAATAATATGTTTTATAATCTTTTGAACACATAACCCTACATATATACATATATCTTTTCCAAAAGGTTTAGTAATGTTATAATGTGTTTTTCTCATCTTATGAATCCTTAGTCTTAGGTATATCACATATGGCTTTTATGGAAGATTAAAATGGTGAACTTAATATTTGCATATTTTAATTAAAATATTTTAAGCTTATGTTTTATAAAGTATAGATCATACATTTTTCAAAAGAATACCTTTTAGTATAACCCTTGTTATGTTTGTTATGTTTTCCTTTTAGTTTTCAAATGATCTTTTGTTATGTTTTCCTTTTAGTTTGACTTATGATGATTGTTGTATGTTATTGAGTGGTGGTTGTTTCTTCTTGTTTGCTTGTGTGATATTCAGTAATTGATGTAGTAGCTGAGAATCAAGATCTATTTTGAGGAAGAACCTCAAGAGTTTTATAAGCAACGCAAGTGGACTTCTCCCTCCGCATACTCTGTTTGATCCCAAACAATACATTTAATAAAGTTTACTCTTAGATATATGCATAATTTGATGGGTTACCTATTCAAATACACCTAACCTTTCCAACCTTATTCCTTGACCAAACCTGGGTATTATACTTTACCTTAGTATCTATGCTATTGCTACAACTTAACTTTATGCAGCCACTCCTGTTTATGATATTAATGTTCCAAATGGTAAGTTTACATTATTGTTGCTAATCCGATGATTAAGCAAGATCATATGATTTAATTGGAACATGGAGTGACCACCCAGGAAAACAGTGCTACCATTAGGGTGGTATGGGACGCCCTTGACTAAATAACTAGGAAAGTCTTATGTTGGGTGTTGGTCATGGTCGACCGGAACGGGGGCATCTGCCAAGCGCTTATATTTTTGGCTCAGGTAGATTGGATATGGGCATAGTTCCCAAGCTTTACCCTGCAGACTGGTCTATAAGTTGGTTACGTCAGGTGTGCTCTATGCAGTTTGACCATTTCCAACATTTGCATAATGAGGACTCTAGGGAAAAGCCTCGTAGTGAGACCCTAGCCATTCATCTCAAAAGTGAATACAGGTCTGATCAACCCAGGCTAGAAGGGAATCGTGACTCATGGGTAAAGACCACCTCTGCAGAGTGTAAAATTGATATATCAGCCGTGCTCATGGTTACGAGCAACCTGGACCCTCACATGATAATTGAAGTTGAAGATGGAAATAAATTGTGATCAGTTTTGTTTAAGCGGTATGCTTAAGTGGTTCGCTTACGAGGTAGAGCTTTATGTTGATGGTACTTGCTCAAGTGGTTTGAGCTTATGCTGATTATGAATTATGCTTATTTGGGATTGGTATATACTTATACTTAGTAATCAGGTGTTGATAATAAAATGTTGACCAACTAAAATGCTAACCACATTAAACTTTAGCCTTACCTTGTTACCTTGCATTTTCACCCCACTTGCAGAGCCCCGACCATAAGTGAGCTCACACTTGCTTACTTTTGATCAGAAGTTTGCAGATGAATATTTTGATAGTGAACTCGATGGATTCTAGTCTAGTAAAACCCCAGTCATCTTCCTGTGGAAGGATGTCCATGTTTTGCTGTACTTTGATGAATAAAGGTTAAGGCATTATGTCTGTTCGAAGTGTAATAGGTTATTATAATCTTTATTTATGCTTTTATGTATTGTTCCTTTGATATATTACACTTGGGACGTCAACATATGTGTGGATATAGATCCTGGCACACATATGCTATGCATTCGGTTTTGCCCTTAAAATCGGGTGTGACAATCTGACTTTGCACATTCTGATGGTATTTCTCCGTGTGACTCTGTCTACTATCTCCAGAATCTACGTTGGCTTCTCCACATATGTCAGGTCTTCTTGGACTTCCAATCCCACTAGCAACTGCTCCTCTGGTACTCGCAAACATTTCTTCAGATGAGACACGTGGAAAACATCATGCACTGCTAACAATCTTTCGGTAAGCTGAGTTGGTATGCCACTTCTCCATGCCTTGCCAGAATCTGGTATGGTACGATGTATCGGGGTGCTAGCTTGCCCTTAACTCCGAACCTTCTGACTCCTCTGATGGGTGACACCTTTAGATAGACGAAATCTCCCACTTCAAAACTTGGTTCTCTTCTTCTTGTGTCAGCATAACTGCGCTGTCTTGATTGTGTTATCTTCATATTCTTCCGAACCGTTTTGATGTTCTCTTCTGCCTCAAGCAAAACGTCTGGGCCGAACACCTGCCTTTCTCCATGTTGATCCCAAAGCAGCGGAGTTCTACAGCTCCTTCCAGATAGTGCCTGAAACGGCGATATCTTCAAGCTGGCCTAATGGATGTTGTTATAGGAGAATTCCTGATAAGATAACTTCTTATCCCAACCTGACTTATCTTGCAATGCACAGGCTCTCAACATGTCTTCCAGAATCTGATTAGTTCTTTCAGTCTGACCGTCGGTCTAAAGGTGATAAGCTAAATTGAACTTAAAATATGTGCCCAAAGCTTCTTGTAGCTGCTGCCAAAAATGAGAGGTGAACTATGTTCCTTGATCTGACACTATCTTCTTTGGAACTCCATGCAAACAAACAATCCAGGTCATGTATAACTCAGCTAGCGTTGCTCCATTGTATTTTGTCTTCACTGGTATGAAATGTGCCACCTTTGTTAACGGTCCACAATCACCCAAATGGAATCATAGCCGACCCGGGTATGAGGTAGGTGTCACACCCGAATTTAAGGGATAAAGCCGGGTGTGTCTCATATGTGCGCCAAAGAAGAACATCACATATAAGGGCAAAGTATATAGAGATAAATGTCACAATTATCATTATTACATAGCGGAAGTCTTACAAAAATAATTGATAACAATAAAGTGAACTAAATATTATTCCTTGGCGCCATCAAGTTGACTGGGAGACGCCACCTAGATAAGCTCATATTCCTCGTTGTAGGTCTCCTCTTGGACCACCTGCTCTTCACCTATGGGGGGGTTTATGTATCGCAAGAGTGAGCTCACAAAAGATCATATGTCAACAAGTTGTGGGGAATAATGTGCATGAACTCACCAAAGGTGGGAGTTCATGTGAAGTGTAAAGCTGATCGACAAATAATGGTTAAAGCTGAGCATTGCTTTTAATAATTTGGTCAAATTATATTAGCAGTTACTAAATGTAAGTAAATACCAACCGGAGTAATAATAGATCATAATTAATAATAAACCACAATGCGATGCAAATGACCAATTAAATTTAATTCCATAAGTTACTCATATGAGGTTCCAAGCCGCTCATGACCGTGAGCACGGCTGATATACTAGTTTTACACTCTGCAGAGGTTGCACATCTTTACCCACAAGTTATATTACCCATCTGCCAAGGTGTCATGAATCCCATACACCTCTACCAAGGAAGCGAGGCAAGGTAACACTACGAAGCCTTTAAAAAGTTCCATTAGCTTTAGAAAACCCGCTACAGTTGTAGGAAGCACAATGCAGGGATCCTCCGTCTGACCGCCATCACAGCAAAATCAACCCGAGAACCTCCCTACACCGACCACTCCCCTACTGCCCTTTCCCCTTTCGGGTAAGGTAGTCCTCCACTAGCTTTCCTAATTAGTCAGCCAAGGGTGTCCTATACCACCCTTGTGGTAGCACTGTTTTCCCAGGTGGTTCTCCATGTTCCAATTAACATAATGATCTTGTCATGAACAGTAAATAACAAATTGATAATAAAAGCATGATCATGAATAATGTGTATCTTAACACCCAAAACCACATAAAGCAATAGCAGGTACTACCCATAGTTCAGTGGTAAACAAGGTTTAAAGATAGCCAAACTAGGGTGACCAATTGGGTCCCATCAAAATTAACCTATGCATATCGTAATTATTAACAGGAACATTATTGGGTAAATAGAAGTGATCAAGGGCACAACTTGCCTTCAACGAGCTCCTGCTCAGCAACTTCCAACTGCTGAACACCTAGGTCCTCGGTGGCTTGCTCGTCTACTCGCAATAATACAAGCAAGCATAGTATAGGGGAAATTAACATCTCACTGAACAGCAGAATAGAATGCATGATAATATTCTACGCGTCATAACGAGATCATAGGAACAAGAATCACTAAATTCGAAGTTACGATTATCGAGTTATGATTTTCTGAAGTTATTAAGTGCTCTATATAGAATAGATTAAGCAGATAATTTTGGTCTATATCCCATGGCTAAATAGAGTTACCAAGTTATAAAAAATATTAAAACAAAATTAATGCAACTGGAATGGACCAAAAAGGAGTTAAAATGAATTTTCTATGAATTAAACAAGATTCTGGAATATTTTTTATACTAAAAACCATTTTCTATATTATTTTTCCTACTTTCCTATGTTTTTGGACTGGGCGTACAATTATCAAAAAGCCCAGGGGCACTGATATTAAAATTCTAGGCCTAGTTGTAGCACTCTTTAAGTTATGATGGATGGCGGGTTTATTTTTATAAAGCGTAGGGGCTCATATGTAAAAGGGTTTGGGCGAAGGGGTATCTTCTAATCGTGACCGCCAGATCAGACCCCAATGGTTGAGATTAAAGCCCATAACCAAGTCAGCCGGTACATGCTACTCGACGTTGGATTGAAAATCAACGGTCAGAAATAGACGCTGAACCAGTACTCGACACTGATCGTTCGATCTAGTATGGACGGTCCAGATTGGACCGCTACCCTACGTGAACCGGTACTTAACATTGGACCTTGAATCAAGATCTAACAGTGGAGATTCTAAATAGATGAGGTTGGTTTGGGTCCGCCTGATCTCATCCAACGACCCATAATCCAACCCGAAGAGGTATCCTCTGTGTTTCATCTCGGACGTTCAATGGACAACGGACGACGATCCTAGGTTCGCCCACCTCCCGACAACCTGAGAGGGCGGGGTTCACACACACGGTGGTGGACCCACCAGCGTTTGGCCCCCGATGACCCTTGTCCACTATTTTTGCCCTGAAGGCTACTATACGCGACGTAAGCATAAGCGAGTCGATTGAGGGACTACCTACCGCCAGCCGCGATGCGTAGAGTTCTGGCCACGGAGTCTTGCGGTCCACGACGGCCCATCGACGATGATGAGCAATCCCGGTGGTGCTGGCAACAATTTCTCTAGCGCCCGGGTCACAACGCTCATCGCAGAACCTGGTGAATCACTTGGGTGCGGCTTCGAGGGCGTGGCTGTGATGAATTCCAAGGTCTTATCCCGGCGGTGCTACTCCACCTCTCTCTCTGGTTTACGACGAGGCTAGGATGTCTAGGACTCAGGACGGTGCAGACGGGTCCCAGGGCACTAAATAAAGGCACGGGTGGTGGCCGAGGGGGTCCGAGGGGTGGTTGGCGAGTCGGCCGGCCCCAGGGAAGTCACGACAGCCGTTGTGCGCGTGAGCAAAGAAAGGGGAAGACCCCTGACCACCTGGACCCACCTGGCATCGTCACGAGGGAAGCAAGGCACACTCCCGCAGAGCCCAACGAGTGGGTCCCAGCTGACAGCAGTCCACACACCCGACCGGCTACCTGGGCCATGCGCGCGGTGAAGGGAAGGGAAAGTGGGACGAATAGGCCGAACTCAGCCCAAGCGCGGGTTTTCTCATTTTCTTTTTATTTTTTTTCTTTTCTCTTTTCCCTTTCTTTTCATTTTTGAATTCTTAAATTTGAATCCAGAGTTTGTTGTGATTTTTTTGTGTTTAGACTAAATGTACAAACTGAACATGCCAGTGTGGAATGAATTTATTTATTTATGTATTTATCTTGTATTGTGTAGTATTTTCCTCTTCTCTTTTTTATATCATTTCCAACTTCCTAAATTGTAACTTAGATTAAATTCCATGTTGGATTTTTTAATATATTTCTATTACTATTGTTAGTATTAAGTGCACGACAAATAAATCCATCATGATGCATGGTTTATTTTAGGTGTCGGTAGCTAATTGTTCACTTTAGATATGATTATTCCATGTTATAATGAGTAGAGAGCAAAACTTAATATGAGATCAACTCTTTTCTTATTATTTACAAATTGGGTATTACAATAGGCCAACTATGAAATCTATCGCGATCTCATCCTATTTCCACTGATGAATTTGTAACGGCTGCAAAAGTCCAGCTGGTTTTTGATGCTCTGCTTTGGTTCTCTGACAACTATCACATATGGCAACATGCTCTGCAATCTCTCTTTTCATACCGTACCATTAAAATCTCTTTTTCAGATCCTGATACATCTTCTCGCTTTTAGGGTGTATGGAATATGCTGTCTCATGAGCTTCTTTGAGAACTAGCTCTCGAATGGACTTGATGTTGGGAACACACAGTCGGTCCTTGAACCATATCATGCCTTCTGCATCCTCTCAAAAGTCCTTGTCTTTGCCTTCTGAGATTAGCTGGTGGATCTTGTTGATCTTCTCATCATCATTGTATCCTTCTTTGATATCCCACTCTAGGGTGGGTTCCAGTTCAACTGTCACTCCCTGCGTGTTGTTCAAAAATCCGAGACTCATCTATCAAACTCTTTGGCTAACTCATACGGCATCGAGTGAGCGGCCATCATATTGACTTGACTTTTTCTGCTTAGCACATCTGCAACCACATTTGCTTTTGTCTGGATGGTAATGTATCTCCAATTCATAGTCTTTAATCAGCTCTAGCCATCTTGGCTACCTCATATTCAGCTCTAACAAGGTGAAGATGTACTTTAGACCCTTATGGTCTGTGTACAGATCACACTTCTACCAATATATGTAGTGCCTTCATGTTTTCAATGCATGAACCACTGCTGCTAATTCTAGGTCGTGCGTGGGATAATTCTTCTCATGAACCTTCAGATGTCGGGACGAATACGCAACTACTTTCCGTTCTTACATTTGCACACATCCCAAACCAATGTAGGAAGCATCACAATACACTGAGAATTGCTTGTGAACATTAGACAGGACTAAAACATGCGTTGTAGTCAACTTCTCTTTCAGTGCTTCAAAGGCCTCTTGGCACTTCAGGGTCCACTTAAATTCAACTTTATTTGCTAGCAAGGTTGTCATTGATCTCGTAATCTTTGAAAAACCTTCAATGAAACGCCGATAGTATCCATCCATTCCAATGAAACTCTTGATTCCACAAACATCTTTTGGTGCTTTCCAATTCAGAATGTCTACTACCTTCTTTGGATCCATAGCTAATCCATCTCTGTTCATGATATGACCCAAGAACATGACTTCATGAATCCAGAACTCACACTTACTCAGCTTGGCATATAACTGGTGCTCTCATAGCCTTTGCAACACCTTTCTCAGGTGATCCACGTGCTCCTCCTCACTCTGAGAGTATACGAGAATATCATCGATGAACACCACCACAAACTTGTCCAGGTAATCGATGAACATGCTGTTCATCAGGTACATGAAGAAAGCTGACGCATTTGTCAGACCAAAGGACCTCATTGTGAACTCATATAACCCATACTTGGTGGTAAATGTTGTCTTTTGTATAATGGAAGGTTAGATTCTAAGCTGATGGTAACCTGACATCATATCTATCTTCGAGAACACACTGGTTCCTCTGAGCTAGTTGAATAGATCTTCTATTCTAGGTAGGGGGTACTTGTACTTGATGTTGACCTCATTCAAAGCTTGGTAATCTAGGCACATGCTCTTCATACCATCCTTCTTCTATACAAACAACACTGGAGTGGCCCAAGGCGAGGTGTTGGGTCTGAAGTAACCCTTCTCCAACAACTCATCTATCTGCTTCTTGAGTTCCACCAACTCTGGTTCGAACACTCTATAAGCTCTTTTGGAAATGGGGGCGGTGCCTGGGATAAGTTCTATGGCAAATTCAACTTTTCTCTTAGGTGGCATGCCTGGTAACTCCTCGGGGAATAGATATGAGAATTCCGATACTATTCTGATAACTTCAAGCAGAATCATTCCTTATTATCGACAGATATCTGGTGACAGATTCCCTTGGTTTAGACAAGATCAGCTCCACCAATACTTCTTCTCCTAACAAGGACACCAACCTCACAGTCCTCTTATCATAGTTAAGGCCTACTTGATACTTTGTCAATCAATTCATCCCTAGGATGACATCTATGTCTACATCCTGAGTACCCGTTACTAGCAGATCGGCGAGGAACTCTATCCCCCCTTTATTCGACTCTTGCATTTGGACATAATTTATCTGTTAGGGTCCTCCCACCAACTGAACTAACCCTCATAGATAGGAACAGGGGTGATACTAGTATGTTGTGTGTTTCTACCCATGATGCAGTCACAAAATAATGCATGGCTCCAGTATCAAACAACACATTTGCAGGATGAGATTTGACTACTATATCGGCTTCTAAGTGGTTCACCTTTCCATACTAAGTACATGGCTAGCCGCTGTTGCTTGCTCCTCGCTGAGGTGCATTCTATTTTGCTAGGGCATTGGGAGCCGACTGTTGAGTCATCTTCTTCAGGCACTGCATCACCCAGTGACCTTGCTCTCCACAGTGGAAACATCCTCTACCTCCTCCTTGCACTACGGCTGCCTAGTTGTTCTGATTAGCTGCTGGGGCAGGAAGGCGAGGTGCCTGATTATTCTGCCTCTAGTATTGGTTGCCTCTCGATTGACTGTTCTGATAGTACTGCTGCGGCTGCTGATACTGCCTCTGACTCTGCTGCTGGCTCTAACACTGGTTCTGCTTTTGATACTCCTCATTCTTCACTATCATCAGACTTTCTGGAACATGGTATCAGTGGAAATTTTCTGAATTCCTCCCATGTGATGGCTTCAAGGTCGACATGGGTGGCGAGATAAGACTCCCACCAGGACTGAGCTACTCCCCTTAGCAGGCGAGGATCATACAGAACCTTCTCTCTGTCACTGCATTAGGCTATGTGAAGCTCCGTCTCCACTGTGCGCAGCCAGTCTTTAGCGTCCATGGGGTTAACAGAGTGGGCGAAGACAAAAGGATGACCTCTTTATTAACTTTGCACGCTTGTCCCTTGGCATCTGAGGCATCTGCATCTGTGGTTGAGGTTGAGCTTGTTGTTTTGCTTGCTTCATGGCTGCTAAAGTCTGCCCGATTGCTTGCATTGCTTGAATCCACATGAAGAACATCTGCTCCACTGTCATTGGGTGTGTGGTGGTGGGGGATGGATATCCCTCGGGTCCACACGAGTCCGAAAATACGTCTGGGGCCACACATCAGGCGCCCTCCTGAGGCGTCCCGCTGTGGGCCGGACAAAAGGAATCAGTAGAAGCGAGCGGGTCCAGATGCGAAAGAGGCCCACATCCGAGTTAGCCGCTGCATAAGCGCATATATGTCGGGCCAGGTTTGTTCCGCCCACCCGACATCCTAAACCACCGGCGATAACTCGGGCGTGGGAGCACTAGATTTCCCCAGGATAAAGGAAGACTATTCGCTACTAATTAGGGGATAAGCAAGGAGGTTGTAATCAACACTTGTGCAGGGGAGCTCTCTCTGGTTGTGTATATAAGGCCAGGAGGCACACCTACCATTTTCATATCATCGATAGCCCACCATTCCAGTAGTCATAACTTGTAAACTCACCCCAACACAGAAAAACCACCATAGGAAGTAGGGTATTATGCCTCTTAAAGCAACCTGAACCTGCTCAAGCTTATGTGTTTCCCTCCTAGTGCTACAGCATGATGAGTCACAATCTGCGACGCCGTCCTACCCAAAAGCACCACGAGGGTAACCCCATGTGTGCAGTCGGACACAAAACACCAACAGCTGACGCGCCAGGTAGGGGGTGTGTCATTGATCAACGTTGACTCCATGGCCATCGTTTTCAAGAGCATGATCACCTTCAGCCCAGGAGCAGTATTATGCTTTGGGCCCATCTCCTACGTGGGTTGTAGAGGGGACTGTGCATCACATAGCAACTTCACTCGAGAGAAAATCTCCCTCGGGATCGCCAAAAGGAGCTACGACGAAACCACGAACCGCGCCAACAAAAACCCTCGCCAATGGTGTGATAGAGCATGGTCCCGCACGAGGCTAGGCTCAGGATCCCCTAGAGGGTAGAAGTCTGGTCGACCATGGCCTCCCCAACTCAACGAACTCCGTTGTCCACCTCGCCCATTAAGGAGTGGACACAGATCACCCAGTAAACGGAGACAAACACTCCAAACCAGAGCAGGGAAGCGTTGTAGATCACCGTCCCGATTGCTTCGCCCTTTAAGCATAATAGGGAGGAATGCACTGCTGCACCCACACCTTTCATCCTAGACATCCTCTTCATTCAGGGAAGACTGGAATCGTCGCTTATCTCCGACAATGAACCCACCGTGCTGGGGGAGGAGCCTCCCAGTGTGATGCACGATGACGGTGAAACAGGCGCCGAAATGTGCGATGACACCACGAGGTCGGAGAGCGAGATCCAGCTCAGGCCATCTCTCGGGACAAAGCTTCGGAAATGGGGGAGGCCCCTGACGAAAGAACGCACCGAGAATGGCGCAACTCCCGCTGTCGCGATCGTCGCCAAGCTTAGGTGTGCGAGCGTGAGCAAGCAGAACAAGACGCTAGGCTCTAGCTAGAGAAGCCGCTCCTCGCCTGGAACCTATACCCTAACTTCGCTCGGGCACTAAACACGCCAAGCAAAGTTTGAGGGGTCCTGGCGCAGATAGCTAATGGCCTCCTGTGAACCCTAGATGTGGAGGGCTATCGGCAAGTACTCACTCAGGCGGCCAATCATCTTCTACCTCTCGCCCACCCGCCAAATGATCTATGTCACGCCATCAATAGCCAATGAGACACGCAAAGCAACATCAGCGCTTCACACGATTTCTGACAAGAAAATGAAATAAGGCGCTGAGAAGAGTACAACCGAGATCATGGTGCACCGGCACGCAGCCGTGCGGCTAGGATCAAGTTGGCGGCAACCTCCACCAACATTCCAGTCCTAGGACGATTGAGGCGACATGAGACTCGCTCTCCTCCCTAGAACCAATGGCATGATCATCGATAGGAGGAAAGGGAAACATGCGGGGTCTCCGCGCTCACCCCTGGCTCCGAGCCATCCAATGGCCTCTTAACTTCAAATTCTCCAACGTCGACAAATACAAGTCGAAGCAAGACCCGGGAGGCTGGTTGGTCGTCTACACGACCGCTGCATGGGCTGTTGGGGCAACATAAGATGTCATGACAGCATACTTACCCATTATCCTGGGCAGGACACGCTGCAATGGCTTCGACATCTTCCTCGACACTGCATCGACGATTGGGAAGATTTCAGCCACCGGTTTGTCGTGAACTTCCAATCCCTCTCCGACAAGTCGGCACAGCCATGGGATCTCAAATCCATCAAACGCCAAAATGATGAGACTCTCCATTCGTTCCTCAGAAGATTTCAAACGATGAGGAACCGCATCCTCGAGGTCATGGAGGCAACCATGATTAAAGATTTCTATCGGGGACCCAATGACTCGGCTTTCGTCTGAGAAACTGTTCAGGGAGGCGGACATCTACATCACTGCAGATGAGCAGGCTCAGACCTCATCAGAGGTACAAAGCCCGCACCCTCGGCGCCTCAGAAGGACATAAACTAGCAGCCAAACAAGCACTGGGAAAAGAGGCCTCGAGAGGAAGTGCACACCGCTGGGCCACCGGTGACTTGAGACCGCAGCGCACCCCATGGTGGAGTAAGGACACTGGATGAGATCCTCGACTGTCAGTGCCTAGACCACAAGGACATGCGACACACCCTGTGAAACTGCAGGGATTTCAAGAACTCTATCGGGCATGGCCGACCATTTCATCCGCTGCCACCTCCCCCGCCTTGAGGAGAGCCTGCCGAGCCAGGCCAGCCTCAACAGTAGGGAGAAGGTAGAGGCAGAGCTTTCTCACGCATCGACCGTGAAGTTAATGACATATTCGTAGGACACGGGGCGCAAGAGATCAAAAGGCAACAGAAACTCACTAATCGGCAAGTTCTGGTGGCCACAAACAGCGCTACAGCCCCATACCGTTGGTCGGAACAAACAATATCCTTCAATCGGGCCGATCAGTGGCTTAACTTAGACCACCCCAGCAAGTACCCCCTACTTGTCGACACTGTGATCCGGGAGAGCAGGGTTAAGAAGGTGTTAGTGGATGGTGGCAGCAGCATTAAATGTCACCTTTTCTCGAACACTTCAAGCTCTAGGACTCTCCATCACCGACCTCACCCAGTCTGATACCTCCTTCTTCGGCATCGTGCCAATCGAGGGAGAGTACCAGCTGGGGCACATCTACATGTCCGTCACCTTCGGGACCCTACAGAACTATCGAACTGAGTTCTTGCGGTTCGAGGTGGCGCGCTTCGAATGCGGATACAATGCCATCATTGGGAGATCGAGATTGGCAAAAATCATTTCCATCCCGCACTACCCATACATGATACTCAAGATGTCAGTTCCTCAGGGGATCATCACCGTTCGCGCCGATTTCCAAGGCACCACCGAGTGCTTCTGGGGTGCCATACAAATGGATCTCACTACCGGGCCCTCGGTAGCTCTTCCCGCATAGATCGATGACAAACCGACAGAGGAGGGTTTTACGATCCCCTCGAATGAAGCACCAGTGATGACCTCTAAACGGCCAACTGAGGAAACTAAAAGAATCAACCTCAGATTCTCTAATGAGCGCAAGACAACAGTGATTAGCTCTTGCCTTGACGACAAATATGAAAGCGCGCTCGTCCAGTTCCTGCAAGACAACTGGGACATGTTCGCATGGCAACCTACGGAATGCCGGGAGTCTCGAGAGAGCTGGTCGAGCACAAACTCAAAGTGTACCCTCAAGCGAGGCTGATCCAGCAGAAGCTGCATCGTTTCACGCCCGATAAAAGAGAGGCTATACAGGCGGAACTAGCTCGCCTGGTGTCTGTAGGTTTCATTAGGAAAGTGCTACACCCTGAGTGGTTACTGAATCCTGTTCTTGTACTCAAAAAGAATAAAGTTGATTGGCGCATGTGCGTCGACTATACTGATCTCAACAAACACTGCCCGAAAGATCCCTTTGGACTCCCTAGAATAGATCAGGTAGTCGATCGATTCAACAGCTGGCTGCTCTATGCTTTCCTTCCTAGATTGCTACTCTAGATATGATGAAATCAGTTTGGCAAAGGAAGACGAGGAAAAGACTGCATTCATCACGCCTTTTGGAGCCTTCTGCTATACCTCCATGTCGTTTAGCCTCAAAAACACTAGAGCGACTTATCAAAAGGCTATCCAAACATGCTTAGCCGACCATTGGGGCAAGAGTGTAGAAGATTATGTCGTCCATGTGGTAATCAAAACAGAAAACCTAGAGAACTTCATTGAAGATTTACAGCAGGTCTTCAACAGCTTGAGGCGCTACCGCTGGAAGTTAAATCTAGAAAAATGCATGTTCAGGGTAGCAGCCGGAAAGCTACTTGGGTTCATCGTTAGCCATCAAGGAATCGAGGCTAACCTAGAAAAAATTGAAGCTATAATGAGGATGGAACCACCACAATCACATAAAAAGATGTAGAGGCTCATTGGGTGCATGGCAGCGCTAAGCCATTTCATCTCAAGGCTCGGTGAAAGGGGAATGCCATTCTATAAGCTACTCAAGAAGGTAGACAAATTTCAGTGGACCGCAGAACCCAAGAAGCCCTGGAAGCACTCAAGAAATTCCTGACCACACCACTGATACTCAAGCCACTACGTCAGGCCACAGCCAGCTAGTCAGCTGAAGACCTGCTGTTGTATGTCTCCTGCATGACTCACGTAGTAAGCACTACGTTGGTAGTCGAGCGGGCAGAGGAAGGGCATGCATACCTAGTACAACATCCTGTCTACTTCATCAGTGAAGTCCTCGGGCCCTCAAAGATAAGGTATCCTCAAGATTAGAAGCTACTATACGCAGTACTTCTAACTACTTGTAAACTCCAGCACTACCTCGATGACCACAAAGTCATAGTAATCACGGTATTCCCAATAGGAGATATACTCCACAACAAAGAAGAAGTTGGAGAACAGCTAAGTGGGCATGTGAGCTTGGAGCTCATGACATAGAGTTCCGACCTCGCACATCAATCAAGACTCAGTCCCTGGTAGATTTCATATTAGAGTGGACCGAGCACCAGGTACCGGAGAACCCTGAGACAGCTGAAGTTTGGAGGATGTACTTTGATGGCTCGTTAAGTGTCACACCCGATTTTGAAGGTAAACCGAATGCGAACCATGTACGTGCCAGGATCAGAAATTCACGTACACAACGATTACATAAAGAGTAATTAATGATATTACAGACTAGAGCCATTTACATAATATAAATCAAAGTACACAGAATCGAAACGTAGGCAACGTAAATAAACCCATCATAGGCAGCTGACTGGGGGAGGTCGCTAGCCTAATCCTCGAACTCGTCGACGTCCTGGAACTCCTGGAGATCTGCCTCGACACCTTCTTCTTTACCTGAGCATAGATTGCACCAAAGGCAACCTGGTGTTTTGTGAAAGCAAGGGTGAGTACACATCAACGTACTCAGCAAATGTCCCGTTTGGCTGAGGTGGACTAGCTTTATGTGGGGTTAAGGTCAAACAGTTGCTTTTAGTTGATCAGGTAATTATTACTAGTAGAGAGCCAGTTTTAACATTAACCCATGTTGTTAACCCAAAAGTACTCTTTCCAAACGGAAAGAATACCAGAAACCGTAACCATAATCATAATCAAAACCATCATCCTCATTATCACCTGTAAACAAAGTATCTCTGATCAATGTGTCTCTAATCAATGGAGCTTCCTTGGCCGCATAACCGCGAGCACGACTGATATATCAGTTTCATAACACTCTGTAAAGGTTGCGCACTTTACCCACAAGTCGTGATTCCCTTTCTGCCCGGAGATCATGACTCTCCATTGATCACTACCAAGGTGACTCAGTAGGGTATCACTACGTAGCCTTTACAAAGATTCCCTGGGGCTGTAGCCGCCCGTTAGGTTTCCTAAATGCACTGCACTCCTCCCCAAGGGGCGAACCAACCTTGGCAGAGCGAGCCGCATACACCGAGCCCCATTAACGGCACGACGGCGAAGCGAACTGCACCCCGGTTCCTCTAATTATTCAGCTAAGGGCGACCCATTCCACCCTCATGGTTGCACTATTTACCTAGGCGGTCATCCAACAAACAGGTCCTTACGGAGAGGCACTCAAGAAATAGCTCAAGTACCCTTAAATGCCACTAGTATATCATCATATCCAGAATAAAACTATAGTATCATCATTGTATCTCATCATATTCATTGATTAAAGTAAAGCGCTAGCATGAAGCTAACCATAGTAACCCAAAAGGTAATTAAGGACAAGGTAAGTAGAAAGCTAGTCAATCCTTAGGTTGTTCATAGTATGCGGGACAGTGAATTATAAAGTAAATGGGACATAATGGGTCAGAGGACTCTTGCCTTCACAAAACAGATGCTCAGGGTCTTCGATCTCATAGAATTCGAAGAGCTTACTCACTTGGTCGCCGAAGCCTGACCGTCGATTCCTCAAAGCTCAAAAACGGATCGCATTCTATTCGCGACATGCAGCGAAATAAGCAAACAAACATATACAAGTATAAGAACATCACACCATACAAAGGAAAACAATATAAGAACGTGCAATACAAAATAAAGCTTGCTTCTATGGTCACGCGAGGAAAGAAACGCGATCATCGAAGCTACGGTCTAGAAGTTATAACGTTTGCTACGCAAGTAATAGTCAGGACATTTAATTCGACATTATAAAATATAAATTATAACTGCTATGTAGTTTGATTCAATCTGCTACACTAACAGCTGTCAAATAAATAACTAATATAGTTAGCACGAGAGATTCTAAGCGAGATAAGTTTACGATGCGTGAAACAGCACGCCAGCTTGCGAACGACACGCGCGAAGCGCGCGGACGACGCACGAAACAGCGCGACAGTGTACGAACGATGAGCGGACACGCGTGCGAACAACACGCGCGGCAGAATGTGCGAACAACATGCGAGGCAGGCAACGACGCGCGAACAGTGCGCGAATGACACATGAACACGCACGCGACAACGTGCGAGCAATATAAAATAGAGAGCGCTTCTACAATTACGCAGAGATAAGAAACGCGATGGTCGAGAGGTTAACGTGTTTACACTAAGTAAGTATTAATTAGAATATTAGTTCGATATAATTATAATTACATGAGTTGACGTTATCATATCAAATATAAATTGAAACTACTACTTAGATTTGACTAAATTACTATTTTAATAGTGAACGATTGAACCAATAATTAATTAATTGACCCGAGTGATCATAAGTGAACGATTTAATATCGTACGCGAACAACGCGCGATACGCGCGAACGGCGCCCAACAACGCGTGCGAACAGCACGCGTGACACTCGCGAACGACACACGACGACGCACACGAAACAGCACGAACAACGCGCGAACAACGCGACGACGACGAGCGCCACACATGTGAACAACGCGACATACAAGTACTGCTAAATTATATCGTTCTTATATTGGCCAAATATTAAATATAACATTTAAGTCATCATAATCACACTAACAGGTATCTACAAACGCATAATTAAAATCATTAATTAGATTCGATTGAATTGTTATTTTAATAATACACAACTAAACAAGTAATCAATTATTTAACGCGAACAATATAGCGAAACGATTTTATTAAAGCGCGTAAATCGTAACTCGCACGAAAGACGACACGTGCACAGCACGCACGAACGTTGTGCGGATGGGACACATGATACACAAAGAACAGAGCACGCGACACACGCGGAACAATTTAATAACGCGCGTCACAACGCACGAAACAGCATGCGCCACACGCACTAACAACGCGCGATAACGCGCGCGAACATCACGTAAATAAAGTGTGAACTGGACACGGATGCATGCAGGGGTAGACAGGGGTAGACACATCGATGGCGAGAGGGCGAAGGCGTCGACGAGCTCGATGATGGCGAGGCTTGGACGCACGACGAAGGTGCTACGCAGGTTCACGTTGTCTCTCCTCCTGATGACATTGGACGTGCATGGTGGGGCATGGACGTAGAACACGACGAACTGCTGGCGAAGACTTCGGCGCGATGAATGACGATGGCGATGCTCGACGATGGTGATTCGGCCACGGTGGCCACGACCGGCCGGGCCACGGGACGCACGGGGCGACTGCACGAGCTGCACGCCGCGGGCTGTGCCGACAGCGCGCCGTGCGCTGCGCCGGGAAGCCGGGCTCGGCTGGAGAAGGGGAACGACGAGCTCAGGTGGGCTGCGCGTCGCGCCAGACCATGATTTGCAGAGGACCTCGTCAGGGCGAGCTCGACCATGGCTGCAACACGGCTGCGCGCCGCGAGTAGGGCCTGGGGTCGGCCACGCGCGAAGTTGAGAAGACAAGGAGGTGAGGGGACCGAGGCCAGGGGAGGTAGAGGGAGATGGGCGCCGTCGAGGCCGGCCTAGCGGTTTTTTGGCAGAGTGGGCGTAGGGAATCGAGTGTTTGGAGAAGACGTGCGGCGGCGGCTGAAACGCGGCTGGGCGCTAGGGGAAAGCGTGCAGACGCGTGCAGGCGCGCGTGGGCCAGCAGGGCACGCTGGGCATTGCCCACATGCGTGAACGTGCAACACGCTGGGGTGGGCCAGCGACAGGGGCGCGATGCGCTGGGCCGAGCGGGGGCGCTGGCCGAGCAGGCCTAGCGGCCTAGGTGCTAACTCCATGCACGGGAGTGGGCTGCCGGCGCACTGGGCCACGCGGCCGAGATGGGTCAGTGCAAGCCGAGGGGGGAGAAGGGCGGCCTAGTAGCGGGCGGGCGCTTGGGCCACGCAGGGGCGCAGCGCGCTGGGCCGCGGGAAGACCTGCACGCTGAAGAGCACGAGTGGGGCTAGGGAGCTGGGCCGGGACGCGGGAGGGGGAGCCGGGGGTGAGGCAGGCTGCGAGGCCGAGAGGGGAGGCCAGGGCGCACGGGCCGGGGTGGCCGAGCGGCTCAGGAGGGGGCGCGACCAGCTAGGGGAGGCTAGGCTGGGCTTTTTCCATTTCTCTTTTTTTATCTTTTTTCTTTCTATTTCAAATTTAGCTCTATCTTTTAAATTAAAAAATTAGCATGCTACGTGAGTTTAAATAGAGGCACATCAACTTAAAACATCATACAATTTTAGGTGCTCCAGCATGTGATGCAATCACAATAATTCCCCTAGGGTTTGAACATACTACGTTTAATACTTATATAGTACAAAATAACTCCTCAATATTTAGAAAAAGAGAAGTAAATCAAAGAAAGGAGAGGGTAACACCCGAATTTGGTGGATAGGAAAAGAAATTTTATACCTCCAAATTCTGGGTGTTACAAATCTAACCCCCTTAACAGAATCTTGCCCTCGAGATTCAAGAAGAGGCTAGCAAGAACGACAAGGTAGGTTCATAGGTTATTAGAAATTTCTTCATTTCAACTTTGACTCTGCCGATCAACTTGTGGATTGGTTGCCTTGACCTTCAGGTGCTCACAACCAATTGATACAATTCTTGAGGATCTCCTGGACCTGTGGGTTAGGACCCACACACGCTTC
Source organism: Zea luxurians (assembly GCA_029449295.1). Lineage (NCBI taxonomy): Eukaryota > Viridiplantae > Streptophyta > Magnoliopsida > Poales > Poaceae > Zea > Zea luxurians. The sequence goes on from JAOPSE010000722.1 coordinate 238,280, forward strand.
CACTGCGCAACTCTAATCTTGTTGGTTTATGTTGATCGCATTGTCTTCATTGGGGTTAGCGGCTAACCCCCCTTAACAGGAGCATTGATACACACTTGATGAAGATGCTGTTGATTCTAATCTTGACTGATTTGGAGGAGTTGGAGGTTGCCAAATGGACAGGTGCAAAAGGAAAGAATAGCGAGAAAAGGTAAGTATAGACGGATTAGAGAGAGCAGGGGGAGAACCCAACTACTTAACTCTATGGCACTCACCTAGTAAACAGATGCTATTGCGGACTAAGGGCCACAAATCAACACTCATTCCAAAGAAGCAAATCAGTCATAGCAGAAGGACAAACATCATGAGCACACAGCAACAAACATCTCGTTGCTATACGTTTTTTTTAATTAAATGGTGGTCTTTTCTTACAATGTGGGAACTACTTTAAGGCCATCGAAAAACAAGGGGAGCGATAAAACATGCAGGATAGGGGCATGAGCACAGTAAAGCATGGAGCTAAAGCAATGATTGTAACCGACAAGGGAGAGAATGCAACCAAGGTCAGGATAGGTAAAACACCATTCTATCAAGATGGAAAAGATGATATTTCAAAAGGTAGGCATAAGTTAAATCCTGGAAAGATCTAGAGATTACAAAGGTAAGTGAGGTGAAAGGAAAAAGCACACCAAAAGATAGAGTTAGGACAAGACTTGCAATGCGACAGAGGAAAAGGGAACGAACAAGAGTGGGATGGGTAAGACATCACTCTTGAAATGAAATGGGAGAGGAGGCTTTAAAATGCAAGTGCAAGATAAGCATCATGGTAAAGATCGAGGGATGATAAGGGTTAAGGTGATAACAGGCAATCACACAACAAAGGATGTATTTGAGGAAAATCTTGCAAGGTGTCAAAAGGGGAAGCAGTCAATGATGAAGTAGGTCAGGCATTATCTCCGAACAGGGATGGAAAGGAGGCTTCAAAGGGTAGGTTCAAGGTAAGCAAGAAGTCTAGGGCATATGTATCTTGAGGGTTTTGAAGGTAATAACAGACAAGGATGTAAGAGAGGAGATAAATAGGCATAATACAAAAGATATAAGTACCATAAAGGATGGAGTTAAGACATGACCTGCAAATGGAAAAGGAGAGGGTACATCCAAGGGCCAGATAGGTAAATTGCCACTCTCAAATTAAGGTGGAAGAGAGGTGATTTTTTTTAAAGAGCCGGAATAAAGATGAGTGTCAACGCAAGATGGATGGATGACAAGGTGATGGTGATAGCAAATAAAAACACATCAAAAGATGGAATTAAGACAAAAATTGTAAGGTGACAAGGAGTATAAAGAAATCAAGGGAGAGGTAGGTGTAACACCCCTAGTGTTACTGTAACTAAAACTTGAGCATGACATCATAAACATTGGCACTGCATATGTTTGACACACCTAGAGTGCATTCACTAGGTAAAAATTTCAAACAAGTTGTATTGTTTTGGTGTTTTGCAAATAGAACCCTGGAATAGGATATTTAACCCTAAATAGGGATTAAGGGGGTGAAACATGACCCAAATTGAGAAAACCCAAAAGCTTTAGTGGAATAGTCATAAAATGCTCCTAAGAATGAATTTGAATCACCTTTATACCCTTGAGATACTAGAAACCCTAATTGAAACCCTGGAAAACCCTAAATCCAAACCCTAGGGGCCTATGTGCAAAAATAGTGCACATTTGGACTAAAGTGTGAAAACTACTATGTTAAAGCATATTAAGTCATATGGTTCACAAAATTACGGATTTGCAAGTGAAACCCTAAGTTTTGGGTTTATTTGCAAAAAGTACCACTTGACCTCTATATAGCCAAGTCTGAAATCAGTGTTATGAGCACAACTTTGAGCCCTTGTAACTTTCAAATTCTAGGGTTTTTTCCCTAGGTCACCACATTAAACTTGTAGACCTAATAAAGGAGAACAACTTTGCTTAAGAGTGTAAGCATAGTTGTTAAGAAGGAATTGGAGATAATTAAGTCTAAAGTCTGGCTGTCAGGCTGATACAGTCTGAATCTCAGACTAACAGTGACTTTGATCCAAGTTTGAGAGCCAGTTCGACTAAGATCCAGTGAGAATTTGCTTAGGATTGCTATGACAATATTATAGCTGGTATGTAACTCCACAACTTTGCTGCAGAGATTTGGACATGTTGCCATGGAAATTTGAGAGAAAATTTAGCCCAAACATTGGCTGTCAGGTGCTCTGATGGAAGCTCGCGATGGTACAGTGCCTGGTCGGATCAGACCGCCAGCGCAGGGAGTCCTCACCGCCGATGACCGATTCTTCACCGCGATTCGTGTCACCGGCGACTGGATTCGTGCCTGAGTGATGGATAGCGTCGCGGGGTGATGGATCATCGCCGTCGTTGAGCTGGACGTCACTCCGGCTAGCCGCGGTACCTCTCCCCTCACTCATCGCCCTCAAATAAGGATTCTCACTGCCGTTAAGCCGTCATTGTTGTCTGCCGCGTGTCTAACTCTTTCCACCGCATCGCCGTAGCCTGCTCTCGCTCTCTGTTGATCACCTGAGCGATTGCCACGGCGTAGGACACCAAGTCACTGCGCCAGTGCTCTTCTCCCTCCTCCGACCGCCGCGTGTCCCCACTGAAATTCCCAGCCACCGCCGTTGATCCCTATAAATTGAAGCCCCCGCCAGCTTCGCAGGGTAGTCAAGAACCCAGCCACCAAGAATCATCCTCAGTCGATCGCCAGTGAGCCCCAATTTTGAACTTTCCCCAAATCAAGACTCCGCCACCGTGAAAAGCACCTCGCCGTGGCCAACGCGATACAGGTTAGTTCATCCCTGCTACTCTTGTGTTTGAGTGACCTTAGGTGCTCGTGATGCTCATCGACCCATTTGATTGAACTAAATTGCCACCAATCACCGGGAACACGTTCATTGGTCCGCAACACCCTCGGTCACCACGGCCAGAGCGAATTGGATCACCATTTCTGAAATTAAGTTAGGGGAAGTGATCGGGAATGGTTCAATTCCATGTCCGCTGCTCGGGAGCGCCGGTCTTGGCTTTCTTCGGCCAGTCTAGCTCGCCGGAGCACAGCCCTGCACTGCTCGCCGTCGTGGACTTCAGTCGGTAAAGGAATAGAACTTCAAGGGTCTTAGTGCAAACTGTCAGTGACTCTGAGTAACAGTGAAGGAACCCGTTCCCAGTTAGTGAAATCCCCGAGGGCCTTTCTGCGAACTTCCCACCGTGGGCGTGGGCGCGCCCCGATTCTCTGTGTTGTTGGGCCGTCTGGGCTAGAATCGGCCGAGTACTATTGCAAGTTTTTCTTTTTCTTTTTCTGCCAGAGATAAACAAATTCTAGAAAATGGTAGAAAAATCCTAAAAATGTCAAACCAATTTTGTTAGATTCCTAATTTTCCATAGTATTTAATAAAAATAGTTTCATGATTTTTAGATTAAATAAGGAATTTTGGAGTATTTAAAATAGCTTAAAATATTAGTTCTGGATTTTTAGAAAATAGATAATCATTCCAAAAATGCCCAAACTTTTTATATGAACTCAAAACATTATTTAGAAGCCTTGGGTAGAGTTTGGTTGGATTTGGACCTTGTTTGATAACTCGAACCCAAAACCCTACCCCCTGCTCTTTGAATTCCTTTACTGACTCCGAAAACCCTAAGTTCTCAGAATACCGTGAAGGAAAATTGTATTCAAGAACCTTAGATAATAAATTCTTATTATCTTTGCACTCTCATGAGCATTACATGGCATTCATTCTTATATACACATATATATTGTAATGTTTAGAGAACGAAGAGGAACTCGAAGTAACTGAAGAGAAGACACCACCACCACCTTCGGACTCTCAGGCAGGAAATTGTTTCTACTTTGATATCTGCGGGTCCGAGCCTGACTCACCTATCAACGAAGGCAAGCCCCGGTGCATTTACCACCTTCCTTGATGTTTTTAAATTCTTTCTCACTTGATTAATGCATTAGGTGATAGGAGTTGAATGCTTAAACAATTCCTGCATTACCTTCCTTGAACTTGATTACCTTCCTTGAAACCCTGTTTTTACAAAAGGTTTTACTATGCTTAGTATTGCTCTAGCAAAACAAAAGATTTGTTTTACAAAAGATGATTGACAAAGTGGGAAGGATGTTTTTGAAAATAAAACTTGATGGTGGATCCATCATGGCCGTGATGGGTTCAACATCGGAAAAGATGTACCTCTGCCAGGTACCAAACTTTGGGTTTTAAATGATTAAGCTGAGACCGGGCAGGTGACTTGCACGAGAAGAGAGTCTCGGTGTAGTGTCTCCGTCTGAGTCGATTAAGGACCGTGTCGATGTAGGCTTGCTGACCGAGGACCCTTTAACTGGTCACATGCCTCGTCATGGGTAAGCCTTGCCTCGGGCAGACTAAGGCCAGAATAAGATAACACAGAATGGGCGTGGAGCGGTGGCGAGAGTAGCGTGTACCCTCCGTGGCAAGAGGCTGGGCGGTGGTGTATCTGTGCTCTCGGTTCACGTGAACCTGATCTGGTCTTAAGAACCCCGGTGGCGGGTTGACATATGCAAGGGTTAAGTGCTACATATGTCGTGTGATTGGAGATCCTCAGCTGAGTATAATCGATTCGAATCGTCGTACCTTCGCGGTCATGAAGACTTGGTCACTGCCCTATACGTAGAACTCCAGTAAAGATGAATGAAAGGTTTGTTAAGAAATTGGCTAGTGCAAGTGTTGAACTAGGGTAGAAAGAACTCTAGATGCAGGTAATTTTACCTAACCTAAAAATAAAACTGGATTTTTAAGGACACACTTTTAGTAAGCAATTCTGCAAACAGAGTCTTTGATCATTGAGAAACCTTACCTTGACTCCCTTATAACCAGCATACCCTTGAGAGTCTTTTCTTTAGTAGGGTAAGACTTGCTGAGTAATTCCATACTCATGGTTCTATTCCCCATTGTTTTTAGGTGAGGATGCAGCAAACTTTTGTTGCTTTTGTACCAGGGTGGTGTCAAATGAAGAAAAGCAAGAATGAAGCTGCGGGAGGACCTAGTCCTCCATAAAGACTTTTATGTAAGAACTTAGCGGGAGGAGTTTTTACCTCCCTTGGTATTGTAATAATAAGTACTCTGCACTCATGTTTATATGCTGGTCTGTAATAACTAACTTTATCTTACTTTCAAATGCATGTAAGTTATGTAATCACTTCCGCATTTCTGTATCTCCGATGTTCTGTAATGTCTGCGTGACGGGTGAAACGCTCTTGGAAAAGGTAAGAAAAGCAGATACCGAACTTTTCAAGTAATTCAGGGGCATCTATAGGGTTGTCTGAGGTCCGTTGGACAAGGACAACTGTAGGTGGGTCTAATGACTTGGGAGGTTCCGTCACAGTAGGTAACTCACAGCTCTCAAATCGGGTTGAAAGAAAGGGGAGACTTTTAAAGGATAAGTTCAAGGCAATAATTTAGGTAGAAGACATAAATATCACAAGGGTCAAAGGCGATAATAGTCAAGGGCATAAGAGAAAAGATGAAGGCACAGAAGAGCCAGTGGTATAAGTACAATAAAAAATGGAGTTACATCAAGGCTTACACGCGGTGAAGAAGAGGATATTGCCAAGGGTGAGATAAATAAAACACCACTCTCAAATTGAGATAGAAGACTGAAGATTTTAGATAACAGACATAATGTAATCACAAGGCAGGATAGATTGATGAGAAGGGTAAAGGAAATAACAAACAAAAACACAACAAAGGATAGAGTTAAAAACTCGCAGGTGACAAAGAAGAGGATATGACCAAGGGAAAAGTAGGTAAAGTACGATGCTCAAATTGAGATGGAAAGGGAGAAGATTTTAAATGCCGGTATAAGATAAACCTCAAGTAAGATATAGAGGTGTCTAAGGTGAAGGTGATAATAACAAAAGTCATGACAAATGATAGAGTTAAGGCAAGACTCACGTAGTGGCGAAGTGGAGAAAACAATCAAGGGTAAGATAGGTGAGGGTGCAATAGAATGGTTGAAGTAAGAACTCATTATCGAGAGAAGTTATAAAGGAGCAATGAGATCACCAAGGATGGGCGACATAAAATGATCGCTCATGGACCGTTAAGAAATTGGGGTGGTCATGGACATGTTAACTGAAATGTCTTGAACAGTTATCGGGGTATGAAAATAAGCATACATAAGATTATAAGAGTATGCAAGATTCCAAGGATACGAGCATACTAAGACCAAGGGCATAGAAATTGCCGAAAGATAGTGACTTAACAACAGAATAAGAAATGATCTCAGAAGACAAGAAGGCCATGGACACATAAACTGAACTGTTTAAATAGGCAATAGAGGTACAAGGGTAAGTACTTTAGATTAAGGGATAAGGGTATTAAAAATGCAAGGATACGAGCATGTCAATAACAAAATGGAATAGAGATAGTCAAATGGTAGCAATTTAATAATGGACGAGGAAAGAGTCTCAAAAGACTAAAGGCTATGGTTAGGGGGTGTTGGGGACTTGTTCTCAAATGCTATGAGTTAAGAATAAGGCAACATAAAATGTTAAATGTTAATACCCTTCATCCTTTGAAGCATTATCTCCCTTAGGATATAATGATCCTCAGACGAAGGTCATGAAGGACTTACCTTCGTCACCACATCATATGTTAATGAAAGAAGAAGCATATGAAACATAAGAGACAACATGAATAATCATATGATATTATTTACTATCTCTTCTTCATATTATTATGGGTAAACAGAAACAATATTGAATTACATTTATACCTTCGGCTTGACAGAAGGTAAAAGTCCAAGCGTGACGCACGAACAAATACAAGTCAGCGTGAACAGTACGGGGGTACTGTTCATCTATTTATAGGCATAGGGCGCAGCCTGTGTAAAATTACATTCATGTCCTTTATGTTTACTATTGACTTAAGGATAATCCAATGAGGACTAGATAGCCTTTTCCCCTTTAAGTTGGTTCCTTTTCTTGCCGCTGAGCCAAAGCTCCTTTGCGCGTAGCTTCGGAGCAGCATCAACCTTCGTCTCGACCAAGCTTTTCATATTGTGTATAGTTTTATTCCGAGTCCGAAGGTACCTGTACATACATTGCACTTGGGAAACATTATTAAATCATGTTTTTGAGGACCTTCGGAAGACGAAGGCCCCCAACAGTAGCCCCTCGTAGTATTAATTTGTTATAACAACGAATTCAGACTGCGACATGAACGAAGGCCTTAAGCTGAAGGTCCGAAAAAACACCTTCCCTTTGCTAGAATAGCAATAGCCAATGACAGATGGGGCCCACTAAGTTGCAACGCAATGGGCGTATAAATATAAGCCAAAGTGGTAGCATTTGATATGCCGTTTCCACTATTTGCATTATTTTCTCAAACTTTTTAGCTCTTGCCCACTAGCTCTCGCCTGATTTTCAAGCTTTTCGAGCTTTGGTTTAAGGACGTGTTTTCACCATGTCGGGGGAGAAGATGACTGAGGAAAAGAAAATGACTGCGGAAACGAAGGTAACTGAGGAAACGAAGTTGTTTGAAGAAAAGAAAACTGCGGATCCTTTTATCGCCGGGTGTTGTGGACTTGTTCTCAAATGCTTCGAATTAAGAACAAGGCAACATAGAGAATTAGATGTAAAATCCCTTCGTCCGCTGCAACATTATTCCTTCGTGGATTTAATGAGCTTCGGACGAAGGTTATGAATATATCACGAAGATTATATCTTCATGATCAGAGATAAAATAATGTAAAAAGAAATATAAAATACAAAAATGTTACAGAATGATAAGAATAAATAACAATATTTACTCTTTCTGTATAATATGAATTCGGATATTAAAACACGGCAATTAGGTACATTTATACCTTTCGTCTCGGTAGCACGACGTCAATAATTACAAGATTGCGTGAACAGTAAAGGAGTACTGTTCATCTATTTATAGGCACAGAGCGTAGCCTGTGAGAAATTACAACTACAGAAGATCACAATTGTAACTCAGACTCTTTATGGACTAAAAAGTCATTCCATCTTTAAGTCGGTTTGTTCCTTCGTCTTTGGATACGTTCTAGTGTCGAAGCTTCATGAGCGATAGCTTCGGTATTACATACAAGTGGATTTGCCGAAGGTGTTTCTTTCTGTAGGACCTTCGGCGACGAAGCATAGTCCCAACAGTAGCCCCTTCGCGGTGCTAGATCGTTTTTCGTAACGAGCTTGAACTGTGAAAAAGTATCCTTAAGCTTTGGGTAGCCGAAGGTCCGAAAAACACCTTCCCTGGGCTCGTTGCCGAGAAACGATATAACTTTCGAGCGCAAAGTAGTCCCAGCATGCACATTTACCTTCTCGGGTTTTGTGGCCCACTGTTTAGTGAGTGCGGGCGACTGTCCGTCCGGTGTAAGAGGCTTGACGATTCACCTTTTTACCTGCAGCACTATATAAACAGACAGGTAGGTGTAAAGTTACCACAGCATTCATTGCAATTGCACTGTTTTGCTGCCAAAAATTTCACCATAGCCGAAGCTTGATCCTTGCACTCAAACAAAGCACCATTCCGAATTCTGCTTCATCACAAGAAGAGCTTCGAGAAAGAGGTTATTAAATTCAAAAAACCTTTAGGTGTTCATAATCAAATGGCTAGGTTGCGCTCCACTGCCAGGATTGAGCGTGAGGGAGACGAGGCTGAAGCTTCTGAAACTGTTCTTATTTTCGAAGCAATGAGGCGGTCCGGGCTGGCAACATCAGAGGATGCACCTACTGCCGAAGTGAAAGGAGCTGATGTTGAAGAAGTTGAATTTGAAGATGAGTACGGTGCAACGCCATCCAAACCCAGCCACTTGGAATTTGGGAAATCCACTATTAACAAAGGTGATATGGCTAAGTTATTGAAGTTAGGCTATTTCAGCGAAGATAAGAAGGAGCTAATTCGCTTCGGGGGAGAGGAGGTTACCCCGAAGCCCGAAAAAGATGAAGTGGTGGTTTTTAAAAGCTTCTTCAAAGCAGGGCTAAGATTTCCCCTGCATGAGATGATTGCAGATGTGTTAGAGAGATTTGGAATTTATCTTCATCAATTAACTCCCAACGCTATTGTCAGGCTCAGTGTTTACATCTGGGCACTCCGAAGCCAGGATGCAGAACCTCTTGCCGAAGGTTTCTGCCGGTCGCATGAACTTCATTATCAGACAAAAGCTAGAGAAGACGGGCTACATGATAACTTTGGCTGCTACAATTTTGCATACCGGAAAGATGCCAAGTACCCAGTTATTAGCTACCATACAAAATGGCCAGCCGGCTGGAAGGGTGAATGGTTTTATGTCAAAGTGGATGAAAAGAAGGAAAAATTGGTTCAGAGCCCTTTAAGGTTAACCTTCGGGGAAACTAGGCCTCAATGCACCATGGATCCAGATAGCGCATGCCAGACCGCGCTGATCGAATTTCGGACTGTTGCAGAGCACATTAGCACCAGAGATTTAGTCCAAGAGTTCTTAGCATTCAGAGTATTCCCAACTTTTAGGGAATGGGACATGCCAAAGCTGAAAGGAGAGAAGAAGAAAAAAGAGCTTGTTTGACTTCCTTATCATTTCAAGTTTAAAAAACATTTTAAGATGCCTTGCCAAGAGTGGCTAGATACAATTGAGGTTATGTGCAATGAGATCCTCGGCAACTATTCTAAAAAAGAAGATCAATTAATGACTATGGCTTTCGGCACTCGTCCGAAGCGGAGGATGAATCGGGTGATGGATGCTTTGAATTTTGATTATCCTGATTATGAGCAGTTGGGCAAAGTTGCTAAAGGGCAGAAAAGAAAACGGGTTGCCAGTGTCCTTGATAAAGAAGGCACCAAGTTGTCTAAACAGGACAAAGAATATTCTGAGAAAAGAAAATTAAGCCCTGAGCCGAAGATAACTGCTTCAAAGAGAAAAAAGCTGCAACCCCAGAACCGAAGGCGCCAGTCCAAGAAGAAGAAGCTCCTGCAACACCTTCTGCTGCCGAAGTGGAAGAGATTCTAAAGGTAATGACTGATCCTTTGCCTATCAAGCTAAGTCCGCTGGCGCCAGAACTGATGAAGTTTTTTCAAAAGGAAAAAGAACCTTCGGCAACAGAGAGTCCTGCCAAGCCGAAGAAGAAAAGAAGAATTATGCAAGTGGCCGATGTCATTCACCAGACACCACCACCGACATCGGCGCCGAAAATAATTGAGAGCACTGTTACTGCCGAAGCTGAAGCCACCAGAGCCACCGGAGCCAACACAGAGAAGATTACTAAAGAAATTCTAGAAGGTTTGTCTGAAGATATTGATGATAGTGATAGTTTTGATGTGGAGAGTGGAGACGAAGATTCTAAAGACCAGCCCTGGCGACCAAGCCATACTGTCTTCGGAAAATCAACTATTAAACAGAGTCATCTTGACAACATGAGAGTGAGGTACTTTCGTGATATGTCTATCGTGAGAGCTAGCGGAGACAACACTGCTCCTGCCCCTAAGGAAAATGAAGTTGTTATCTACCGAAGCTTTTTTAAGGCTGGTCTTCGGTTCCCTTGGAGCAAGTTTGTGGTTGAAGTGCTAAAGATATATCAGATCTTCCTTCATTAGATCACCCCTGAAGCTATTATTAGGATGGGGATTTTCATCTAGGCTATAAGAAGTCAAGGGCTGGAGCCAAGTACAAAGTGCTTCTGTAGTATGCACGAACTTTTATATGAGACGAAGGCTACTGGCAAAGAACAATACCACAACAACTTCGGTTGTTATGGATTTGTTGCTCGCCCCAACGCAAGCCACCCGGTGCCAACATTTCGGAAGAGATGGCCTAGAGCCTGGATGGAGGAGTGGTTTAATGTTAAAAATGATTTAAAAGCAAGGAAAGACATCAAAGAAATCATCCAGCGCCCCATCTGGTCTCGCTTCGGCCTCCGAAGGCCGAAGGTAGAAATTGATGGCAATGTCGAAGCATGTCAGAGGGCTTTTAGTACCATGTGTGCCTTTATTCGCACAAGGGATTTGATTCAAGAGCATATATCCTTCAGGGTATGGCCACTTGTGGAGAGTTGGGATATGCCAAAGGAGACCACCGCCGATTCTAGTGAGGGTGGTCTAGTCCGACTAAAGTATACCTTCAGATTTAGGGAGAAGTTTGATGAGCCAAACGACGACTGGCTGAAGTGTATAGAAGCTACCAGTGATGATCTACATGGAGCATACTCCAAAGCCAAAGATAATGCTCTGTCCGCAGCCTTTGGAGGTCTGGGTAAGAAAAGATTAAACAGGGTATTCGATGCTATTGGCTTCGTATACCCTAATTACCGTTACCCGCTGCGAGGGCAAGAAAAGAAGAGGAAGGCTGCCGCTTCAGCCACCATAGTCGTGCCGAAGAGCAAAAAGTTGAAGGTTTTGACCCACCCACCACGATACATTGAACCGGCCAAGGTACCTGAACTTGGCAAAGGGCCCTCTTCAGCTGCCGAAGCAAGGAAGACTGCTTCGATTGTGCAGAGCGTTGAAGAGCCGACTGTAGTGTCAAAGGTGCCTACAGTCGGGCCGGCCGAAGCTAAATATGATAAGGTCGAAGAGCCACAGGTGAAGAAAGTAGTAAAAGAGCCAGAAATCCTGAGCCCACCAGCAGAGGCAAAACTGCCGAAGATGCAAAAGGCTTCTGTCGCAACTCCCAAGAGGAGGAGAATGGCCAACGTGTTAGATGTTGTGCAAGAGACTACAAAGGTCTTGAGCCCTGCTCCTACAAAGAAAATTGCTGAAGCTGCCAACATGTAGAGCCCAAAAATTTGTATCAAAGAAAAATAAGGTTATAAATAAATAAATATGTTTATAAGTGGGTATCTTGGGATTATGGAACCCTTGGGAGTTAATTGGTTTTCTCTTCTTTGTGCACATTTGATTAATGGAATTATATGGGTTAACATAACAAATAAATAAATAAATAAAATGCCTCTCATGATAAAGTTATTGTATTGTTGCACTTTGTATTCAAATTTGTGAAACAAGCTTAAGCTAAGAAATCTAGAATTTAAAACTTGGTTTGGTTTGAATTGGAAATTAGGGTTTGAAATAAGAGAAGGGAAGAACTAAGAAAAATACTACATAAAATAAAATAAAAATCAAAATAAACATCCTTCACACATATATTATTAAATTATACCATTCAAACTGAGGACAAGTTATTCACAAAGTTTGAAATTAAACTTGAGCTCAAATTAGATTTGAAAATGGAGAAAAGAAAATACAAAATAAAAAGAAAAAAGAGAAAACCCTTACCTGGGCTGGAATACCTGATTTCGGCCCACCTAACCCACCCCTGTGCGCGGCCACTTAAAAGCCTGGCGCCGACATGTGGGGACGCCTGGTCAGCTGGCGTCGCGTGGGACTCGGTCTCGCTGCGCTCGGGGACCCGCTGGTCAGCTCCTTGGCACGCGCCTGGGGGATGTCTGTCTCACCGGCTTGTGGTCCCGCCCTGTCAAGACCATCTTCCTCACCAAACCGAACACCGCGATGTTGTCGCGGGCCTGCCGACCTCGGTTGTTGCTTTCTTCCCGGAATTTTCGCGCCTCTCAGAGTATAAAGCTAGGGTCCCGGTTCCACTCTACCCTCCATCCGACCCGGGGACATCTACGGCATGCTGTGGATGGTGGCGCTGTGGAAGGTCCCGCCGCGGAGGAAAATGGTGCCGCCGTCGTTGGCCAAGCGATTTGTCATCTCCCAGGCCTCGAGAACCGACCGGAACTTTTCCTTGGGTCGCCTGGAACTTGCTCGTGCCCTCAATCAGCAAAATCAATGGCGGGGGAGCCCGGGATTGCTCGCCGTCGCTCCATGGCCGCCGCGGGCCGCTGTCTGCCGTGGACACTCGTCGTTGGGTCGTCTCCCGCTCTGGTAAGTCCTCCGTTGGATTCGTGGAACCCATGGCATCGTGCAGCTTCATTCGATTAGGTTTTAAAGCCCTATGTTGCCGACCGCATGTGCGCCGGTGAGCTCCACCACCGTGGGGCTTCCTGTACGCCGTGTCCGGACAGCGTCGGGTGGAAGATGAGTCCCTGGCCGTCCGATCAAAATTGGTAGGATAGGATTGAGGGAAGGGCGCGGGGGAATATGGACCCTTGGATCGTGATCTCGCGCGTAAGAATGGATCGCGCCTTCATTAAATAGTGGGCGTCGATCTTCGATCCAACGGTCTGTGTTGCGTACCGGTTCGCTTAATAGGGGATCTAATCTGGGCGCTCGGCTTGCGATCCAACGGCTCAGATCAAACGATACCCCTTCGCTGTGGCCACTTTCTAAAAGAGACCCTGCCTTTTTTTGGAATCAACCCGCCGTCCTGAGTCACTATTCCCTGTGTCTTGGGATTCTTGCGCCGAGCCCCCTGCGCTTTGCTGTAATTGAGGCCCAGTCCAGAGTGTTATAAAATCAGGAAAATGAATTAGAAAATGAGTTTTTAATATAAAAATAATTCCTAGAATTTATATAATTCATAGAAAATGCATATGAACTCCAAATTAATCCATTCCACTTCCTATAATTTTGTAATATTATTGTTTATCAATTAGTGCCACTGGTTTTACATAAAAGTCACATTAAAATTGTTATCTTAATTAATCTTGTACTAAACACATAAAACATTAGAAAATCCATAACTTAAAATCTATAACTCCAAAATTAATGATTCCTGTTCCTATGATCTTATTTTAATATGTATATTATTAATGTGTATTTTGTTCTTATGTTTGGTGTAATGTTAATTTTGCCTACACCATGTTTGTTTGAATTGCTACGACTAGCAGTGAGGTCACGAGTCATCTGAAGATCATCCTGGTACCTGGATTCTCAAGGCCCAGGCAAGTTGTGCCCTTGATCACTTCTTTTCACCTACTCATGTTCTAATTAATCATAATGATCTGCATAGGTTAATTTTGATGGGACCCAATAGGTTACCCTAGTTTGTCTATCTTTATACCTTGCTTACCACTGAACTTTCTGGGTAGTACTTGCTAGTGCTATATGTGGTTTTGGGTATGAAGATTACACTATTCATGATTATACTTTTGTTATCAGTTGTTATTTATGGTTCATGTTAAGACCATTATGTTAATTGGAACATGGAGAACCACCCGGGAAAACAGTGCTACCACGAGGGTGGAATGGGACGCCCTTGGCTGATTAATTAGGAAAGCTGGTGGAAGACTACCTTACCCGAAAGGGGCAAGGGCAGTAGGGGAGAGGTCAGTGTAGGGAGGCCCTCGGGAGGATTTTGCTGCGATGGCGGTCCTGCAAGGGATTCCTGCACTGGATCTTCCTATAAACTGTAGCGGGTTTTCGGAAGCTAGTGGAACTTTGTAAAGGCCTCGTAGTGGATCCCTAGCCATTCACCTTGGAAGTGTCTAAGGGCCTTGCAAACCCTGGCGACATGGGATACACGACTTGTGGGTAAAGATGCGCAACCTCTGCAGAGTGTAAAACTGGTATACTAGCCGTGCTCACGGTCATGAGCAGCTCGGACACTCACATGATTAAATTATGGAACTTAAACTCAATTTGTCATATGCATTGCATCGCAGGTGAAGTTGTTACTTTTGTTCTACTATTTAATTGGGCTGGTATTTACTTATACTTAGTAACTGCTAATAAAATTTTGACCAACTTTAAAAGCAATGCTCAGCTCTAACCATCTTCTTTGGTAAGCCTTATACTTCACGTGAGCTCCCACCTTTGGCGAGTTCATGCACATTATTCCCCACAACTTGTTGAGCGATGAACGTATGTGAGCTCACTCTTGCTGTCTCACATACACCACAGGTCAAGAACAGGTACCACAGGATGAGGCGCTTGGAGGATGCTGTGATGAGTTCGTGAGAGGTCTAGGTCGTCGTCTCCCAGTCAACTTTGGGTTGCTGGACCGTTGTCTCCTTATAATGTAATTATTTATTGTGTATAGAACTCATGTTATATATAAAGTTGTGACATTCGATCCTGTGCCACTATACATCATATGTATGAGACTTGGTCCCAGCATACCTGGTGTTTATGTTAACCCCGGGTTTTGGACCCCTAAAATCCGGGTGTTACACAACACGCAAGCTAAAGCTGAAACTGGGCAAGCAGAAACCGAAGCTACGCAAGCTTCGCAAGCTCAGGATGAAGCCAAAGCTGGGCCTTCAGTGCCCACCGAGACAAAGCCTGTCGCATCTGAGGAAAAATCAACAGAACAGATTGCACCTAAAAAGGTCGAAGCTTCTGCTCCCGAAGCTTCAAACAAAAATGCTGACTACATCATTCGTCATTCTTCAGGAAAGAAACTATCCCAAGAAGAAATAATACAAGCCAGACACTACGCCCAAAGATTGAAATATCCGAAGGGGGCCTTAGTGTTCAACGGTAGTAACGAAGAAGATTTTGTGTACTGTCTCCCGGATAACAAAGAAATATCCATTTGCCGGGAGATAGGTAAGAGCATAGGATTCCCGAAGCTGGAAGACGACCTTTCGATTTTGTCGAAGGATGAACTTGCTGACAGCCTAGCGTACAACAGTATAAAGGTATAGAAGTTAACTTTGAATTTTAGAATGAAGTATTTTATTTCCCATGCTTAATTGTTTCCTCTTTTTTGCAGGGCTTAATTCTTAGTAATGCCCTGAGGGCCCAGAAGAATATTGAAGATGAAAGCTATACAACGACCCTTAATAACCTTCATTCAGAGGTGATTGAATTGAGAAACGAAGGTCTTGAAAAATACAAAATCTTAATTTCATTGGTAAACAAAGTGAAGGAAGACGAAGCTAGTTTCAAAGCTCAGGTCGAAGCCTAAAAAACTGAAACTGAAGACCTTCGGAGGCAACTGGCCGAAGCTAAAGAAAACTGTGCACTCGCACAAGTTAACCAAGAAATTAGCGAATATTGGAAAAATTATCTAGAGAAAAATGTTGAAGAACTTCGCCAATCCAAGGAAAGGTGCTTCGAGAAATCATTGGATTGTGTGAAGAAATTGAAGACTAGCTTCGCCAAAGTGGGTGCGTACTCTGCCCAAGAAAACTTCGTGCGAGGCGACCCTGAAGGCGTTATTGAATGGTTAAGT
Source organism: Zea luxurians (assembly GCA_029449295.1). Taxonomy (NCBI): domain Eukaryota; kingdom Viridiplantae; phylum Streptophyta; class Magnoliopsida; order Poales; family Poaceae; genus Zea; species Zea luxurians. The sequence continues at coordinate 254,357 of JAOPSE010000722.1, forward strand.
GGAGAAGCGGAAATCTTTGAAGAAATTTTGAGTGATCGCGGGGATGTCTACGCATTTTCCGGTGCGCGGGGGACACTACTACAAATCATGTTATATGAGACGGTTAATTTTCAGTTATTAAGACGCTTATGAAGTGTCCAAATTTGACAGAGTCGTAAAAGATGTCCCACATTTAAGATGGTTATAAAACTTCTTAAAAGATATTATATAAGACAATTTTTAATTTACAACCGTCTGAAAAAGGTATTTGTTTAAGTCATTTTGTCCGATAAACCGTCTTGAATTAGGTTTTTTAAGACACTGCTTCTAAAGAACCGTAGAGAATACAAACATTAAAAGTCATAAAGTATTTATCAAATGTCTCGAATATCCTACAATAATAGACGATTACAATAAGAAACCCATCTTATTTAGGTGACTAATAATGGACGTTTTAGAAACTGTCTTATTTAGGAGTCTGATATTGGACATTTTGGTGACCGTCTTATTAAGATTTAAACGAAATGACTTACACGACAGTACATTCTTCAATTTATAATCATTTTTTCAGATATCACGTTATAATAATTTGAAAGAGAAATATACATACACATATATTGAACAACATTATAATTAATATAATATAAATAAGTACCATTCAATATATCATAAATAAGCATTGTCAAACAACGCATACATAAGTGTACTCTAAATCTAAACTAAAATACAACTGTTTGCACTAATGTTAAGCCTAACTTTATATGAATTCAAGTCTCCACACTTTTGCGGCCACCAAATTTGAATTCCATTCTATGTTTTCTTGTACAACAAATAGGACAAAACTAGACATAGCATGCAAAAAGCTCCAAGCAGCACGTCGATGACCTCGAAGCTGCCCTTGTGCTTCTCCCAGTTCTTGATCAAGGATGTGAAGAACAAATCTTCTGGTAACTTTAACTACACTGACAAATATAATCAAACATACCACAAATTCATTTCAGACTTTTACATAGTTTTTAACAGACTTGGTAAATTTTGAAGGATGTATTGAACATATATTATTCTTAAATTTAGTCAAACAAATTGGTGGTGCATAACTCAAAGTTAATAACTCATGCAACCAACTCAATTTGTGTATAACAAAACTATATTAATACCTACTTACTTGTAAAACTTAGAGAATATTTAGCGCGTGAGGATACAAGAATACCTGAACAATCCTGCAGTAAGTGCAAGTCCAATCCCTAGAAGGCAATGATGGTTATTAAACAAATTACTGTGTGGCATATAAAAGAATGCCAAAACGAAAATACCATTAAAAAGATACAGTGCCACTTCTAAGGAAGTTGCCTCAAATAAAAAGGATAACTTCTCAATAGTCAAGCTACACCTGCTGCTTGACCCTGGAGGATAAAGATCCATAACCATCTGTGCCCATGAAGATGTAGGAGTCATTGTGCTAAGTTTCTGTAGTTGAGCACGACTCATCGGAGAATTTTTGTTTCCATATCTTGAATTTGACTGCCTTTTCTTAACCATCAAAAAGAGAGAAAAAGAAAGCATAAATATCAATGCATGCATCTATATGTTTTCCTAGCGCTAGAGAGGTCAAATTACCAGGTGCATTGCTACAGTTCTAAAGACATTACTTTGAAAGAGTAGCAGTGTTGATGAAGGTTGCATGCATCATGGAACCAGCTCTCATTAAATCAACTAGTAACTAATGCGCGCCCCGCACGCGTAGAAAACCAAATATAACATTCCCTTAAGAGACATGAAAGGGGTTGTGAATCATAGAAATCTAACATCATCTTAAAAAAACATTAAATGACCAGTTGTAAATTATACAGTTCAAAGTAACAACACATTAAATGACCATTTCGATAAAAAACATTAAATGACCAAAGGATAAAAGGGTTACCCCAAATGCTGAAGACCATTTCCAAGATTAGCTAGGTCTGTTGTATCTGACAATGATATAAGTGCTTGCTTCACTTATGCAGGTGTATAAATTTATACTTAGTCCATTGTTTTTTTAGAATTCATTACTAATCAGGAATATAAAATTTGACTATTGATCTATGAATTAGCTCATATACATGAAACTAATTGTAAATCATACAAATCCAACATCAGCTCAAAACAACATGAAACCAATTGTGAATTATATAATTGAAATGAAAGTAACAGTGCATTTAATGACCAGAAGATAAAAGGGTTACCCAAATGTTGAAGACTCAATCCGCAGATGTAATCTAATTTGAAGCAAGCATAGAGTAACCATGCAGATCCCAATCTGCAGGACTGCACCGATCGATCTAAACAACGAGTCCCTTCCTAAAGCCATAGTTAGATTCATCCAATAAAGCACAGATCCGACACTCGCTTTGCTAAACCAAAACCACAAAGCTTGAATTTCGAAAAGGTAATATGGTAAATCTTGCAGCTAGCTTAAGCCCAACGAACACGACATTAGCGGCTCAGCGAAAGTACCTGCTCGGCGAGATGTGGCAGTCCGTGGCGTGAACCTGCCGGGGTCGCACATGCATGTATATCGGCTTCCTGTCGCCGCCAGCAAGCTTCTCCTCTGTATTCTCCTTCTTCACCGCCTTCCCATGCGGCCACAACCTTCTTCGAGAAGGGGATAGTGAGCTTAGAGAATTGTGTGGCGCGGTCCAAGAGGACACCGACGAAAGAAGCCCGGGCTTTGTCTCAGCCACTGGAGAGTAGCGATGGGAGTTCCCCAATGGCCCTCGCGACAGCTAGAAGTGTCCAGAAGAATTTGGTGTAGGGTGAAGAATGCCGTGTGTTTGCTCCCTGGTCGTTGAGATAGAATCGAACGGCTAAAAATTATAGAATGACGTGGCTCCACGGAATCACAGCTTTGCTCCTCGCTCTTTATATATAGAATAACATACCTGATAACACAGAAGTACACAAAACAGAGTTAGACACTTCCTTGTTTGCATACCAGCATATTATTCCATTAGTGGGGGGCGAGGATAAAATCAGAGACGAAAATAGCAATTACCCTGGAGATGAGCCAGCTGTATAGAAGTATTGTACTAGTGTGAGCAGAACAAGCACTCCATACAACCCTATATACCTAGAATAAAAAGTGATATGTAAGATTAAAGAACATATAAACCCTTGTTCTAAATAAGAAAAGGAACACCTACTGATCTACATCATATTTTGTCAAAATTCAGGAATTCATTTCAGACCAAATATAATCAAACATACCACAAATTCATTTTAGACTTTTACATAGTTTTTTAACAGACTTGGTAAATTTTGAAGGATGTATTGAACGTATATTATTCTTAAATTTAGTCAAACAAATTGGTGGTGCATAACTCAAAGTTAATAACTCATGCAACCAACTCAATTTGTGTATAACAAAACTATATTAATACCTACTTACTTGTAAAACTTAGAGAACATTTAGCGCATGAGGATACAAGAATACTTGAACAATCCTGTAGTAAGTGCAAGTCCAATCCCTAGAAGAAAATGATGGTTATTAAACAAATTACTGTGTGGCATATAAAAGAATGCCAAAACGAAAAAACCATTAAAAAGATACAGTGCCACTTCTAAGGAAGTTGCCTCAAATAAAAAGGATAACTTCTCAATAGTCAAGCTATACCTGCTGCTTGACCCTGGAGGATAAAGATCCATAACCATCTGTGCCCATGAAGATATAGGAGCCATCAATTCAAAGGTACAACTACCCTCTCTGATTAGCAATTCAAGGTCATGAAAGTTCTCAGTAAGCTATAGGACCCAGTTTGTGTACTTCTAGACTATGGTCTTGAGCAAAGCAATTGCCATCACTTAAAGAAGAGTACCACAAATTAATTAGAACAATTTTCATCAGAGTGGTGCAGGGTAATGTGAACTGACAAAACTACCTTTTAAACGAAAGCACAATCAAAGACAGTACATACCTGTTGTATATCGTACCGTCAGTACAACGATGAGGATTCCCTGCCACTCTCCACGCCGCTAGTGATAGGTGAGGGGTCCTCGGGGTGTGTCCTTGTTGTCTGTCCATCATCTTCCTCCTCCTCGAAGATCACCTCATCGGCCCTCTCAAACGACGCCCCCACCTCGACGGGCGCCACAATCTGGATCGACACCTAGCCCTATGTATTACATGCTGAAACTTGGAGAAAATCTAGATGCTTATGTGATGTCCATCAAATATATGAAAGTAGGATGATATCATTCTAAATTACCATTATATATCTCATAAATAAACATTGTGAAATAGCTCATGCATAAGCGTACTCTATATCCAAACTAAAATACTAATTGACAAACTTGGTAATCAACTGTTTGCGCTATCGTTGTGCCTAACTAAATATATATGAAATCAAGTCTCCACATTGGTGCGGCCATTCCATCTTTTCCTATACAACAAATAGGAGAACACAATAATTATTAGTTAGACACAGATGAACACCTCACAATGTGGCATATGATGTAAAAGGTTATATGAATGTAACATCTTACCTAGGAAGCCATGCTAGATTCAGTTATATGAAGCACCCTCAACCCTGCATGATCCACTAATGTCTATCACCTCATTCATGAAGAAGTCGAGCAACCGTTCCCGGACATTTGCTATCTCGTCAGACAATAATGGACAGGTTGCAAAACCAGCACGACCCTTGAAAAACATAAACCATGTAAATATTTATAACATCATATTGCATAGGTTTGAGTAAAATAGAATGCAGACTGTAAAAACAACCTGAGGATATCGATCACGGTCCAAACTAAGATTATCTGCAAAGGATAACATGTGGTACATCACATATTGTCCGCAAAGCATACTGCCAGGTGGTTGTATGTGTGCCTAAAAGATGTGATTCATAAGGAAAAAATATCCAGCGGGAATGTGTAATTATATGTCTTGCTAATAATTTCAGGTTAAGAACATGATTACCTGAAAATGTTTCCATATAACTGTGCGACCAAAATTCTTGTTATGGCGACCTTTTTTGTCGACATAAGCACCAAAAGCCCTACAATAATGGTGACTAACAGTGTAAGTAACAATTGAAATATAGAGGAAAATAGAATTATGATAAAGGTAATAGCCACTCATCGAATAGCTTCTTAATACTACAACAGCTAGGGGATTGGTAACCTTTGGAGTCAATATTGTACACTGTATTCCATTTTGGGAAAATAACTAACAAGGCCCAATGGTAACTGAAATGAGGAAGATAGAACATTAAGATACAGATCAAAAAACTATAGAGTGTTATTAGTGCTAGGCCTTACCCTTCCTGGCAAACAACAAATACACACTCCTTGTCCTGCTTTCACAATGTATGCTTCGACTTCATCAGCCTCTTCATTGATTCTCTTTAAAATGATCATCTCTGGATCTAAAAAGCCAACTATGCCTCTGTATTTGTCTATCTTCCTCATGCATCTATTAAAAGAATAGTTACATAAAGAACAAAAAGTAGACACTTATAGGAAATGGTGGATCTCACTCACAGCATCCAACTCCGATGTAAGGATATGTCAAGGGCAAGATCATTGTAGATGTGAAATACATCACTGAATTCTACTGCATAGACCCTAGATTTTTCAAGAAAACCATGTTCTTCGTATCGTACCATGAAGTGTGTGGCACTTTGCCTTCGAGATATTGGTGTGGTCATAGCAAAATACCATTTGTGGAAACATTGGCTCTGTTTACCCATCCTCTTAAGCAATGCACTAGATACTAAAGGCTGCCCTAGCACAAATTGTTTATTATTTTGAACTGGTGGTGGAGATCGTTGATGAAAGGGGGGAGTCCAAAGGGGATCAAGACCATCATCTTCTATGTTTTTCTATTGTGAATTTTTTTTGCTCCTTCTCTTTGCTTTTGTTATGTTTTTATGCTTTTGTTTCCTCTTCTTACTGACATTGGAGGCACTATGTGTGACATCTATATCCTCGGTACCCATTGTTGGTGTTGGCATTTTATCCTTTTCGGGTGTGTGATGGAGTACCTGAGGCGATGTGTGTGGGACTTGTTGAGGCTTTGCATGAACTGTTGTTTCCTATGTAAAATTCAGAAACAAGTACATGGCATTAACCAAGTTGTGAATAATAATAATAAGTTCATCAGGTTGAAGTTAGCAAAGTGTACCTCTGCTAGTTGTATGCCTGACTTAGGCCATAACACAAATGAATTTTTGGCTTCGCCAAGAGTGAACATATCACCACCAGCGATTGGTATAGGGAGCAGAAAATCCAAGAAGTTGTCAAACACAAAATCAATCTGCACTTTTGTGTGGTCATCTCGCCGCTCAATCCCATGGACAGTTACAACATCCTTCGGAGGGTAAGCCTGCCCTCTAGCAACCACAACAGATTGCGGACCTATCTGCACCACCAACTTGCATTTCATCACCTCCTGAAATGTTAAACATAGGAAGAATTAAGGTAAAATGCAGAATATTAGTGCTTGAAGTAGTCTGACACATTGATTTTGTTATCTGATAAGTCATATGTTGCTATATCTATCATGGATTCATGACAATGGGAAAATGATATGCAAAACAAGCTACATATGGATGGTCTACTGCAATATGTCTTGTGATGCTTGAGCATCACTCAAATTACGAGTTACAGTAACATCATGTACAATTTCAGCTATGTATAATTACAAATTGAAGGAAAAAATGATAACGGACACCAGAGTAACAACAATGTATCATCACAAATATGTGTTGCAAGTAGATGAAGTTACTTGTAATGAGTCAACTGAATGATGTGTTGCATGGTCTGGTGTGTCAATAAATTTTGATGATGAGCAACTCTCAAAATTGTTTAATCGACGCTCCAATCTCTGACACAGGGCTGTCAGTTTCTCAAACTTGGCCTCATACTCATCCACAATCCTCTTGACATATTCTTTCGTTGTTGTACGTTTCTTCTTACGAGGGCCATCACCTTGAGCAAGACCCATCCCTAAACCCACATAAGCACTCACCCCTGTTGTCCTCCCTGGATGATTACTCCCTATTGCTGTTGCAAGTATGTCCATATTATCCAATGGTGTAAAGGTACCAGCTACTGACTTTTCATTTAGATCTACCTAGAAAAACAGTTTTATGTGTGAATCAAATAGGGTAAGAAAATTAAATGGACAAGTTATGGGTGGAGAGTAACATTACAATTTTCTTTATGATTGGATGCGACTCTGTTATGTTCACATCGCCAGAAGGATTCCTCGCCCTTGCCCAATCCTTATGACGACCATCCTGTAGGATTACGGGGATGCTACACTAGCGCAAAACAAAATTTTCAACCCCATAACACCAAGAACTACTGCGGTTATAGGTCATGGAATTACCACTAGACGCGCAGAGCAGCGGAAGACGTCTCGATGTAGACGAACGCGTCGAGCAGTGCTGTGCAGTCGCCGACGTCCTTCACGTCCTCGCACGGTTCGTCCAAGTGCTCCAGATGCAGCACCTCCGAGGTATCCACACGTACAGGGAGGAAGCGCCGCGTACCGAACTGCTAGGTTCGCGACGGCGGCTTGGCGAGGGCGAGAGGCGAGCGGCGGCTGCTGGTTTGCAGGTGGCGAATTAGGTTATCTCTTAACCGTGCCCCCGCCCCTCATTATATAGGCGTTATGGTGGGCTTCTGACGCCGAGGCCCATCATTAACCCTAAACCCAGTCTAATTTCGGATCTAATCCGAATTAGGCTTCCTTCCCCTTAAGTGTGTGACCCTATAGGTTCACGTACAAATAGACATAGCCCGAGTACTCTTACTTGGTCCAATAATTGACAGCGGCCTCTTGAAAGGGAAATGTGCCCTTGGGCCATTTCTAAGTATTTTGGTGATTTAGTGACCAACACAGGTGCCTAATTGTAAAATGGAACAAAGTACAAATCATGGAGTAAAGGTATGTTTCTAATCCTTAGTACATTGGTTTTGTGGACTAACATATTTGTCTAAGTGTTAGAAACAGAAAGAAGAAAAAGAGAAAAGGGGAGAGAATGACTTGGCTGTGTGCAGCCAAGTCCCAGCTCGGTCTGGAGCACCGGACTGTCCGGTGTGCACCGGACAGTGTCCGGTGCGCCAGACTGACTCGACTCGAACTGGCCGCTCTCGGGATTTTGGCCGGCGGCGTACGGCTAAAATTCACCGGACTGTCCGGTGTGCACCGGACTGTCCGGTGAGCCAACGGTCGGCCAGGGCCAACGGTCGGCCGCGCAATCCGCGCGGGACACGTGGCCGAGCCAACGGTCGGAAGACGGCACCGGACTGTCCGGTGTGCACCGGACTGTCCGGTGCGCCAACGGCTCGCAGATCTCCAACGGGCTGCAACGGTCGGCAGCGCCAGAAAAGGAAACAAATCGGGCACCGGACACTGTCCGGTGTGCACCGGACTGTCCGGTGCCCCCGACGACAGAAGGCAAGGATGGCCTTCCGGATTTGCTCTCAACGGCTCCTAGCTGCCTTGGGGCTATAAAAGGAGCCCCTAGGCGCATGGAGGAGATATACAAGCAACTCTTGAGCATTCTTGATCATCCACACAAGTTCTTTGCGCATTCGTTTGTGATTCTAAGTGATTCGAGCTCTGTTCTAGTGTGAACTCTGAGATAGTCATTCGAGCTCGAGTCTTGGCCGTGTGTGTGCGCTTTTGTTGTGGATTTGTGTGTGTTGCTTCCCTCCCTTACTCTGTGCCTTCTTTGTGATCATATACTTGTAAGGGCAAGAGACTCCAATTTGTGGAGATTCCTTGCAAACGGGATAGTGAAAGGAACAACAAAACAACGTGGTATTCAAGTGGGTCTTTGGACCGCTTGAGAGGGGTTGATTGCAACCCTCGTCCGTTGGGACGCCACAACGTGGAAGTAGGCAAGCATTGGCTTGGCCGAACCACGGGATAAACCACCATGTCACCTCTGTCTTGATCTCTTGTGGTATTGTGTTTTGTTGAGACTTCACCTTAGCCACTTGGCAATACTCGTGCTAACACTTAACAAGTTTGTGGCTTAAGTTTGAAGTTTTTACAGGATCACCTATTCACCCCCCCCTCTAGGTGCTCTCAATTGGTATCGGAGCCGTTCTATTCACAAAGGGACTAACCGCCCGAATAGATGGATCCTAAGGGGAAGGGTATTGTGATCAACGACAAAGAAAAGGAGACCTTCGTCAACGAGCCAAAGGACGACAAGCCTACCGACTCCAGCTCGGGCCATAGACGAAAGGAAGGGAAGAAGAAGAAGACGAGGCGTATCAAGGAGATCATCTACTACGACGATAGTGATGAATCCACTTCTTCCCAAAAGGACGACGACAACGACTACAGGAAGACGGTCAATTCGAACTTTTCATTTGATTATTCCCGTATTCAACATAGTTCGAATTCGCATTTGCTTTCCATTCCTCTTGGCAAACCTCCACACTTCGATGGGGAGGACTACGGATTTTGGAGTCACAAAATGCGTAGTCACTTATTCTCTCTCCATCCTAGCATATGGGAGATTGTGGAGAACGGAATGAAATTCGATAGCTCGGATAGCCCTATGCTTATAAATGAACAGATTCATAAAAATGCACAGGCTACTACTGTTCTCTTAGCATCTTTGTGCAGGGAAGAGTACAATAAGGTGAGCGGCTTGGACAATGCCAAGCAGATATGGGACACCCTCAAGATCTCTCACGAGGGGAACGACATCACCATGCTCACCAAGATGGAGTTGGTGGAGGGCGAGCTTGGACGGTTCGCCATGATAAGGGGAGAGGAGCCAACTCAGACGTACAACCGGCTCAAGACCCTTATCAACAAAATAAGGAGCTACGGAAGCACGCGTTGGACGGATCACGATGTCGTCCGCCTAATGCTCAGGTCTTTTACCGTACTTGATCCTCATCTCGTGAACAATATTCGTGAGAATCCCAGGTACACGATGATGACGCCCGAGGAAGTGCTTGGAAAATTCGTAAGCGGGCGGATGATGATCAAGGAGGCAAGATACGTCGACGACGCGTTGAACGGACCACTCCACGAGTCTCAACCCATTGCACTAAAAGCAACGAGGAGCAAGGAGTCGCTACCTAGCAAGGTGGCGCAAGTCGAGGCGGCCGGGCTCAATGATGAAGAGATGGCTCTCATCATCAAGAGATTCAAGACGGCGCTAAATGGTCGCAAGGGGCAGCCAAGCAAGACCAAAGCCAAGGGGAAGCGCTCATGCTTCAAATGCGGTAAGCTTGGTCATTTTATCGCTAACTGTCCCGATAATGAAAGTGACCAGGAAAAGGGGAACAAAAGAGAGAAGAAGAAGCAATACAAGAAGGCAAAGGGCGAGGCGCATCTAGGAAAGGAGTGGGACTCGGATTGCTCCTCCTCCGACTCCGACAACGAAGGACTCGCCGCCACTGCCTTCAACAAATCGGCTCTCTTCCCCAACGAGCGTCTCACTTGCCTTATGGCAAGGGAGAAGAAGGTGAGTACTCAAGACTCCACTTATGCTTCTTCTAGTGATAGTGAGTCTAGTGACGATGATGACATAGATTATTCTTGCTTGTTCAAAGGCTTAGATAGATCTAAGATAGATAAAATCAATGAATTGATTGATGCTTTGAATGAAAAGGATAGGCTTTTAGAGAAGCAAGAGGATTTATTGTATGATGAACATGATAAGTTTATAGAGGCACAAAAATCATATGCTTTAGAAGTGAAAAGAAATGAAGTGCTTTCTAGTGAAATATCTTCTTGTCATGAAACCATTGCTACTTTACAAAGTGTTAACCATGATTTAAATGCTAAATTAGAAGTAACAAATAAATCTAAGTCTTGTGTTGAAAATGTTACAATTTGCACTAGGTGTAAGGATTTTGATGTTAACACTTGTAGCAAACATTTAGTTTCAATTTCAAAACTAAAAGATGAAGTGGCTAGTCTTAATGCCCAACTTAAGACTAGCAAGAGTGAAGTTGAAAAGATAAAATTTGCAAGGGATGCCTATACAATTGGAAGACATCCCTCAATTAAGGATGGGCTTGGCTTCAAGAGGGAAGCCAAGAACTTAACAAGCCATAAGGCTCCCATCTTCGTCAAGGAGAAGAGGAAGGCCCCGATGGCTAGTAATGCTAAAAAGAATCATGCTTTTATGTATTATGATAGGAGACATGCTAGAAATGCTTATAATCATTTTGATTCACATGTTTATGATTCTCATGCAATGTTTGCTTCTAGTTCTTCTTATAATCATGGTAGAGATATGTGTAGGAGAAATGTTGTACATATGCCTAGGAGAGATATTGCTCATGTACCTAGAAAGAATGTTATTCATGCTCCTAGGAAAGTAGTGAATGAACCTTCTACCATTTATTATGCTTGTAATGCTCCCTTTGCTATTTGTAGAAAGGGTAAGAAGGTAGTTGCTAGGAAATTAGGGGCTAGATGCAAGGGAGATAAATCTTGCATTTGGGTCCCTAAAGACATTTGTGCTAACCTTGCAGGACCCAACATGAGTTGGGTACCTAAGACCCAAGCCTAAATTTGCCTTGCAGGTTTATGCATCCGGGGGTTCAAGCTGGATTATCGACAGCGGATGCACAAACCATATGACGGGGGAGAAGAAGATGTTCACCACCTACGTCAAAAATAAGGATTCCCAAGATTCAATTATATTCGGTGATGGGAATCAAGGCAAGGTAAAAGGGTTAGGTAAAATTGCAATTTCTAATGAACATTCTATCTCAAATGTATTCTTAGTGGAGAGTCTTGGATATAATTTGCTATCTGTTAGTCAATTATGTCAAATGGGATATAATTGTTTATTTACAAATGTAGATGTGTCTGTCTTTAGAAGATGTGATGGTTCACTAGCTTTTAAGGGTGTACTAGACGGCAAGCTTTATTTAGTTGACTTTGCAAAAGAAGAGGCCGGTCTAGATGCATGCTTAATGGCTAAGACTTGCATGGGCTGGCTGTGGCATCGCCGCTTAGCACATGTGGGGATGAAGAACCTCCACAAGCTTCTAAAGGGAGAACACGTGATAGGTCTAACAAATGTTTATTTCGAAAAAGATAGACCTTGTGCAGCTTGTCAGGCAGGTAAACAAGTAGGAGGAGCACATCACAGCAAGAATGTGATGACCACGTCAAGACCTCTGGAGCTGCTGCATATGGACCTCTTCGGACCCGTCGCCTATCTAAGCATAGGAGGAAGTAAGTATGGTTTAGTTATTGTTGATGACTTTTCCCGCTTCACTTGGGTGTTCTTTTTGCAGGATAAGTCTGAAACCCAAGGGACCCTCAAGCGCTTCCTCAGGAGAGCTCAAAATGAGTTTGAGCTCAAGGTGAAGAAGATTAGGAGCGACAACGGGTCCGAGTTCAAGAACCTTCAAGTGGAGGAGTTTCTTGAGGAGGAAGGGATCAAGCACGAGTTCTCCGCTCCCTACACACCACAGCAAAATGGTGTGGTAGAGAGGAAGAACAGGACGCTAATCGATATGGCGAGGACGATGCTTGGAGAGTTCAAGACCCCCGAGTGCTTTTGGTCGGAAGCCGTGAACACGGCTTGCCACGCCATCAACAGGGTCTATCTTCACCGCCTCCTCAAGAAGACGTCATATGAGCTACTAACCGGTAACAAACCCAATGTATCTTACTTTCGTGTTTTTGGGAGCAAGTGCTACATTCTAGTGAAGAAGGGTAGAAATTCTAAGTTTGCTCCCAAAGCTGTAGAAGGGTTTTTATTAGGTTATGATTCAAATACAAAGGCGTATAGGGTCTTCAACAAATCATCGGGTTTGGTTGAAGTCTCTAGCGACGTTGTATTTGATGAGACTAATGGCTCTCCAAGAGAGCAAGTTGTTGATTGTGATGATGTAGATGAAGAAGATGTTCCAACGGCCGCTATACGAACCATGGCGATTGGAGACGTTCGGCCACAGGAACAAGATGAACGAGATCAACCTTCTTCCTCAACGACGGTGCATCCCCCACCTCAAGACGATGAACAGGTTCATCAAAAGGAGGCGTGTGATCAAGGGGGAGCACAAGATGATCACGTGATGGAGGAAGAAGCGCAACCGGCACCTCCAACCCAAGTTCGAGCGATGATTCAAAGGGATCATCCCGTCGACCAAATTCTGGGTGACATTAGCAAGGGAGTAACTACTCGGTCTCGATTAGTTAATTTTTGTGAACATTACTCTTTTGTCTCCTCTATTGAGCCTTTCAGGGTAGAGGAGGCCTTGCTAGATCCGGATTGGGTGTTGGCCATGCAGGAGGAACTTAATAACTTCAAGCGCAACGAAGTTTGGACGCTGGTGCCTCGTCCCAAGCAAAATGTTGTGGGAACCAAGTGGGTGTTCCGCAATAAACAGGACGAGCACGGGGTGGTGACGAGGAACAAGGCTCGACTTGTGGCAAAAGGTTATGCCCAAGTCGCAGGTTTGGACTTTGAGGAGACTTTTGCTCCTGTGGCTAGACTAGAGTCCATTCGTATCTTGCTAGCATATGCCGCTCACCATTCTTTCAGGTTGTACCAAATGGATGTGAAGAGCGCGTTCCTCAACGGGCCAATAAAGGAGGAGGTGTACATGGAGCAACCCCCTGGCTTCGAGGATGAGCGGTACCCCGACCACGTGTGTAAGCTCTCTAAGGCGCTCTATGGACTTAAACAAGCCCCAAGAGCATGGTATGAATGCCTTAGAGATTTCTTAATTGCTAATGCTTTCAAGGTTGGGAAAGCCGATCCAACTCTTTTCACTAAGACTTGTGATGGTGATTTGTTTGTATGCCAAATTTATGTCGATGACATAATATTTGGTTCTACTAATCAAAAGTCTTGTGAAGAGTTTAGCAGGGTGATGACGCAGAAATTCGAGATGTCGATGATGGGCGAGTTGAACTACTTCCTTGGGTTCCAAGTGAAGCAACTCAAGGACGGCACCTTCATCTCCCAAACGAAGTACACGCAAGATCTGCTAAAGCGGTTTGGGATGAAGGACGCCAAGCCCGCAAAGACACCGATGGGAACCGATGGACACACCGACCTCAACAAAGGAGGTAAGTCCGTTGATCAAAAAGCATACCGGTCAATGATAGGGTCTTTACTTTATTTATGTGCTAGTAGACCGGATATTATGCTTAGCGTATGCATGTGTGCTAGATTTCAATCTGATCCTAAGGAGTGTCACTTGGTGGCGGTGAAGCGAATTCTTAGATATTTAGTCGCTACGCCTTGCTTCGGGATCTGGTATCCAAAGGGGTCTAACTTTGACTTAATTGGGTACTCAGATTCCGACTATGCTGGATGTAAGGTCGATAGGAAGAGTACATCGGGGACGTGCCAATTCTTAGGAAGGTCCCTGGTGTCATGGAACTCTAAGAAACAAACCTTCGTTGCCCTATCCACCGCTGAAGCCGAGTACGTTGCCGCAGGTCAGTGTTGCGCGCAACTACTTTGGATGAGGCAAACCCTCAGGGACTTTGGCTACAATCTGAGCAAAGTCCCACTCCTATGTGATAATGAGAGTGCTATCCGAATAGCGGAAAATCCTGTTGAGCACAGCCGCACAAAGCACATTGACATCCGGCATCACTTTTTGAGAGACCACCAGCAAAAGGGAGATATCGAAGTGTTTTATGTTAGCACCGAGAACCAGCTAGCCGATATCTTTACCAAGCCTTTAGATGAGAAGACCTTTTGCAGGCTGCGTAGTGAGCTAAATGTCTTAGATTCGCGGAACTTGGATTGAATTGTAGCATACATGTATTCATGCTTTTGATCATGTTCCTTTTTGCATATTGTTGCTTATTATGGTGCTCAAGTTGTACAAACACTCCCTGGACCTCACAAGTCCGTTGCAAAGTGATGCACATGTTTAGGGGGAGATGTGTTACAACTTGACCCTTTGAGACTAACCATATGCTTGAGTCTGTTTGATTTAGTCACAAAGGAGAATTGAAAGGGAAAAGGTGGACTTGGATCATGCAAGACTTCCACTGCACTCCGATGAGAGAGGGTAACTTATTCCAAGTCCATCTCATGACCACTTATTGCCATTTGCTCTTAATTGAAGATTTTGGTGAGGCAATGGGGTTAAAGGGCCAAGATTGATCCCGTTTTGGTGCTTGATGCCAAAGGGGGAGAAAATAAAGGCCAAAGCAATAAATGGATCAGCTACCACTTGAGAGATTTTGAAAATAGTAGAATAGAGTTTTTGGTTTGTCAAAATTCTTAAGTTGTCTCTCTTGTCAAAAGTTGGCTTCTTGTGGGGAGAAGTATTGATTATGGGAAAAAGGGGGAGTTTTTGAAATCCTTGATCAATCTCTTTTTGAATGACTCTCTTTATGCTTAAACATGTGTGTTTAACTTAGAAATAGAGATTTGTGTTTGATTTGCAAAAACAAACCAAGTGGTGGCAAAGGATGATCCATATATGCCAAAATCGATTCAAAATAATTTGAGTTATTATTTGAAGTGTTTTTGTACTTGTTAAACTTGCTTTATGTTGTGTTGGCATAAATCACCAAAAAGGGGGAGATTGAAAGGGAAATGTGCCCTTGGGCCATTTCTATGTATTTTGGTGATTTAGTGACCAACACAGGTGCCTAATTGTAAAATGGAACAAAGTACAAATCATGGAGTAAAGGTATGTTTCTAATCCTTAGTACATTGGTTTTGTGGACTAACATATTTGTCTAAGTGTTAGAAACAGAAAGAAGAAAAAGAGAAAAGGGGAGAGAATGACTTGGCTGTGTGCAGCCAAGTCCCAGCTCGGTCTGGAGCACCGGACTGTCCGGTGTGCACCGGACTGTCCGGTGTGCACCGGACAGTGTCCGGTGCGCCAGACTGACTCGACTCGAACTGGCCGCTCTCGGGATTTTGGCCGGCGGCGTACGGCTAAAATTCACCGGACTGTCCGGTGTGCACCGGACTGTCCGGTGAGCCAACGGTCGGCCAGGGCCAACGGTTGGCCGCGCAATCCGCGCGGGACACGTGGCCGAGCCAACGGTCGGAAGACGGCACCGGACTGTCCGGTGTGCACCGGACTGTCCGGTGCGCCAACGGCTCGCAGATCTCCAACGGGCTGCAACGGTCGGCAGCGCCAGAAAAGGAAACAAATCGGGCACCGGACACTGTCCGGTGTGCACCGGACTGTCCGGTGCCCCCGACGACAGAAGGCAAGGATGGCCTTCCGGATTTGCTCTCAACGGCTCCTAGCTGCCTTGGGGCTATAAAAGGAGCCCCTAGGCGCATGGAGGAGATATACAAGCAACTCTTGAGCATTCTTGATCATCCACACAAGTTCTTTGCGCATTCGTTTGTGATTCTAAGTGATTCGAGCTCTGTTCTAGTGTGAACTCTGAGATAGTCATTCGAGCTCGAGTCTTGGCCGTGTGTGTGCGCTTTTGTTGTGGATTTGTGTGTGTTGCTTCCCTCCCTTACTCTGTGCCTTCTTTGTGATCATATACTTGTAAGGGCAAGAGACTCCAATTTGTGGAGATTCCTTGCAAACGGGATAGTGAAAGGAACAACAAAACAACGTGGTATTCAAGTGGGTCTTTGGACCGCTTGAGAGGGGTTGATTGCAACCCTCGTCCGTTGGGACGCCACAACGTGGAAGTAGGCAAGCATTGGCTTGGCCGAACCACGGGATAAACCACCGTGTCATCTCTGTCTTGATCTCTTGTGGTATTGTGTTTTGTTGAGACTTCACCTTAGCCACTTGGCAATACTCGTGCTAACACTTAACAAGTTTGTGGCTTAAGTTTGAAGTTTTTACAGGATCACCTATTCACCCCCCCCTCTAGGTGCTCTCACCTCTAGCAAGACATGTCAACTCCTATGTGTACGTAAAGATCATATCAGACGAACCATTGCGACATTACGTACATGCTGTTCCCTTTGTCTCACGATATTTGGTCTGGCTCTAAGCTGACCTCTCTTTCTCGATACTGTGAATTGGAATCCTTTCAATGGTTAACTCTTAACCCTAGCACGGCCATGCATTTCTTGATCCAATCACTCGAGGGGCCCAGAGATATCTCTCTCACAAAGAGAGGGACAAATTCCATCTTGACTGACCATGCCTCAAAGCATGCTTCCTGACAAACCCAAAACTACCTTTATGACTACCCAGTTACGGGATAGCGTTTGATAGTCCCTAAGTAAGTCAATTCACATCTTGAGAACATGCGACAATCTCAGGTCTAAGGATATAGTATTCATGTTGCAAGAAGAGAACTATATTACAATATCTCACGTTGGGTCGGTCCAGCCTCATGTCATACATGCGCCCACATTATTAGTTTAACATCTCCATGTTCGTGACTTGTGAAATGTAGTCATCATCTAATACATATGCTAGTCATCGACTCTGACTAGGGACATCATTTAGAATAACCATATAAGTAAAGAATCTCACAAACAATTCACATAATTGCTAATCAATACAAGGTGCCTTCCATGGATATTCAATTAAGTAATATATATATCATGGATACAAAGAAATATGCTCATCTCTATGATTATCTCTAGGGCATATTTCTAACACATCCAGCATGTCTTGAAATGGAATAGATTTGCCCTCAGCTAATGC
Source organism: Zea luxurians (assembly GCA_029449295.1). NCBI lineage: Eukaryota > Viridiplantae > Streptophyta > Magnoliopsida > Poales > Poaceae > Zea > Zea luxurians. Next base: position 271,934 of record JAOPSE010000722.1, read on the forward strand.
TTGTGCATCTTCCTTTGCCCATTTTCTCTTTTGTACAGTAGCTTCGCCGACCTAGTTTTTGATGGAACTTGTTCATGCTTTGGCTTTTCTTGCCCTTTTCTCCTAGAGCAATATACTCATCAGAGGTAACCCACTCCACAAAGTCTGGCCACCACTCTTTCTTAAGTTCTGGATAGTCCTCAAATGGAGTTTTATCCTTCTTGACATAATCTATATTTAGTTTCCACTTGAAATCCTTCCATGCATGGCCTGTACGAATAAAAGGAAAACAAATCATAAATCCCAAAAATGATACAAACAAGAACCAATGAATCTCGAGAAGTCAATCCTTACTCATAGATTTCAAAGCGACCTTCTTCACATTGAGGGTCTGGGTTTCATCCTTCGGCATGACAAATTTCATTAACACATCCTCCCATAGGTTTGATTTTACCACTTTAGGCACTTTTTGCCAATCCTTTATCCTAATATCAACACGCATGCATGCTATTTAACCACAATAGCTTGAGAATTCATTGACATGTTTTACCGGTGACTGGGCAATCCCATTTTTATCAAATGTAAGACGATGAGGACCTCCTTTTTCTAGCTTCTTGCATTTGGCGTGACCTCGTTTTGTTCTATGCCTGGCAGAAGTACAAGATCCTTTTTCCACAATGTCATCTGAATGCAAGCTAGTTGAAGATGAGCTACTTGTGGACACAGAGGTTTCTGAAGTTGATGACCCAGATGTATCAGAAGATGACTCAGAACTCATTTGTTCCTACTGACAAAGAGAGTGTAGAAAAGTTTCTTTTACATTCATGTTGGCTTCCAAAGATAAAAAGTATTCCACTGAGTCATAACAATTTTAAAAAATGTACATATTGTTTATGATAATAGGTATTATATAATAAGTAGGGATATCAACATCGCGACCAAACTGAAGTACGGGATAATAATCGTAACAAAATATTAGAACAAGATTCATGTGGTATATGTTGTTCACACACAATTTTGACAAAGATGCAGTATCCTGATTTGTGAAAACTTCATTGGTCCTGTTAGTGTTTTATAATTGGAAACAATATATGGATAACAGTTCCAATTTTTAAAATTACAAGATTGTTTTTCAGATGCTTTGGAAAACAAAACAAAGAGGGGCGATGAAGATTACTTGTGACCGGTGGTGGCTAGTGGGGGAGGGGACAGGGAGGCGCCACGCCGGGGATGTTGGGGCGCTGCGCTGGGACTGCACTGGACGCTGGAGATGGCTGAGGACGCGAGCAGCGGAGCCCGTGCGCTTGATTGCCGCCGGAGGGAGCCAGGGAGCTAGGCGAGGTCGCGCGGAGCGCCGTGCGCGGGTTCACCGCCGGAGGAAGGCAGGGAGTTGGGCGAGATCTCGTGGAGGGCCGCGCGTGGGACCGCCGCTAGAGGGAGGCAGGGACCTGGGCGAGGTCGCACGGAGGGTCGTGTGCGGGACCGCCACTGGAGGGAGGAAGGGAGCTGGGCGAGGGCCGTGCGCGGGACTGCCGCCAGAGGGAGGCAGGGAGCTAGGCGAGGTCGCGAGGAGGGCCGTGCGCGGGACCGCCGCCGGAGGGAGGCAAGGGAGCTGAGCTGGGCGAGGTTTCCTGGAACGCCGCCTGTGACCGTCGTGCGCTAGGAGGCAGCCAGGCAGGGAACCAGCGCTGGGTTGACTCACCTAATAAAAAAATGAAACTCTAATGTAGCAATAATAACAATTTAAATTAAGTCCAAACTCATCCATATACATGATCATATTAGATTTTGCTTTTCGAAAATAAAAAAATAATCGAAAAAATTCGAATAATTACGGGGACTTCTACGCAATTTATTGACATGATTCAAACATGTTTTGCGCTTTAGAAAACACTATGGAACATACTTAGTTCAATCTAAAGCAGAATTTACTATTTACTACGTTTTTTCATAATATGTCTTATTAGAAATATCATACGAAGACGATTTTATGTTTACAAGTTTCTAGTATACTCACTAACATCTAAGTCAGTTTGTATAGTCTATATGACTCCAATCATATCTTTATTTGAGATGGTTTCATATACAGAAGTGTCTAATATACTAACCAAAATATAAGACAATTCTTGTAAACTTAATGTCTCAAAAGGTATATTTATTTGAGACGGTTTTTAATATCAATCTGTATTAAATAAATATAAGACATTTCCGAACTGCCATGACTGGCCGGAGAGAGGCGTACCATGTCTGGGCCACACTCCGAACTGCCATGACGAAGGACTTCGCCATGACTGTAGTATTGCCCCCGTACGAAGATATAGATGCTTCGTAGCTCATCAGGAACTGCTTCGGATCTGAGTGCCCATCATACATGGGGAGCTGAGGGGGCTTGTATGATGAGGGCCATGGGGTAGCCTGCAGTTCTACTGATAGAGGAGAAGCATCATCAAAAGAAAAATTTCCATGATGGAAATCATCATACCAATCATCATCATTGTAGGAATTGTCCTAACGAAGCTCTCTCTGTGGAGGTCTTCGGTCCTGGTCATCTTGAGTAAGATGACGTATTTCTTCAGCAGCTTCATCGATCTTCTTCTGAAGTCGGAAAGACGAAGCATCTTCTCTCTCTTCCTTTCGACCTGCTGATGGATAGCTTCGAGATCCCTTATCTCCTGGTCCAGCTCCTCCTCTTAGGGGGTTGGACTTGTAGCCTTCCTCTTTTGAGTTCGAGCTTCGCGCAGCGTATCCTGGTTGACGTCTAGTGGCTGCAGTGCAGCCCCTAGCCCTGAAGCTTTCTTCGGCGGCATGACAAAGGTCACAGCTTGCTGAAGGTGGTCGAATGAGTTCACCGGAGGTGGACGCCAATGTTGGGGACTTGTTCTCAAATGCTATGAGTTAAGAACAAGGCAACATAAAATGTTAAATGTTAATACCCTTCGTCCTTCAAAGCATTATTTCTCTTAGGATATAATGATCCTCGGACGAAGGTCATGAAGGACTTACCTTCATCACCGCATCATATGTTAATGAAAGAAGAAGCATAAGAAACATAATAGACAACATGAATAATCATATGATATTATTTACTATCTCTTCTTCATATTATTATGGGTAAACAGAAACAATATTGAATTACATTTATACCTTCGGCTTGACAGAAGGTAAAAGTCCAAGCGTGACACACGAACAAATACAAGTCAGCGTGAATAGTACGGGGTACTGTTCATCTATTTATAGGCACAGGGCGCAACCTATGTAAAATTACATTCATGTCCTTTATGTTTACTATTGACTTAAGGACAATCCAACGAGGACTAGATTGTGACACCCCAGTGTCACCTAGGGTTCTTCTTTAAGCTAACCCAAACCATTATCACATGTGAACCAAATAAGGAGTGAACACCAAAAACAATTATTAATAACAAGGGTTGAAGTGAGTCTTTTATCTTAAGAAATTCTCCTTAATCATGTCATGAATCTCAAGGTAAGAAAAACTCTCAAACCCTAATCAACCCTAAATGGACCATTTAAACACATAGAGGCAATATGGGAAAATAATTGGTAAAGAAATACAAATTTTGGTAAAAACCAAACAACAAGTTTTAGTTCACTAAATAACCAACAAAATATAGTAAGAAAGTTTTGCCATTTGGATTGTTCAAAATCCCCAAATCAGCCCCTGAACTAATGCACTTGGGAAAAATTCAGAAATTCAGAAATCTGAATTTCGGCCCCTTTCCAAAGATCGACTGCGTTCTCTGTTTTTCAAAACTTGAATCAAACAAGTCCAAATAGCAAAGTGGCGCCAAATTACCTTGAACACACCTTGACAAAGTTTGGAAAACTATCTCCACCGTTTGACACAATTTTGACATGGTTTTACCTCGGGACTCGACCTTGTGACACTGCCACCATTGTGACACGACAACTCCCTATACACAGCACAGCTCGACTTCCACACATAAACGACAAAGCTAAGTCGGGAGACCAAATCTTGTGTAGTGATCATGCCCAAATCCATGAAGATTGCCAACCTATGAGCATTTAAACTCGGGCAGAAGCAAAGAGCCACGTGCTCGATGCCGTGTCAGGCCGGCCGAGCGCGGACTGGCCGCGGCAGCACGCGCTTCGCACGTGGTCGCCCCGCCCCGCGCGTCTGCACCTCGCCCCTGCCTATAAGTACCCCAGAAGCCATAGTCGTTTGCACTCACGCACCCAAAGCCCCGCCCGAGCCAGAGATCACCGGAGTTTGCCGTAGACAGCGAGCACCACCGCCCGCCATCTCTGCCCGAGCGCGGCCGTGGTGGCTAGTCCTTTCTGTTGACCCCCAGCCTCGCCCTAGCCCTTGGACAGCTTCCTCGAGAGGCTGTGAAGCTTCTCCAAGCTTAAGCCGAGGCATTGCCTCACCAGAGAGGTAGATTCACCCTCGTCGGACTTCGGCCACCCACCACCGCGCGTGGACCAAGCAATCCGGTGAGCCATTCTCCAATTCCTTGCACCAAGCATCTCCGCCTGCGCACGTGGACCGGCCGACTCCGACCACTCCCGACGGCAATCCGCATATCGCCGTGACCCTTAGGACCTCCCCTACACCCTCGACCACCTCACCGAAGTAGTCCCGCCGCCGGTAAGCCCCTCCGCCCCTTTCTTCCTCTGCGGCCATTAATTTTAAACAGTGTCTTAGGGGGTTTTCTGCAGAGCCTTAGACTCATGTGAATAGTGCATCGAGGACCTGTCTGTAATACAGTTAAAACCTTTCGCCAGGGACCCCAGTGCGAAACTGTTTTTCCTTTATCCATTTCTATTTAATCTTTTTAAATTCAGCAGAAGGCTTAGGAAATTCATATCTTGAGTTATATTCCACCAAATTTAGTCAAACCAATTTTGCTGGATTTAAAATATTATGGACTATCGATTAAAAATGCTAAACCCCATGGTTTCTGTATTGATTTTTAGAGTTTAGAATTAAATAAGGAATTACCCCAAACCTTGTTAAAATAAAGAAAAATAGTTATGCTTCTGTGCCAAACTTAAGAAAATTTGTAGAAGTCCAAAACCCACTAAGACACTGTTTAAAATTAATAAGCACCCCAGTATGAAAGATTTAAACAAGGTTATTTATTAAAAGCCATTTTTCCCAAAACTTAAGAAAATAAGATAGATACTGGAAATTAATGAACAGTGAATGCAATTATTTTTCCTAGTCTACTTAAGTAATAAAGAACCTAGGAAAAATAAAGGGAACCCTAGTCCAGAACATATTCAAGATGAAATGTTTTATTAAGCACTAATCAAGCTAGAAAAGCAATTATTAGAATTATGAAAACAATTTCAAAATTGTTAAGAAAAATCCAGTGGACTTATAACCACTAGGACACCACTACAAAAATGACAAACACCCTAGTCCCTCATTTTAAGTAGGGTAAACAAATTGAACTTGATATTAAGCCATATTTCAATTAAATCATAAGCAAGCCAAAAATTGTGCAACAATGGGCAAATAAATTTTTACTAGATTAATATTGAAGTAAGCCACCAGAGAAAAATGCAAAACCCAATTGAAAGCTACAAGTAATACCCATTGCCCATACTTTGTGAAAAAGACCATTTAGTTCAAGAAATTCCTACCACCCTCTCCCTTAAGCAAAAAGTCATCAAAATTTAGAATGATTGCTCTTGCACAAAGAAGAAAATAGGAAAAATTAGAAATCTGTTGTTTGATATTTTTCAAATATAGTGGTAGTAGAAAGCACCCCTTTGGCTAGAAACTTTGGAAAATCATAATAAAATAACTAATGAGTATTAGTAGCTGAAAATTTGTACAAAGTCATGTTAGAACATCTAAATGCCAGCAAACATAAGTCTTAGATAATCATCCTCTGTTAAAAGGTAGTTGTAGTTCAAAACACCCTCCTCTGCCCTAATATTTGATAATTTTATACATAGAGAACCCCTCACTTTTTAAGCCCCAAATTTTAAGTCAGAGACTTATACACCAGTAAGAAGCCACTGTAATTTTTGCAGAATTTTTGGGAATTTATTAAGCTATCTTGTAGTTCAAACCCACCTTAAAAGCATAAAAGAAATAAGAAGGGGAATAATAAATCTCATTCTAATGATTCAGCTAGAAACCCTAATAAACTCTCACTAAGACATTAAAGGGAAATCAGTAGAACACCAAAATAAACTTACCAATTTGCTAACCAAGCTTGACCCTAATTTACTAAGTATGCCACAAGAATCTTCAGTAGCAAGATTAAGCTCTACCTTATTAAATTGATCATTCGCCATCAAAGTTTAATTGCTAAACAACATATCATACCATGCATATACCTTACTCATTGCATTCATTAGTTTGCAATCTCGCTGACGGAGAGTACGTGCTCATCCCTGAGCAAGGAGCTGTCCAAGAGGAAGATCAGGAGCAAGCTTCCGAGACTGCCATCGAGGATCTCCCTGCAGCCCCAGCAATTGAAGGCAAGCCCCGGTTTTATGCATAACCATATCTATATATGCTACTTTACTACACTTAATGTTTGTAGGATTGTAATGTGCACTTAAGTGTAGGAGTTGCTTGAAACCTCTAGTTGCATGAACTTAGGTTTCCTTTTTGAGATGAATACTAGTATGCTAGGTCAAGTAGCTACTTTGCTAATCAGGATCTCGATAGAAGTCGAGTGATTTTCTAGCACTCGTGCGAGGTCAGGAATTGATTGTATTCATCTTGATAACAGGATCTATGATGTTCCATGGACTTGGATCCAGGGAGGATGCCTTGTCCATGAGATGGGAAAAGGAATTAAGGATTAATGTGTGGATACCTGAGTCAAGCGTTTGAACGTACTAAACACATGTCGGGAAATATGGTAACTGGTAAACCTAGTACTTGAGTGAAGCCGGGCGTGGACTTTACCCCTCACGCCACCTGAGACTGGGTCTCCCATGCTAGCTATGGTGGGTACAAGTGCGGTCACTGCATAGCGGCAGCCGGGGTCAGTGGGGCATTGTATGCCAAGGCGATGAGGCCTAGCCGCGAACGGGGAATCGATGGGGACGGTTGACGTGTGTGGGGACGGAGTGCCTTGACATGTCGTGTGTTTAGGTTTACCTTGCAAGGATAAAACTCGATTCGAATCGTCTGCTTCTCGCAGCTAATGAGACTGCTTGACCCCTTGTACTACATTGAGTAAGAAGCGAATTGAGGTTGCTGAGATAACTTATTGATTGTACTAAATGCTTGCTACCATGTATGGTTAGAAGGAGCAACTTAGCTAAATAATGATACTAGAAATTGAAAAGCTAAAACTTGATTTTAGACTCAGCTAGTGCTTTTGGCAAACCAAACCCCTCAGCCAAACAGCTGCATGGTCTAGTGGTAGAGGAGTAGTTTCCTCACACTGGGTAAGTCTAGCTGAGTATTAGTATACTTAGCCTTGCTTGTGGCATAATTTTTGCAGGTACGCTTCAGGATATGGTTGATGGTGTGACTTGGGCTACCACCCTGCCACCAGGTTGGATGGTCGAGTGGGATGCTGCTCCGGTAGGAGAGGAGCAGGAGTAGTGGGCTAGGCCTTGCCCATTTCCATATCGACGATATCGATTATCCGCTACAATTTATTTTGTGAACTGATTTCAGCTACTTGAAAAACTTCGATTTATGTAATAACTCCAGTACTTTAATCTGAGGTTTTTCCTATTTTATTGTATTTCTTTTGTGACTCACCATTGAGTGGGTTTGTGGTATTTGATCCTGGTTAAGTGGCTTTATCAGACTAGATCTGAGGGACTAACGGGTTATTCCGATTTAAGTGTGTTACGGCCCCTGAGGCATGACTTAGGCACTTAAGCTGGAATAATTTGGACGGTTCTGCCACATAGATAGCCTCTTCCCCTTTAAGTCGGTTCCTTTTCTTGCCGCTGAGCCGAAGCTCCTTTGTGTGTAGCTTCGGAGCAGCATCAACCTTCGTCTCGACCAAGCTTTTCATATTGTGTACAGTTTTATTCTGAGTCCGAAGGTACCTGTACATACATTGCACTTGGGAAACATTGTTAAATCATGTTTTTGAGGAGCTTCGGAAGACGAAGGCCCCCAACAGGGGGCATCTACAAAGATGTCACAAGCACAAGAGTGAGATAAGTTCTAATAGACTGAGAGAAGTATAGACCATGCTAGAATAAAATACTTTTTGACAAGGGGGCATATAGGAGCACAACATAGAATTATCGAGATGACTAAAATTTTGAAGCAGAATCAAGGATGAGGTGAAGTAACAGTCAAGAAGTCCTTAAAACGGCCAATGCTACTCTAGGTCAGCGGTCCTATAGTCAGCACGGCTCGGATACCACTTATGCCACACCCGGTTTTGAAGATAAATCGAATGCGAACCATGTACTTGCCAGGATCAGAAATTCACGTACACAACAATCACATAAATGACTCATCATAGCACAATGCTTCGAATTACAATAAAGAATAAGTAATGATATTACAGACTAGAGCCATTTACATAATATAAATCAAAGTACACAGAATCGAAATGTAGCCAACGTAAACAAACCCACCACAGGCAGCTGACTGGGGGAGGTCGCTAGCCTAATCCTCGAATTCATCAACGTCCTAGAACTCCTAGAAATTTGCCTCGACACCTTCTTCTTTACCTGAGCATAGATTGCACCAAAGGCAACCTGGTGTTTTCTGAAAGCAAGGGTGAGTACACATCAACGTACTCAATAAATGTCCCGTTTGGCTGAGGTGGACTAGCTTTATGCGGGGTTAAGGTCAAGCAGTTGCTTTTAGTTGATCAGGTAATTATTACTAGTAGAGAGCCAGTTTTTAACATTAACCCAAGTTGTTAACCCAAAAGTACTCTTTCCAAACGGAAAGAATACCAGAAACTGTAACCATAATCATAATCAAAACCATCATCCTCATTATCACCTATAAACAAAGTATCTCTGATCAATGTGTCTCTAATCAATGGAGCTCCCTTGGCCGATCATAACCGCGAGCACGGCTGATATATCAGTTTCATAACACTCTGCAGAGGTTGCGCACTTTACCCAAAAGTCGTGATTCCCTTTCTGCCCGAAGATCATGACTCTCCATTGATCACTACCAAGGTGACCCAGCAGGGTATCACTACATAGCCTTTACAAAGATTCCCCAGGGTTGTAGCCACCCGTTAGGTTTCCTAAATGCTCCGCACTCCTCCCCAAGGGGCGAACCAACCTTGGCAGAGCGAGCCGCATACACCGAGCCCCATTAACGGCATGACGGCGAAGCGAACTACACCCCAGTTCCTCTAATTATTCAGCTAAGGGCGTCCCATTCCACCCTCATGGTTGCACTGTTTTCCTGGGCGGTCATCCAACGAATAGGTCCTTACGGAGAGACACTCGAGAAACAGCTCGAGTCGCCTTAAATGCCACAAGTATATCATCATATCTAGAATAAAACCATAGTATCATCATTGTATCTCATCATGTTCATTGATTAAAGTAAAGCGCTAGCATGAAGCTAACCATATTAACCCAAAAGGTAATCAAGGACAAGGTAAGTAGAAAGCTAGTCAATCCTTAGGTTGTTCATAGTATGCGGGACAGTGAAATATAAAGTAAATGGGACATAATGGGTCAGAGGACACTTGCCTTCACCAAACAGATGCTCAGGGTCTTCGATCTCATAGAATTCGAAGAGCTTACTCACTTGGTCACCGAAGCCTGACCGTCGATTCCTCGAAGCTCAAAAACGGATCGCATTCTATTCGTGACATGCAGCGAATACGAACAGGCACAAGCAAACAAACATATACAAGTATAAGAACATCACACCATACAAAGGAAAACAATATAAGAACGTGTAATACAACATAAAGCTCGCTTATATGGTCACGCGAGGAAAGAAACGCGATCGTCGAAGCTACGGTCTAGAAGTTATAACGTTTACGCTACGCAAGTAATAGTCAAGACATTTAATTCGACATTATAAAATATAAATTATAACTGCTATGTAGTTTGATTCAATCTGCTACACTAATAGCTGTCAAGTAAATAACTAATATAATTAGCATGGGAGATCCCAAGCGAGATAAGTTTACGATGCGTGAAACAGCATGCCAGCTTGCGAACGACACGCGTGACATAGCTCGCGGACGACGCACGAAATAGCGCGACAGTGTGCGAACGACGAGCGGACACACGTGCGAACAACACGCGCGACACGTGAACCAGACGCGCGGCAGAACGCGCGAAGGACAGGCGACGACGCGCGAACAGTGCGCGAATGACACGTGAACACGCACGCGACAACGTGCGAGCAATATAAAATAGAGAGCGCTTCTATAATTACGTGGAGATAAGAAACGCGACGGTCGAGAGGTTAACGTGTTTACAGTAAGCAAGTATTAATTAGAATATTAGTTCGATATAATTATAATTACATGAGTTGACGTTATCATATCAAATATAAATTGAAACTACTACTAAGATTTGACTAAATTACTATTTTAATAGTGAACGATTGAACCAATAATTAATTAATTGATCCGAGTGATCATAAGTGAACGATTTAATATCGTACGCGAACAACGCGCGATACGCGCGAATGGCGCGCGACAACGCGTGCGAACAACACGCGCGACACTCGCGAACGACACACGACGACGCACGCGAAACAGCACGAACAATGTGCGAACAACGTGATGACGACGAGCGCCACACGTGTGAACAACGCAACATACAAGTACTACTAAATTATGTCGTTCTTATATTAGCCAAATATTAAATATAACATTTAAGTCATCATAATCATGCTAATAGGTATCTACAAACGCATAATTAAAATCATTAATTAGATTCGATTGAATTGTTATTTTAATAATACACAACTAAACAAGTAATCAATTATTTAACGCGAACGATATATCGAAATGATTTTATTAAAGCACGTAAATCGTAACTCGCACGAACGACGACATGTGCACAGCACGCACGAATGTTGTGCGGATGGGACACATGATACACGAAGAACAGAGCACGCGACACACGCGGAACAATTTAATTACGCGCGTCACAACGCACGAAACAGCATGCGCCACACGCATTAACAACGTGCGATAACGCGCACGAACATCACGTGAATAAAGTGTGAACCGGACGCGCGACGCGGATGCATGCAGGGGTAGACAGAGGTAGACATCTCACCTCTGCGACAACTACCATAAGGTGAACGTGGCGTGGCTCCCTCCTCGATGGCGAGAGGGCGAAGGCGTCGACGAGCTCGATGATGGCGAGGCTCAGACGCACGGCGAAGGTGCTGCGCAGGTTCACTGCGTCTCTCCTCCTGATGACGTCGGCCGTGCATGGTGGGGCATGGTCGTAGAACACGACGAACTGCTGGCGAAAACTTCGGCGCGATGAACAACGATGGCGATGCTCGACGACGGCGATCTGGCCACGGTGGCCACACCCGGCCGGGCCACGGGACGCACGGGGCGGCCGCGGGCTGTGCCGGCAGCACACCGCGAGCTGCGCCGGGACATCAGGCTCGGCTGGAGAAGGGGAACGACGAGCTCAGGCGGGCTGCGCGTCGTGCCAGACTGCGATTTGCAGAGGACCTCATCGGGGCGAGCTCGGCCATGGCTGCAGCACGGCTGCGTGCCGCGAGCAGGGCCTAGGGTCGGCCGCGCGCGCAGTGGAGAAGACAAGGAGGCAAGGGGACCGAGGCCAGGGGAGGTAGAGGGAGATGGGCGCCGTCGAGGCCGGCTTGGCGGTTTTTTTGGTGGCGTGGGCGTAGGGAACCGGGTGTTTGGAGAAGAAGACGTGCGGCGGCGGCTAAAACACGGCTGGGCGCTAGGGGAAAGCGAGGCGCGCATGGGCCAGCGAGGCGCGCTGGGCGTTGCCCACATGCGCGAGCGTGCAATGCGCTGGGGTGGGCCAGCGACAGGGGCGTGACGCGCTGGGCCGAGCGGGGGCGCTGGCCGAGCAGGCCTAGTGGCCTGGGCGCTAACTCCAGGCGCGGGAGTGGGCTGCCGGCGCGCTGGACCACGTGGCTGAGATGGGCCAGCACAAGCCGAGGGGGGAGAAGGGCGGCCTAGGAGCAGGCGGGTGCTTGGGCCGCGCAGGGGCGTAGCGCGCTGGGCCGCAGGAAGGCCTGCACGCTGAAGAGCGCGAGTGGGGCTAGGGAGCTGGGCCAGGACGTGGGAGGGGGGTGCGGGGGTGAGGCAGGCCCCGAGGCCGAGAGGGGAGGCTAGGGCGCACGGGCCGAGGTGGCCGAGCGACCCAGGAGGGGGCACGGCCACCTATGGGAGGCCAGGCTTAGCTTTTTCCATTTCTCTTTTTTTATCTTTTTTATTTCTATTTCGAATTTAGCTCTATCTTTTAAATTATAAAATTAGCATGCTACGTGAGTTTAACTAGAGGCACATCAACTTAAAACATCATACAATTTTAGGTGCTCCAGCATGTGATGCAATCACAATAATTCCCCTAGGGTGTAACACCCATGGTGTTACTGTTACTAAAACTTGAGCATAACATCATAAGCATTGGCATATCATGTGTTTGTCACACCTAGAGTGCATTCACTAGGCAAAAATTTCAAACAAGTTGTATTGATATGACATTTTGTGAATAAAACCCTAGAGTAGGGTACTCAACCCTAGATTAGGTTTAATAGAGCAAACAAGGCTTAAACAAGAGAAAACTTCAAAACTCAATTGAAATTGTCATAAAGTGTCACCATGGATGAACTTAAGTGGTATCCAAGCCCTAAGAGTGCTAAAAACCCTAAATAGAACCCTGGAAAACCCTAGAGTAAAACCCTAGGGGGCTAAGTGCAAAATTAGTGCACTTTTGGACTAAAGTGCAAAAACCATGAAAGTAAGGCACCTTAAGTCATAAGGTCCACAAGAATGTGGATTGGCAACTTAAACCCTAAGTTTTGGACTTATTTGCAAAAGAGCCACACTTGAACTCTATAGGCTAAGTCTGAATTGCAGTATAATTGGCTCAACTTTGGGGCCTTGTAACTTCCAAACCATAAGGGTCTTGCCCTAGGTCACCTCATCAAATTTGTAGAGCTATCATAGGAGAACAAGTTTATTTAAGCAACTAACCACTGGTGCTAAATGAAAACTGAGGATAAATGAGTCTAAAGATGGACTGTCAAACTGCTTGGAGTCTGAAATTCAGACTGACAGTGGAATGGCATGAAGTTAGGGCTTGAATTCAATCATGATCCAGTAGGAATTTGATTAGGGATGCTATAACAAAGATGAAGATGGTTTGTAGGGCTGCAACTTTGATACAGAGTGTTGGTTAGGTCACTACACAAAATCTGGCACAAATTGCCCTCAAAAGAGCTCTGTCAGACCAACTGAATGGAATTTGCCATAGTACAGTAACTGAAGAAGATTCCAGGTTCAGCCCCTCGCCGCCGACGAGCCACACGCGGATTCGTGCGGTTGCCACCGTGATTCGCGCTCGAGTCAGCTAGACAACACCGGGGGGTCAGTAAATATCGCAGCGCGGATATGCTCCGGCCAATAATTTACTCCGGCCATCGTACCGAGCTTGCCATGACCGCTTTGGATAAGTTCGCCGGAGGCAGCCGCTTCACGGTCTTACGCCACGTACCTGGGCACATTCATCGCATCGCCGTGACTCACTTTAGCCGTCCGATCATCGCCGGTGAGGTTGCCACGGTTACATCCACTAATCCCGTGCGCCAGTAACCTCCTCTTCCTCCGACCGCCGCGCGTCTTCATCCAAATCCTCAGCCACTGCTTAGCGATCCTATAAATTGATGGTCGGGTCTGTTGCGCCATGTTATCACAAAGCAAACGCACCCACGCTTGCCTCCAATTGTCCACCAGAGACCACGAATTGCTCACTTCCCCCAAATTGAGTTTCCACCACCGTGAAAGAATCCTCACCGTGGCCAGCTCGATTCAGGTCTGCTCATGCCCTCTGCCCTCTTGTTTTAGTGTTCTTGTGTGCCCCTGATACTCCCCGACCAACTTGATTGAAATAGGATCCCTTAGTTCACCGGGAACGCGGTTGTCTGTCCGCGATGCCCGCTGTCACCGTGGCTAGAGCAAATTGGGTAGCCGTTCATGAAATTAAGTGGGGGAAAACTATCCTTAGGTCTTGAATTCGGTCTCGGTCAAAGTAGGGCGCCAGTCTTTGAGTAAATTGGCCGATACACGAGCTCGTCGGAGCTCTGCACGACGCCGCTCGCCTTCAGGGACTCGATTCGTGAAGGAATAGAAACTTAGGGGGGTTTTCATAAGCTGTCAGTGACTCCGATGAATAGTACTGCGAACCCGCCTGCAGTTTTGCGCAACGTCCGGGACCTATTTGCAAAGTCCACGCGGGCGTGCGCATGCGGGCGCGCTTCTGTCTGTAGTGGGCTGACTTGGGCCGCTTTCGGTCCACTACTGTTCAAAGTTTTCCTTTTTCTTTTTCTGCCAGAGCTAAAGAAATTCTGGAAAATTGTAGAAAAATGATAAAAATACCAAACCAATTTTGCTAGGTATCTAATTTCCTATAGAATTTAATAGAAATAGTTTTATGATTTTTAGTCCAAGTAGGGAATTATGGAATATTTAAAATAGCCAAAAACCTTGTTTCTGGATTTTTAGAGAATAAATAATAAATCCAAAATTCACTAAATTTTTAGAGCAAACTTTAAATAATATTTAAAAGCCTTGGGTAAAGTTTGGTATGTTTTGGACCATGTTTGATACTTAGAACCCAAAACCCTAGCCCCCCTGCCCTGTGAACTTCACTATTGACTCCGGAAACCCTAAGTTCTTGGAGAACCGTGAAGGAAAGTTGTATTCAAGACTTTAGATAATAAACTTTTATTATCTTTGCACTCTCATGAGCATTACATGGGCATTCATTATTATGTATGGTTATATTTAGAAAACGAAGAAGAAGTAGAAGTCAAAGAAGCGAAGACTTCACCACCACCACCACCTGAGGAACATCAGACATGCAACTGTTTTTATTTTGATATCTGCAGAACAGAGCCTGATTCACCAGTAACACAAGGCAAGCCCCGGTGCATTTGCCACCTCCTTGTTCCTTTTAAAATCTTTCTCACTTACTTGATGCATTAGGTGATAGGAGTTGTGTGCTAAACTATTGCTGCATCTCCTTCCTTGGACTTGATTATTTCCTAAATCCCTGTTTTACAAAAGGTTTTTCTTATGCTTAGCTTTGCTTTAGAAAAACAAAATGTTTTGTTTTCTCAAAAGATGATGTTGCAAAGTGCGTGGGATGTTTTCGAAAATAAAACTTGATGGGGGATCCATCATGGCCATGATGGATTCTACATCGGAAAAGATGTACCTCTGCCAGGTATCAAACTTTGGGTTTAAATGATAAAGCTAAGACCGAGCGGGTGACTTGCACGAGAAAGAGAGTCTCGGTGTAGTGTCTCCATCTGAGTCAATTAAGGACCATGTCGATGTAGGCTTGATGATCGAGGACCCTTTAACTGGTCACATGCCTCATCATGGGTAAGCTTTGCCTTGGGTAGACTAATACCAGAATAAGATACCACGCAATGGGAGTGGAGAGATGGCGAGAGTAGCGTATACCCTCCGTGGGAAGAGGCTGGACGGTGGTGTAACTGTGCTCTCGGTTGGCGTGAACCTGATCTGGTCTTAAGAACCCCGGTGGCGAGTTGACATATGCAAGGGTTAAGTGCTACATATGTCGTGTGATTGGAGATCCTCAGGTGAGTATAATCGATTCGGATCGCCGTAACTTCGCGGTTATGAAGACTTGATCACTGCCCTATACGTAGAACTTTTGTGAAGATGAAGGGTGATTAAGAAATTGGCTAGTGCAGGTCAAGTGATTGAACTAGGGTAGAAAGAACTCTAGTTGCACGTAATTTCACTTAACCTGGCAAATAAAACTAGATTTTTAAGGATCCACTATTAGTAAGCATTTCTGCAAGCAGGGTCATTGATTATTGATAAGCCTTACCTTGACTCCCTTAAAGCCAGCATATCCTTGAGAGTCTTTTATTTTGTCGGGTAAGTCTTGCGAAAGTACACTTCGTACTTAGGGCTTTGTCCCATGTTGTTTTAGATGAAGAAGCAGCAAACTTTTGTTGCTTCTGTTCAAAGGTGGTACCAAAGGAAGAGAATCAAGACTAAAGCTTCGGGAGGAAAGGATCCTCCGTAAAACTTTTGTTTAATACTTTTCGGGAGGGGTTTTTGCCTCCCATGGTTTGTAATAATAATACTCAGCACTCATATATTTTGTTCTGGTCTATAAATATTTAACTCTGTCTTACTTTTCAATAAAAGTAAGTTATTGCAATTGCTTCCACACTTTCATATCTCCGATGAATTGTAATGTCTGCGTGACGGGTGAAACGCTCTTGGGAAAGGTAAAGAAAGTAGATACCGAACTTGTCAAGTGATTCAGGGGCACCTGCAGAGTTGTCTGAGGTCCGTTGGACAAGGACAACTGTAGGTGGGCCTAATGACTTGGGAGGTTCCGTCACAGCTGGTATCGGAGCGAAGCCCATCTCTTCAGAGGTTATGAGGCATTTTCAAAAAAAGTTTTCCAAGACTTATCTAGAAAATTTATTTCTTTCTTATCTAACCACCTTCTGAGTACTTATTTGAAAGACCAGATAATAGAGTGCAATGTATAGAAGGTGTGAATCGACTAAGATTGATTCTGTAATTATACATGCATCATGCTAAAAACAACATTAATAAGATTTTCCCCTCATGGAGATTGTGGCGGAACCGCCCAAATTATTCCAACTTAAGTGCCTAAGTCCCGCCTTAGAGGCTAGACCACACTTAAATAGGAATAACGCGTCAGTCCCTCGGATCTAGTCCGACGAGGCCACTAACAGGATTAAGTACCACGTACTCACTCGATGGTGAGGCATAGAGCAAATACAATAACGCATAAAACCATACATTGAGGAGTATTAAATTTATTACATCATCATCGGAGTTTAGCAAAAGTAGTCATCATTGTTCGGAATGCAGCGGAATAAAACTAGCGATAAATAAACAGAGAGATGGGGAAGCCTGTCCCATCACTCCTCATGCTCCTCCTCTGCCGAGGTAGGGTCCCACTCGACTGTCCAACCCGGTGGCAAGATGGACGGCCAAGTCACTCCAGCAACCATGTCCTCGAGAGAACCTGTAAAATTATGCCACAAGCAAGGCTTAGTATACTAATACTCAGCTAGACTTACCCGGTGTGAGGAGTCTACTCCTCTACCTCTAGACATGCAGTTGTTTGGCTGGGGGGTTTGGTTGCCAAAAGCACTAGCTGAGTCTAAAAAATCAAGTTTTAGCTTTTGCAGGTTTTAGTGTGACTCTCTTAAGACTGAATGTGTACTAGCTACTCAATCATGGTATCAAGCAATTTAGCAATCAACATCCTTTGCCAAATCATCACATTTTCACTTGTTACTCAATGCAGTACAATGGATCAAGCAGTCTCATTAGCTGTGAGAAGCAGACGATTCGAATCGAGTTTTTATCCTTGCAAGGTAAACCTAAACACACGACATGGCGAGGCAGTCTATCCCCACACAAATCAACCGTCCCCATCGATTCCCCATCAGCAGATCAGGGCTCACCGCCTTAGCGTACAATGCCTCACTGACCCCGACTGCCGTCGTGCAGTGACCGCGCTTGTACCCACCATAACCGGAATGGGAGACCATGTCTCAAGTCGCGTGAGGGGATATGTCCACTGCCAGGTTCACTCAGGTACTAGGCTTACCGATTTACCATATTTCTCAGCATGTGCTTAGTACGTTCAAACGCTTGATACAGGTATCGACACGTTAATCCTTATTCCAATGTCATCTCGTAGACCACGCATCCCCATGGATCCATGTCCACAGACCAACATCAGTATGAAATGAAAGTGGGTACAATCAATGTCCTGACCTCGCGCGAATGCTAGAAAAATCACTCGACTTCTACCGAGATCCCTAATTAGTAAAGCAGCTACTTGGCCTAGCATACTAGTATCCATCTCAATGGTATCCTGAGTCATGCAACTAAGGTTTCATTCAACTCCTACACTTAAGTGCATAGTACAATCCTACAAACAGTAAGTGCAGTAAAATAGCATAATATAATTGGTTATGCATAAAACCGGGGCTTGCCTTCCAAAGCTGGGGCAGGTAGATCCTCTGGGGTAGGCTCTGGTGCTGGGTCCGAGGTCACCTCCTGAGCAACTCCTTGCTCCGGCACGAGGATGTACTCTCTGTCAGCGAGGTTGCAATCTATCGAATGCAATGAATAAGAATATGTATGCTATGATTATGCAGGATTTAGTAATCATTATTCTAAGTGAAGAAAAACTAAGTTAGTTAATAACTTTGGGTTTCCTGGTTATAAGAGGCTCTTAGTGGTTTATGCTTATTAAATTAGGTTTGAGGCTTTGTTTAGAGATAAGCATAGTGGATTGAGACTTGGATTGCTCCTTAAATGTTTTAGTAGGCACTTAGGGGTTTTGTTGTCTTGGTTAGGGTAACATTAGTCTCCACCATTAAATTCCCCTTTTCTTTTTCTATTCATGATTTTAGGGTGGGTTTGAACTACAACAGTGATTTAAATTTTTCCAAAAATTCTTTAAAAATTACAGTGGTTTACTATTGGTCACTGTAGTTTGTCCTATAAGTTTGAGGTCCAGAAAAATTAGAATATGCCCTGGACAAAAATAACAAAAGCTGGGGCAAAAGGTGTCACTTGCACTACCACTCTTACCTAGGTGTTGGTTTTGTACTAGGAATCATTTTTGCTGGCATCTATAGGTAATAACATGCTTCTGTGCAAAAAATCACAAAGGGCTACTTAGTGGTTATTTAGTTAGGATTTTCTAAGGTTTAATGCTAAAAAGACACTTACAACTAACTTGTTATTTGAGAAATATCAAACAACATAACTCATAATTTTTCTATGCTTATAATAACAAAACATTAGTTATCCCAAGGTTTGGGGTGTTTTCTCCTCAGGGTTATTTTTCTAGGGTTTTTCTAAGTTTTCCTTGCTTTCTTAAAATAAAAGGTATCTTATTTCTTTTGTACTAAACAAAAGTCTAACAAAATTTTCTAGTGAACTATGCTAAATAAGAAAGCTAACAAAAATGTGGGTGCTCCCTGGTTCTTATTTTAAACTACCTTTTATATTTTCTTTAACTTTAAGCCAAAATGATTTAAATGGCAAACTCTACCTTACTTGGGTGTACAGAGGGGTTTATTATTTTTAACAGATTAGGAAGTGATTAAGTGCTTCTCTGAATTTTCTTAATCCCAGTCTAATAGTATAACTATTTTTCTTTTTTTCATTTAGCTTTTGACCAGTTAATCATTTAAATCAAAACTTTGAAGTTTTCTGCAACACTCAGGGGTTTTATATTTTTCCTAAGTAGTTCACATTATTTAGGATCTGGCAAAATTGGTTTGACTTGATTTGGGTAAACAAAACTAAAGTTATGAATTTTTCAAGTTATGTTTGTATTTAAATCAGAAATATCAAAAAGGTTTTCTGGAAATCCACTTTGCATCGAAGACCTTGGGTTCTTTCTAAACTAATCCCTTCAGTTATACCCCTGTGCCACTATTCCCTTAAGTCGCTGACAGTGCACAAAACCCCCTGGCCTTTACTTCTTCTTCCCCGAGGTCCCTCCCCTTATTTAAATAGTAACCGCGGAGAAGAACAGGGCGGCGCGGCTTACCGGCGGCGAGGGAGGTCCGGTGAGGGGCGGGGTTGGCTCCCGGAGGTTCTTGCGGTCACGGCGAGGTATGGCTCGACGGCGGTGGTGGCCGGAATCGGCCAGTCCACGTGCGCAGGCGGGTGAACTCGTCGGCGGCGAGTGCTCCGGCCTAACCACGGCGATACCGGTCAATCTAATGGCACAGGGAGCTTCACGGGATGTTGATGAGTTGGCCTGTGCAAGGAATTGAAGAACGACTCACCGTGGAGCTTGGTCTACGTTCACCGGCGGTCGGGTGAAGTCTGGCGACCGTGGACTGACTTCTCCGGCGAGGCAAAGTCCGATTCCTTGCTCATGGAGCTTCACCGAGGCATGCACGGTCTACTTCGAGGGTCGGACGCGGCTGGGAGAGGCTCTACTGGCCGGTCTACGGTAGCGGGTGTTCGGGTGGCCGCGGACACGCCGTGAGCGGGATAATACCAGTGATCTGGTGCTCCGGTGAGGTCGAGTGCGTGCGGGTGAGTACGGTCGAAGTCCCCGGTGGCTTTATAGGCGCGGGTGCGGGCAACGGCGCTGGCTTGGCTTGGCGCGACGCGGGGGCACGCGGGGGCGGGCGTCGGGCGTGCTCTAGCGAGCCCAGAGCGCGTCGAACACGTGTAGGTTTGTTTCTGCTCTTGTTCTATCTTCTGCTGAGCGGCCAAAATGTGCAAATCTTGCCCTAAGACCTTTGAGAGATCTCTTCCCTGCACCTAGGGCTACCTAGTTCATGTGAGTTCCAAGAGGAGATGTGGTCGGGTTAGAGAGATATGGGGGTGGGAAGTCGGCTCTGTCAGAGCTGTCCATACCAAGACAAATCTTGTGCCAAGTCGTGTCAAATGACTTAGGGTCGGGTTCAAATTTTTTCAGGGTATTCTAGAGGTATTTTGGTGCCACTTTGTCAATTGGGCCAAGTGGTTTTGAAGTTTGAAAGAGGGTGAACAAGTTTGATCTTTGGAAAAGGGTTGGTTTAGGACTTAGAAAAATTCTGATTTTTCTCTTATGCTCAACACTGTGGTGAACCTTCTGGGGTTTTTCTAAAATCTTTTTGGGGTCACTTTCTTACTATCATTTGTAGAGTATTAAGTGTACTACAAATGTTATAATTGGCCCAAGTCATGATCATGTGGTTTTTATAGCCTTTTGGTCATGCTCACTTATAATGCTCCAATTGTCCAAAGGGGTTTGCATTAGGGTTTGGGCATGTCTCTCCACTATATGTACATGATGAGGCCAAGTCATGACATCTAAGATGGATTGCACTTACTTAGGATTTTTAGTTCCAAGTTTGGAGTCCTTTACTCAATTTAAGTCTCATGTGATGATGGGCTTACTTATGTAGACTTGAGTGAAACCCCTAAGTAACACCTAGGGTGTTACAGCCCTCCCCCCTTAAAGGAATCTCATACCGAGATTTTAGGTAGAGTCCTTTGGAGGGTTGCCATGAAGGTGTGCTGGTGCTGCTTCTTCCTTTGTCCAAGTTTCTCTAGTTAACTGCTCTTCGAATGTCGTCCTCTTTGCAACTTCAGAACGAAGCCCTTCTAAAGTTATTTTCAAAGCTTGCTATACCCTTAACATCTAAGTTTTTCTTATATTTAGATTCAAAGGGCAGGTGGGGGTGGGGTTTTGGATTACGTACCGACTCCTTTGGGCAGAAAGTCGGGAAAGCGAGAACGTAGAAAATACTCAATCTCCCACGTAGCGCTTCCACTGAGTGGTGACTCCATTGAACCTTATACATTCTGATCGACTTTGCCCGCGTTGATCTCTCCTTTTGATCCAACACCTTGACGGGGTGTTCTTGATAAGACAAGTCTGGTTCTATCTCAATTTCCGGTTTAGGCAGTACTTCAGTGGGTAAGCGGACACACTTCTGTAGCTGAGATACAAGGAACACATCATGAACTGCTGACATGTGGGGTGGCAACTTCAATTGATATGCTACAGGTCCACGATTTGCTTTGATCTCATAGGGTCCAATGTAGCGAGGAGCTAACTTGCCCTTGATTCCAAATCTCTGAACACCTTTGGTGGGTGACACCTTAAGATAGACATGATTTCCCACTTTGAACTATAAAGGCTTCCTCCTCTTATCATGATAGCTCTTTTGCCTGGCCTGAGCAGCCTCTAAATTTCTCTTAATGACTCTAACCTTTTCCTCTGCTTCAAGTACCAAGTCAGGTCCAAAAATTTCCCTTTCTCCAGCTTGTGACCAATTTAGCGGTGTCCTACACCTTCTCCCATACAAGGCCTCGAAAGGTGCCATCTTTAGACTAGACTGGTAGCTGTTATTATAGGAGAATTCTGCCAAAGAAAGACATGTGTCCCAATTTTTACCATAGTGTAGCACACAGGCTCGCAACATGTCTTCGAGGATTTGATTCACTCTTTCTGTCTGACCATCTGTCTGCGGATGGTATGCTGAGCTTCTTATTGCACGGGTCCCAAGTGATTCTTGGAGCTGCTCCCAAAAGCGTGCCACAAACAGTGCTCCTCTGTCAGATACAATAGTCTTCGGAATTCCATGCAAACGCACTATTTGGTCAACATAGATTTCTGCATATTTCTCTGTCTTGTGGGTGGTATGCACTGGCAAGAAATGAGCTATCTTGGTCAACCTATCCACGATGACCCAAATAGAATCATGGTGCCGGGAGGTATTGGGCAATCCCACGATAAAATCCATGCAAATATCCTCCCATTTCCAAGATGGTATGGGAAGGGGCTGTAAAGTGCCTGCTACCTTCAAATGACTGGCCTTGACTCTCTGGCAGGTGTCACATTCAGATATATACTTAGCAATTTCCCTCTTCATTCTGGTCCACCAGTATAAAGATTTGAGGTCATGATGCATCTTATTACTGTCGGGGTGCATGGAGAATTTTGAAAGGTGAGCTTCATCCAATATCTTCTTTCCGAGCTCGGGGTTCTTGGGAACAACCAATCGGTCTCCAAACCATAGGACCCCTTTGCTGTCCTGACGGAAGCATTTGTATTTTTCCGCCTTCTGTTTGATCATTTCCTTAATGACTTGAACACCCTTGTCACCAATCTGTGCCATGACTATCTGTTCATGTAGTGTGGGCTCCACTGAAATATAACTTAAAACACCGGAGGACACGACTTCTATTTTTAACTTGCACAACTCATCACATAGGGTGGTGATTCTTGCATCCATAGTCATACAATTGCACTGGGCCTTCCTGCTTAAGGCATCTGCCACAACATTGGCTTTGCCAGGATGGTAGTGCACCTCCAAATCATAGTCCTTGATTAATTCTAACCATCTTCTCTGCCTCATATTAAGATCAGCCTGGGTGAAGATATATTTGAGACTTTTGTGATCGGTGTAAATATTACAGTGAGCTCCCATCAAGTAATGTCTCCAAATCTTGAGAGCATGAACCACAGCTTCTAATTCCAGATCATGTGTGGGATAGTTCTGCTCATGGGGTCTGAGTGCTCGGGAGGCATAAGCAATGACTCTGTTGTCTTGCATTAAGACACATTCCAATCCAGTACTGGAAGCATCGCAATAAACCTCAAATGGTTTGGTGTTATCCGGCTGAGCTAGCACTGGTGCTGTTGTCAATTGCTGCCTTAGTGTATGAAAGGAATCCTCACACTTCTAACTCCATTCGTACTTTACTCCTTTCTTCAACAATTCAATCATTGGCTTGGCAATCCTGGAGAAATCCGGAATAAATCGTCGATAATACCCTGCCAATCCCAGGAAACTACGGATCTACCGTACTGTAGTAGGAGGTTTCCAATTCATTACTTCTTGTACCTTCTCAGGGTCAACTGATATCCCATCCTGAGAAATTGTGTGACCCAAAAATTTAATTTCCCTCAGCCAGAAATCACATTTAGACAACTTAGCATACAAACGATGATCGCGCAGTCGCTGAAGCACAATGTGTAGATGCTCAGTATGCTCGTCTTCATTCTTGGAATAGACCAGAATATCATCAATGAAAACCACCACAAATTTGTCCAGCTCTGGCATGAATACTGAGTTCATCAGGTACATGAAATAAGCCGGGGCATTGGTCAGCCCAAAAGACATCACCAAAAATTCATAGAGCCCATATCTGGTAGAGAAAGCCGTCTTGGGAATATCGCTGGCACGGATCTTGATCTGATGGTAGCCCGAGCGAAGGTCTATCATGGACAACACTTTGGCTCCTACCAACTGATCAAACAAAACATCAATGCGGGGCAGTGGGTATTTGTTCTTGATGGTCACCGCATTGAGAGGGTGGTAATCGACACACATCCTCAAACTCTCGTCTTTCTTCTTCACAAATAAGGCTGGACATCCCAGGGTGAAGTACTTGGGCGAATAAATCCCTTGTCCAACAATTCTTGCAACTGCTTTTTCAACTCTGCTAACTCTGCTAGAGGCATCCTATATGGTCTCTTGGATATAGGTGCAGTTCTGGGTTGCAATTCAATTGCGAATTCTATGCCTCTATCGGGTGGCATCCCTGGCAATTCATCCGAAAAAACATCTGGGTAGTCACAGACCACTAGGATCCTCTCAACTGGGGACTCTATCATAACGAAGGCACAGGAACGGGTACAACCCTGATCGGGCAAATATAATGTGGTTTCTCCACAAGTAGGCGAGTGCACCTCAATGGCCCTTGCTGCAATATCAATCACTGCCTGATGTTTGGTTAACCAGTCAATTCCCAATATGATATCCATGCAATCCAAACCCAAAATGAGGAGGTTGGTTTTGATTATCAAACTACCAAACTTTATATGCACATTCTTGTTGATTTGATAGGTGGCAACCCTGCCTCCTGGTGTTGAAATTGTAATACCCCCATTGGTGTGATAGAAAGGTAGCTGACATTTGACACTAAATTTTGCACTGATAAAACTATGTGATGCACCAGAATCAAAAAGAATAATTGCAGGATAATTCAAAACTGAAAAGATACCGGTCATGACGGGTGCTCCCTCTAGAATGTCAGCCATGGTGGTGAAGTTCAGTTTGCCTTGTCTCACTTGCACCTTCTGTCTCTTGCCTTGATTCTGGTTGGCATTCTGTCCCTGCTTCTGCTGGTTTCTGGGGCAATTCTTGGCATAATGCCCGGTGTTACCACAAGTGAAACACCTGTTGTCATTGGTCTGACAGTACTGCTGCTGCTGTGGCTGATTGTTCCTCTGAACTGGAAACTGGGTGCGGTTGGGTGCCTGCTGCTGCTGCTGTGGTCAGATCACCCAACGTCCTTGCTGCTGCTGAGGTCCCCTGTTCTGAGTGTCAGATACGATCCAGAAGCGTTGTGGCTGAACTGAAGGTCCTGCCATAGGGGTCTTCCTTTTCTTCTCTGCCTGACGGGTGGTGATACAGTCCTCCTGAGAAATGGCCATGTTGACTAACTCATTATAGTTGTTGGCCTTGAATGTGTTGAGACGGTCGCGGAGCTTAGTGCTGAGCCACCTCCTGAACCTGTCCCTCTTCTTCTCATCAGTGTCTGCATGATATCCGGCATACTGGCACAGGTCATTGAAGGCCTGAGCATACTATAACACTGTCCGATTTCCCTGAGTGAGTGCCAGAAACTCATTGAGCTTGCGGTCCATAATGCCTGCTGGTATATGATGCCCCCTGAAAGCTGCCTTGAACTCTCTCCATTCCACCTCATGGTCAACTGGCTGCATAGCAAGAAAGTGGTCCCACCATG
Source organism: Zea luxurians (assembly GCA_029449295.1). Taxonomy (NCBI): domain Eukaryota; kingdom Viridiplantae; phylum Streptophyta; class Magnoliopsida; order Poales; family Poaceae; genus Zea; species Zea luxurians. Next base: position 297,370 of record JAOPSE010000722.1, read on the forward strand.
TCCGCGCGGGTCCGCGAAGCTGCTGGGTGGCGAACCTGACCTTAGTCACCTCTGAACAGACTCCATTTAGTAGTGGGAATTTGGATTCCACTACCCTAAGCCATACGTTAGCATCAAGTGGATCATCTACCCTGGTGAACAACGGTGGTTGGGTACTGAGGAACTCCTGATAAGTCGCTGCTGCGGGGTGTCGCTGATGATCACCACCACCATAATGCTGAGGTGGCGGCTGACGCTACGCCAACTGTCATAGAATCTCGTTCTGCTGAGCCATCAGCTCTTGCAGAGTAGGAGGCGGTGGCGGTGGTGGAGGAATGCGCTCATTCTGTCCACGACGCGCTCTTCCTGCCATCTAAAAAATCATGTATATTCTCAATATCATATTTCTGAGGTTCAATGGTCAATCGTGGTGAAGGAGTCAAAGGGGGTAAAACCAATATATTCTTGCATAATTATAAAAGATTCCACAGGGCATAAACTTTTCTTCTTAAATTAAAGCTGACATCATTCATCATCCCCATTTCCAAAAGGGTTTGTCTTGATTACATCAATAACTCAAAAGACTCAACTCTATCTAGCCTAGTACCCCAAGGGTGCAAAAGCTAAGTTAGCCTCGAGGAATTCTACCATCACAGACTTCTAACTCTATCTCTGCGACCTAGTGAGCAAACGAGGCAACGCTCGACTCGGGGAAAGGTGGTCTCCCTGAGCCAGCAGTGTCCAAACTGGAGGCAGGCTCCTCTCCTCCCTCGATGTTGACATCTTTGTTGGCCTCCATGTCCTGGATCTCCTGGTGGTGCATATCCAGATGCTGGTTAGCCTCCGCGAGTTGCTGCTGAGTGTTGATAAGCTGATCCTCGAGGACCTTGATGGTGTTCTCCTGGGTTCCCACTAGCTCCTCAAGCTCTTGGATCTCATTTGACAATTGTTCCACTTGTAAGTCTTTTTCCACCATCTCCGTGGACAAGTCTACCACAAGTTCCTCCCTGTTATCCAAGGTGATCTTGGTAGCCTCCAACAATGCCATCAGATGGGACATTTCCTCTCCTCGCATCACTTGCAAACGATACAGGGCATTCATGCACCGCACCGTCAGGTGAGCAGTCTGACCTGGGTAGATAGCCCAGATATCCTTGGCATGCTCCACTCGGTCCTTCCACATTGGGTCGTCCTCATTCTCCGTGGGGAACAAACCAATGGGGTGAGTGGACAGCTCCAAGAGGTGGAATCCACAGAAGGTGGTCAGTCCGTGAAGAGCAATCGCCTCGATAGTATCCTCAGCCCTGTATCCAAAAGACTCAGAGTCCAGCGAACGCCAGCCTGGCTGCAGGGGATGAGGCTCCAGGGTCATCCTCACCCTACAGCGGGGCACTCGGTGCTTCTCGAACAGACGCACCGCATACTGGGGAGGCGTCGTGTAACCAGCTCCCTGAAGTACCTCCCACAAGATACGGGGGAAACCCTCTCGTGCAAGCCCATCAGTGTGGGACTGTGCATTCTCTTCGTCCGTGGATCCGTGAGAAGTCATCTGTGTACGGTTAAGCGTAAGTAAAAAGAAAAAGAATCATAAAATAAAAAGGGATCAAACTCAGCCTTTCTATGACTACGACAATGGCACTGGGTGTACTTAATCTGTTATTATAGTGTATTAAGGTTCCTACCCAATTATCAAGTATTTTAAGGATGCATGGATGCTCGTCCTATGCGACCTCATTCCAACTTAGGGGGAATAGGAAAGAACTCCCATCCCTTATAGTAGCCGGTAGGGCTTATTCAAATAGCCACCTAGCTACCCCTCTATTATTCTAAGGCTTCACGTCCTAGGTCTATCTTTATTGTCCTGATGATCTATCCAACATTTGTTTCTAACAAGTTTTACTTTGAAATAGGATGGTATTTATAGTTTATTGATTCCTCTGTGGTGGTACGAGTTCCGATACCAGCTGTGGCGGAACCGCCCGAATTATTCCAACTTAAGTGCCTAAGTCCCGCCTTAGAGGCTAGACCACACTTAAATAGGAATAACGCGTCAGTCCCTCGGATCTACTAAGACGAGGCCACTAACAGGATCAAGTACCACGTACTCACTCGATGGTGAGTCACAGAGCAAATACAATAAAGCATAAAACCATACATTGAGGAGTATTAAATTTATTACATCATCATCAGAGTTTAGCAAAAGTAGTCATCATTGTCGGAATGCAGCGGAATAAAACTAGTGATAAATAAACAGAGAGATGGGGAAGCCTGTCCCATCACTCCTCATGCTCCTCCTCTGCCGAGGTAGGGTCCCACTCGACTGTCCAACCCGGTGGCAAGATGGACGGCCAAGTCACTCCAGCAACAATGTCCTCCAGAGAACCTGTAAAATTATGCCACAAGCAAGGCTTAGTATACTAATACTCAGCTAGACTTACCCGGTGTGAGGAGTCTACTCCTCTACCTCTAGACATGCAGCTGTTTGGCTGGGGGGTTTGGTTGCCAAAAGCACTAGCTGAGTCTAAAAAATCAAGTTTTAGCTTTTGCAGGTTTTAGTGTGACTCTCTTAAGACTGAATGTGTACTAGCTACTCAATCATGGTATCAAGCAATTTAGCAATCAACATCCTTTGCCAAATCATCACATTTTCACTTGTTACTCAATGAAGTACAATGGATCAAGCAGTCTCATTAGCTGCGAGAAGCAGACGATTCGAATCGAGTTTTTATCCTTGCAAGGTAAACCTAAACACACGACATGGTGAGGCACTCCGTCCCCACAAATATCAACCGTCCCCATCGATTCCTCGTCAGCAGATTAGGGCTCACCGCCTTGGCGTATAATGCCTCACTGACCCCGACTGCCGTCGTGCAGTGACCGCACTTGTACCCACCATAACCGGAATGGGAGACCATGTCTCGGGTCGCGTGAGGGGATATGTCCACTGCCAGGTTCACTCAGGTACTAGGCTTACCGATTTACCATATTTCTCAGCATGTGCTTAGTACGTTCAAACGCTTGACACAGGTATCCGCACGTTAATCCTTATTCCAATTTCATCTCATAGACCACGCATCCCCATGGATCCGTGTCCACAGACCAACATCAGTATGATATGAAAGTGGGTACAATCAATGTCCTGACCTCGCGCAAATGCTAGAAAAATCACTCGACTTCTACCGAGATCCCTAATTAGTAAAGCAGCTACTCGGCCTAGCATACTAGTATCCATCTCAATGGTATCCTGAGTCATGCAACTAAGGTTTCATTCAACTCCTACACTTAAGTGCATAGTACAATCCTACAAATAGTAAGTGCAGTAAAATAGCATAATATAATTGGTTATGCATAAAACTGGGGCTTGCCTTCCAAAGCTGGGGCAGGTAGATCCTCTGGGGTAGGCTCTGGTGCTGGGTCCGGGGTCACCTCCTGAGCAACTCCTTGCTCCGGCACGAGAATGTACTCTCCGTCAATGAGGTTGCAATCTATCGAATGCAACGAATAAGAATATGTATGCTATGATTATGCAGGATTTAGTAATCATTATGCTAAGTGAAGAAAAACTAAGTTCGTTAATAACTTAGGGTTTCCTGGTTATAAGAGGCTCTTAGTGGTTTATGCTTATTAAATTAGGTTTGAGGCTTTGTTTAGAGATAAGCATAGTGGATTGAGACTTGGATTGCTCCTTAAATGTTTTAGTAGGCACTTAGGGGTTTTGTTGTCTTTGTTAGGGTAACATTAGTCTCCACCATTAAATTCCCCTTTTCTTTTTCTATTCATGATTTTAGGGTGGGTTTGAACTACAACAGTTATTTAAATTTTTCCAAAAATTCTATAAAAATTACAGTGGTTTACTATTGGTCACTGTAGTTTGTCCTATAAGTTTGAGGTCCAGAAAAATTAGAATATGCCCTGGACAAAAATAACAAAAGCTGGGGCAAAAGGGGTCACTTGCACTACCACTCTTACCTAGGGGTTGGTTTTGTACTAGGAGTCATTTTTGCTGGCATCTATAGGTAATAACATGCTTCTGTGCAAAAAATCACAGAGGGCTACTTAGTGGTTATTTAGTTAGGATTTTCTAAGGTTTAATGCTAAAAAGACACAACTAACTTGTTATTTGAAAAATATCAAACAACAGAACTCATAATTTTTCTATGCTCATAATAACAAAACATTAGTTATCCCAAGGTTTGGGGTGTTTTCTCCTTAGGGTTATTTTTCTAGGGTTTTTCTAAGTTTTCCTTGCTTTCTTAAAATAAAAGGTATCTCATTTCTTTTGTACTAAACAAAGGTCTAACAAAATTTTCTAGTGAACTATACTGAATAAGGAAGCTAACAAAAATGTGGGTGCTCCCTGGTTCTTATTAAACTACCTTTTATATTTTCTTTAACTTTAAGCCAAAAAATGATTTAAATGGCAAACCCTACCTTACTCTGGTGTACAGAGGGGTTTATTATTTTTAAACAGGTTAGGAAGTGATTAAGTGCTTCTCTGAATTTTCTTAATCCCAGTCTAATAGTATAACTATTTTTCTTTTTTTCATTTAGCTTTTGACCAGTTAATCATTTAAATCAAAACATTGAAGTTTTCTGTAACACTCAGGGGTTTTATATTTTTCCTGAGTAGTTTACATTATTTAGGATCTGGCAAAATTGGTTTGACTTGATTTGGGTAAACAAAACTGAAGTTATGAATTTTTCAAGTTCTGTTTGTATTTAAATCAGAAATATCAAAAAGGTTTTCTGGAAATCCACTTTGCATCGAAGACCTTGGGTTCTTTCTAAACTAATCCCTTCAGTTATACCCCTGCGCCACTATTCCCTTGAGTCGCTGACAGCGCACAAAACCCCTGGCCTTTACTTCTTCTTCCCCGAGGTCCCTCCCCTTATTTAAACAGTAACTGCAGAGAAGAACAGGGCGGCGCGGCTTACCGGCGGCGAGGGAGGTCCGGTGAGGGGTGGGGTTGGCTCCGGGAGGTTCTTGCAGTCATGGCGAGGTACGGCTCAACGGCGGTGGTGGCCGGAATCGGCCGGTCCACGTGCGCAGGCGGGTGAACTCGTCGGCGACGAGTGCTCCGGCCTAACAACGGCGATACCGGTCAATCTAATGGCACAGGGAGCTTCACGGGATGTTGATGAGTTGGCCTGTGCAAGGAATTGAAGAACGACTCACCATGGAGCTTGGTCTACGTTCACTGGCGGTCGGGTGAAGTCTGGCGACCGTGGACTGACTTCTCCGGCGAGGCAAAGTCCAATTCCTTGCTCATGGAGCTTCACCGAGGCATGCACGGTCTACTTCGAGGGTCGGACGCGGCTGGGAGAGGCTCTACTGGCCGGTCTACGGTAGCGGGTGTTCGGGTGGCCGCGGACACGCCGTGAGCGGGGTAATACCAGTGATCTGGTGCTCCGGTGAGGTCGAGTGCGTGCGGGTGAGTACGGTCGAAGTCCCCGATGGCTTTATAGGCGCGGGTGCGGGCAACGGCGCTGGCTTGGCTTGGCGCGACGCGGGGGCACGCGGGGGCGGGCGTCGGGCGTGCTCTAGCGAGCCCAGAGCGCGTCGAACACGTGTAGGTTTGTTTCTGCTCTTGTTCTATCTTCTGCTGAGCGGCCAAAATGTGCAAATCTTGCCCTAAGACCTTTGAGAGATCTCTTCCCTGCACCTAGGGCTACCTAGTTCATGTGAGTTCCAAGAGGAGATGTGGTCGGGTTAGAGAGATATGGGGGTGGGAAGTCGGCTCTGTCAGAGCTGTCCATACCAAGACAAATCTTGTGTCAAGTCGTGTCAAATGACTTAGGGTCGGGTTCAAATTTTTTCAGGGTATTCTAGAGGTATTTTGGTGCCACTTTGTCAATTGGGCCAAGTGGTTTTGAAGTTTGAAAGAGGGTGAACAAGTTTGATCTTTGGAAAAGGGTTGGTTTAGGACTTAGAAAAATTCTGATTTTCTCTTATGCTCAACACTGTGGTGAACCTTTTGGGGTTTTTCTGAAATCTTTTTGGGGTCACTTTCTTACTATCATTTGTAGGGTATTAAGTGTACTACAAATGTTATAATTGGCCCAAGTCATGATCATGTGGTTTTATAGCCTTTTATTCATGCTCACTTATAGTGCTCCAATTGTCCAAAGGGGTTTGCATTAGGGTTTGGGCATGTCTCTCCACTATATGTACATGATGAGGCCAAGTCATGACATCTAAGATGGATTGCACTTACTTAGGATTTTGAGTTCCAAGTTTGGAGTCCTTTACTCAATTTAAGTCTTATGTGATGATGGGCTTACTTGTGTAGACTTGAGTGAAAACCCTAGGTAACACCTAGGGTGTTACAGAGATATGCCGCCGCGCACAAGAAAAACCACACGCAAGTCTACTATACCGATTGGCGTGCCCCGCCATCAGCTTGCCCCACGGCATGAAGATAGTAGCAGTGGTAGTAACGATCCAATCGGGGATCTAGAAGCCCAGGTTGATCAGCTTCGATCAGAGCTCTGTCGCAGGAATGATATATGGGTCGCAGATGGTGAGAGAATAAACGAATTAAGAACAAACATCCGCCACCTGCAAGATCAGCTCGTGGAACGAGATCTAGCGCTCGACTGGGCGGTTAACTCTCATTCGCTTGCTTGGGCTAAGGAAGCTAAAGCTCGTGCCTGCGTGGAGGAGCTTAGCACCGCCATAGACCACTTGCAAGTGTATTGTAATACACTACATGAAGAAGTTCATGTATTGTATTCCCAACTGCACCCAATGTACCTGCGGATCCTGTCGGGATAGAAGTCGAACCTTTTGGGACAGCGGGAGAAGCCTTTGGTGGTAAACTAGACCTTTTCAGGCCTCCTCCCTCTATGAAGTTGGTGGATGAATGGTCTCCTACTCCCGACAGCGAGGCTACGAAAAGTGACAAGAAGCAAGAGTAGTATAGTGTAGAAGTAGTAGTAATGTATAATAGGTAATGTAATCCTGTTGTAAAATTCGAGTCTGTAACATTACCCTTTTTAGTAATGTAAAAATGGATGGTTTTCTTTGGCATATTATATTTTTCCAAATGTTTGTTGCCTTAGATGCCTTCCAAGACTCGTGCACAGGATGGAGCATGGACCTTCCATGGGGGGCGAACAACTCTGAACCCACCCCCAGTACCTCCAATGTTAGATGAGGCCATCGCTGCCTTGGTTAACGCTACGGCCGACAACACCCTCTTTCTGCGGGAAATGGCAGGACAACAAATGCAGCAACAAGGCGAACGAGCGTATCAGCAAGGACCCCGCGAAACATCATATCTGGATTTCTCAGAGACACGTCCCCCATTGTTTGTCAAGGCGGAAGATCCTCTGGAAGTGGATGAGTGGATCCGCGTCATCGAACAGAAGTTCGGGCTTCTCCGATGCATGGAGATTCAAAAGCCCCTATTCGCAGCACAACAATTGCGTGGCCCTACCAGCACCTGGTGGGGAAATTTTGTAGCTGTTCAACCGGCTGGTCATCAAATAACCTGGGATGAATTCAAGCTGGCTTTCCGAGAGCACTATATACGTGAAGGGGTGCTCCACATGAAGCAGGAGGAATTTATGAAGCTGAAACGGGGTGGGGATACTGTCACTCAGTATCTCAATAAATTCAACCACTGTTCCAATATGCTATCGATCAAGTCATCACGGATTTAAAGAAGAGGAATTGTTTCATGAGAGGCCTTAATGATCGAATGCAACGAAAGATGGCCACCTGCATTGATCTTTCATATGGAAGGGCTGTCAGTACTGCACTGGTAGTCAAAGCTAAATATGCAGGTTTGGGAAAATCAAAGGGTTACGGAGGCGACAGGCCCAGTCAAGGGTCTGAGAAAAGACAAAGGTTGGTAATCCGACCTTTTAATCCGAATTGCTCTTCCCCACGTCCACCCTCCTACCCTTTCAAACAACCGGTCTTCATTCGCCCCGCTACTGCCCCCACTCCAACAAATCAGCCGAGTGCCCCTGGTACTTGTTTCCCTGCCCTCCCAAGCTCTTCAACTGGCTGCTTCAACTGTGGAAAGTCCAAACATTTTATCAAGGATTGTCCATACTCGAAGCAAAATCGGTCAAGTAATCAACAGAGTTCTAGGAATTCCGCTCAAGGAAAGGGAAATGCGGCAAACAATACCGCAGGCAAAAATACAAGGAAAATGGGGCAGATTTATTATACTCAAGTGGCCACAACACCGGAAGGCGAACCGGTTATGATGTGTACGTTTCTAGTGGCCAATCACCCTGCAATTATTCTTTTTGATTCTGGCGCTTCGCATACTTTCATAAGTAAGAAGTTTGTGGAGCAATATTGCATTCCATACCATGAATCAAGGCAAGGGTTTAAAATTCATTCACCTGGGGGACAAATATTTACTAAAGAAGTGGTTTTCCAAGTGCCCGTAACATTGGCTAAACGGGACTTTCTTACTAATATGATTGTTCTGAAAGGCCAAGACATAGATGTAATTTTGGGCATGAATTGGTTAGCCCAACATAAAGCTATTCTCAACACTAATTTGAGAACTATCAAATTGAGTTATGGCCAAGAAGAGGTTCTCTTGACCATCCCTGTAGCTATTCCAGCTAAACCAATTGGCAGAGTATATGAAGCTATTATACCGGAGATCCAAGATATTCCAGTAGTATGTGAGTTCCTAGACGTCTTTCCAAAAGATTTGCCCGGATTGCCTCCAGAGAGAGATGTAGAATTTGTGATTGAGTTGAAGCCCGGTACGGCTCCTATTTCTAGAAGGTCGTACCGAATGCCTCCAAATGAATTGGCAGAGCTCAAGACCCAATTACAAGATCTACTGGAAAAAGGATTCATCCGGCCAAGCTCATCACCATGGGGATGTCCAGCCATCTTTGTCAAGAAGAAGGATCAAACACTACGGATGTGCGTGGATTATAGACCCCTGAATGAGGTTACCATCAAAAATAAGTACCCTCTTCCATGGATTGACATTTTATTTGATCAATTAACTGGAGCGAGGGTATTCTCTAAGATTGAGCTTAGATCGGGCTATCATCAGATCAGTATCTAACCCGAAGATATACCAAAGACCGCATTCACTACACGGTATGGATTATTTGAATACCTGGTTATGTCCTTCGGATTAACAAATGCTCCTGCCCACTTCACCTATCTTATTAACTCGGTATTCATGCCCGAGCTGGATAAGTTTGTGGTGGTATTCATTGATGATATCTTGATATATTCCAAGAATGAAGAGGAGCATGCCCAGCATTTACGGATCGTGTTGACGCGCTTAAGAGAACACCAATTATATGCTAAGTTCAGTAAGTGCGCGTTCTGGCTGGAAGAAATCCAATTTCTGGGACATGTATTATCAGCCAAGGGGATTGCCGTGGATCCCAGCAAAGTCAAGGATATTTTGGAGTGGAAACCCCCAACCACTGTACATCAAGTCTGAAGTTTCCTTGGACTGGCTAGCTATTACCGCCGATTCATTCCAGATTTTTCTAAGCTTGTAAAACCAATCACAAGTTTATTGAAGAATGATAATAAATTTATTTGGTCATCAAAGTGCAATGAAGCCTTTGAACAGTTGAAGGTATTATTAACCACTGCCCCGGTATTGGCTCAACTGGATATTGAAAAACCCTTTGATGTGTATTGTGACGCATCAGGCAATAGTCTCGGCTGCGTTCTAATGCAAGAAGGCCGAGTAATAGCTTATGCTTCAAGGCAGTTGCGTCGGCATGAGGAACATTATCCAACTCATGATCTAGAGTTAGCTGCAGTGGTTCATGCCCTAAAAATCTGGCGTCATTATCTGCTGGGGAATATCTGTCATCTATACAGATCATAAAAGCTTGAAGTATATCTTCACCCAGTCAGAGTTGAACATGAGACGAAGGCGATGGCTCGAGCTTGTTAAGGACTATGAATTGGAAATTCATTATCACCCAGGCAAGGCCAATGTAGTGGCAGATGCACTCAGCCGTAAGGCTTCCTTTCACTGTCTTACGGTGAAGACCTCTGACAATACACTATGCCAGGAAATGGAGAAGTTGAACCTAGGAATAATTCAACATGGAGCCTTAAATCAACTAAAGCTTGAGTCAGTCCTTTTACAATGGATAATGGATGCTCAAAAGGATAATGAGGGTATGAAACACATCCATGAGAAGATGAAGGCTGGAAGAGCCACATGTTTTAGGAAAGACGATCAAGTCATTGTATGGTTCAACAACCGCATAGTTGTGCCAAAGAATGAAGAAATCCGCCAGCAAATATTAGATGAAGCACATCTTAGTCGCTATTCTATTCATCCCGGAAGCACTAAGATGTATCATGATCTAAAACAACATTATTGGTGGACAAAGATGAAGATTGAAATCGCACGCTATGAGGCAAGATGTGACACTTGTAAACGTGTCAAGGCCATACACTTGAAATCTGTTGGCCCATTACAATCTCTACCTATACCAACATGGAAATGGGAAGATATTAGCATGGACTTTGTTGTGGGACTGCCCAGAACAGCAAAAGGCTTTGACTCCATTTGGGTTATCATTGATTGACTTACAAAGATCGACCACTTCCTTCCAGTCAAAGTGAAATATCCAGTAATTGCATATGCAAAACTGTACATTGATCGTATTCTCAGTTTGCACGGTGTTCCGAATACCATAGTGTCGAATCATGGACCCTAATTTGTATCCAAATTCTGGGAAGAACTTCATAAATCCTTGGGTACTAAATTGCTCCATAGTTCGGCCTATCATCCTCAAACCAGTGGGCAAACTGAGAGGGTTAATCAGATACTTGAAGACATGTTGCGAGCATGTGTTTTGGAATTCCCACAGAAATGGGATGATTGTTTACCATTAGCGGAGTTCTCATACAATAATAGCTATCAAGAAAGCATTAAGATGGCACCCTTCGAAGCTTTGTATGCCCGACGGTGTCGTACTCTGTTAAATTGGTCTGAACCAGGTGAAAGGAGTTTCTTCAGGCCAGATATGGTAAAGGAGACCGAAGAGAAAGTTCAATGAATAATTCATCATTTGAAGAAAGCTCAAGCTCGACAGAAGAGTTACGCAGACAAACGACAGATGCCCCTGTACTTTCTAGTTGGAGATTATGTCTATCTGAAAGTTTCACCAATGAAGGGTGTATCACGTTTTGGGGTAAAAGGGAAGCTTGCTCCTCGATACATTGGTCCTTTCCTTGTTCTTGAACAATGTGGACCAGTGGCATACCGACTTCAGCTACCCGAAACATTGTCTGTTGTACATAATGTGTTCCACGTGTCTCAATTGAAGAAGTGTCTTTGGGTTCCCGATCGAACCATTGAAGTAACGGATGTTGCCCTAGAACCAGACTTGACATATTCGGAGCATCCTATTCGAGTCTTGGATCAAAAGGACAGAATTACCCAAAGAAGAACTCTCAAGTTTTACAAGATACAGTGGAACCAACATTAAGAAGATGAGACTACATGGGAAACTCAGCACTTTTTAGAAAAGAATTTCCCAGGCTTTTTAGCCTCATGTAATTTGTAAAGTATATACAATTATTGTAATAAAGGAGTGAGCCCAAAACCACCCCTTCCTTATACCAAGAATAAGGAAATAAAAGAGTGAAGCATTTCCTTTTCCATTACTGGCTCCAGGACTTTTAATCTCGGGATGAGATTCTTTTATGGGGGGAAGGATGTAACACCCCTGGTGTTACTGTTACTAAAACTTGAGCATAACATCATAAGCATTGGCATATCATGTGTTTGTCACACCTAGAGTGCATTCACTAGACAAAAATTTCAAACAAGTTGTATTGATATGACATTTTGTGAATAAAACCCTAGAGTAGGGTACTCAACCCTAGATTGGGTTTAATAGAGCAGGCATAAACAAGAGAAAACTTCAAAACTCAATTGAAATAGTCATAAAGTGTCACCATGGATGAACTTAAGTGGTATCCAAACCCTAAGATTGCTAAAAAACCCTAAATAGAACCCTGGAAAACCCTAGAGTAAAACCCTAGGGGGCTAAGTGCAAAATTATTGCACTTTTGGGCTAAAGTGCAAAAACCATGAAAGTAAGGCACCTTAAGTCATATGGTCCACAAGAATGTGGATTGGCAACTTAAACCCTAAGTTTTGGACTTATTTGCAAAAGAGCCACACTTGAACTCTATAGGCTAAGTCTGAATTGCAGTGTAATTGGCTCAAATTTGGGGCCTTGTAACTTCCAAACCATAAGGGTCTTGCCCTAGGTCACCACATCAAATTTGTAGAGCTATCATAGGAGAACAAGTTTACTTAAGCAACTAACCACTGGTGCTGAATGAAAACTAAGGATAAATGAGTCTGAAGATGGACTGTCAGACTGCTTGGAGTCTGAAATTCAGACTGACAGTGGAATGGCATGAAGTTAGGGCTCAAATTCAATCATGATCCAGTAGGAATTTGATTAGGGATGCTATAACAAAGATGAAGATGGTTTGTAGGGCTGCAACTTTGATACAGAGTGTTGGTCGGGTCACTACACAAAATTTGGCACAAATTGCCCTCAAAAGAGCTCTGTCAGACCAACTGAATGGAATTCGCCATAGTACAGTAACTGAAGAAGATTCCTGGTTTAGCCCCCTCGCTGCCGACGAGCCACGCGCGGATTCGTGCGGTTGCCGCCGTGATTCGCGCTTGGGTCAGCTAGACAACGTCGGGGGGTCAGTAAATATCACACCGCGGATATGCTCCAGCCAATAATTTACTCCGGCCACCGTACCGAGCTTGCCACGGCCGCTTCGGATGAGTTCGCTGGAGGCAGCTGCTTCACGGTCTTGCGCCACGTACCTGGGCACATTCACCGCATCGCCGTGACTCACTTTAGCCGTCCGATCATCACGGGTGAGGTTGCCACTATTACATCCACTAATCCCGTGCGCCAGTAACCTCCTCTTCCTCCGACCGCCGCGCGTCTTTGTCCAAATCCTCGGCCACCGCTTAGCGATCCTATAAATTGATGGCCAGGTTTGTTGCATCACGTTATCACGAAGCCAACGCACCCACGCTTGCCTCTAATTGTCCACCAGAGACCACGAATTGCTCACTTCCCCCAAACTGAGTTTCCGCCACCATGAAAGAATCCTCACCGCGGCCAGCTCGATTCAGGTCTGCTCATGCCCTCTGCCCTCTTGTTTTAGTGTTCTTGTGTGCCCCTGATACTCCCCGACCAACTTGATTGAACTAGGATCCCTTAGTTCACCGGGAACACGGTTGTCTGTCCGTGATGCCCGCTGTCACCGTGGCCAGAGCAAATTGGGTAGCCGTTCGTGAAATTAAGTGGGGGGAAACTATCCTTAGGTCTTGAATTCGGTCTCAGCCAAAGTAGGGCGCCAGTCTTTGAGTAAATTGGCCGGTACACGAGCTTGTCGGAGCTCTGCACAACACCGCTTGCCGTTAGGGACTCAATTCGTGAAGGAATAGAAACTCGGGGGGGGGGGGGGGTTCATAAGCTGTCAGTGACTCCGATGAATAGTACTGCGAACCCGCCTGCAGTTTTGCGCAACGTCTGGGACCTATTTGCAAAGTCCACGTGGGCGCGCGCACGGGGGCGCGCTTCTGTCTGTAGTGGGCTGACTTGGGCCACTTTCGGTCCACTACTGTTCATAGTTTTCCTTTTTCTTTTTCTACCAGACCTAAAGAAATTCTAGAAAATTGTAGAAAAATGATAAAAATACCAAACCAATTTTGCTAGGTTTCTAATTTCCTATAGAATTTAATAAAAATAGTTTTATGATTTTTAGTCCAAGCAGGAAATTATAGAATATTTAAAATAGCCAAAAACCTTGTTTCTGAATTTTTAGAGAATAAATAATAAATCCAAAATTCACTAAATTTTTAGAGAAAACTTTAAATAATATTTAAAAGCCTTGGGTAAAGTTTGGTATGTTTTGGACCATGTTTGATACTTAGAACCCAAAACCCTAGCCCCTCCTGCCCTGTGAACTTCACTATTGACTCCAGAAACCCTAAGTTCTCGGAGAACCGTGAAGGCAAGTTGTATTCAAGACGTTAGATAATAAACTTTTATTATCTTTGCACTCTCATGAGCATTACATGGGCATTCATTATTATGTATGGTTATATTTAGAAAATGAAGAAGTAGAAGTCGAAGAAGCGAAGACTTCACCACCACCACCACCTGAGGAACATCAGGCAGGCAACTGTTTTTATTTTGATATCTACGGAACAGAGCCTGATTCACCAGTAACACAAGGCAAGCCCCGGTGCATTTGCCACCTCCTTGTTCCTTTTAAAATCTTTCTCACTTACTTGATGCATTAGGTGATAGGAGTTGTGTGCTAAACTATTGCTGCATCTCCTTCCTTGGACTTGATTATTTCCTAAATCCCTGTTTTACAAAAGGTTTTTCTTATGCTTAGCTTTGCTTTAGAAAAACAAAATGTTTTGTTTTCTCAAAAGATGATGTTGCAAAGTGGGTGGGATGTTTTTGAAAATAAAACTTGATGGAGGATCCATCATGGCCATGATGGATTCAACATCGGAAAAGATGTACCTCTGCCAGGTACCAAACTTTGGGTTTAAATGATAAAGCTGAGACTGGGCGGGTGACTTGCACGAGAAAGAGAGTCTCGGTGTAGTGTCTCCGTCCGAGTCGATTAAGGACCGTGTCGATGTAAGCTTGATGATCGAGGACCCTTTAACTGGTCACATGCCTCATCATGGGTAAGCTTTGCCTTGGGCAGACTAATACAAGAATAAGATACCACGCAATGGGAGTGGAGAGATGGCGAGAGTAGCGTGTACCCTCCGTGGCAAGAGGCTGGACGGCGGTGTAACTGTGCTCTCGGTTGTCGTGAACCTGATCTGGTCTTAAGAACCCCGTTGGCGAGTTGACATATGCAAGGGTTAAGTGCTACATATGTCGTGTGATTGGAGATCCTCAGGTGAGTATAATCGATCCGGATCACCGTAACTTCGCAGTTATGAAGACTTGATCACTGCCCTATACGTAGAACTCCAGTGAAGATGAAGGGTGATTAAGAAATTGGCTAGTGCAGGTCAAGTGATTGAACTAGGGTAGAAATAACTCTAGTTGCAGGTAATTTTACTTAACCTGGCAAATAAAACTAGATTTTTAAGGATCCACTATTAGTAAGCATTTCTGCAAGCAGGGTCATTGATTATTGATAAGCCTTACCTTGACTCCCTTAAAGCCAGCATATCCTTGAGAGTCTTTTACTTTGTCGGGTAAGTCTTGCGAAAGTACACTTCGTACTCAGGGCTTTGTCCCATGTTGTTTTAGGTGAAGAAGCGGCAAACTTTTGTTGCTTCTGTTCAAAGGTGGTACTAAAGGAAGAGAATCAAGACTAAAGCTGCGGGAGGAAAGGATCCTCCGTAAAACATTTGTTTAATACTTATCGGGAGGGGTTTTTTCCTCCCATGGTTTGTAATAATAATACTCAGCACTCATATATTTTGTTCTGGTCTGTAAATATTTAACTATGTCTTACTTTTCAATAAAAGTAAGTTATTGTAATTGCTTCCGCACTTTCGTATCTCCAATGAATTGTAATTTCTACGTGACGGGTGAAACACTCTTGGGAAAGGTAAAGAAAGCAGATTCCGAACTTGTCAAGTGATTTAGGGGCACCTACAGGGTTGTCTGAGGTCCGTTGGACAAGGACAACTGTAGGTGGGCCTAATGACTTGGGAGGTTCCGTCACATAGGGTTTGAACATACTACGTTTAATACTTATATAGTACAAAATGACTCCTCAATATTTAGAAAAAGAGAAGTAAATCAAAGAAAGGAGAGGGTAACACCCGAATTTGGTGGATATTTGAAAAGAAATTTTATACCTCCAAATTCAGGGTGTTACATTAAGGCTACAGGGGGCAGGGGTAGGAATTCTTTTTATTGCCCCTGGAGGAGATCAACTCAAATATGCGCTTTAGCTTCTATTCCCAGCCTCCAACAACGCTGCAGAGTATGAAGCCTTAATTCATGGGCTAAGCATCACCATATCACTAGGCATCAAGAGACTAATGGTATATGGTGACTCGCTTGTAGTCATCATCCATGTGAACAAAGACTGGGATTGCTTCACGAACTCAATGGACAGCTACTGTGCCGCGGTACAGAAGCTGGAGGACAAATTCAAAGGTTTGGAATTCCATCACGTGGAAAGGGATCGCAATGCAGCAGCAGATGCATTATCAAAACTAGGGTCTAGATTTTGTTCAGGGGGTGTAGCAGCCAAGCATTGCAGTAGGGCACATTGAGGAATGCAACATGGTAGACCTGGCAAGGATAGACCCCAATGATTGGAGGGAGTCAATTATTAGATATATAAAAAATGAGGAGAAACTAGATGATATGGCCACAACAGAGCGAATCGCAAGGCAATCAGCTCACTATACCATCATAGGGGGTCTGCTATACAATGCAGGAGGAGTCCTCATGAAATGCATTCACTACACCACAGGGAGACAACTGCTGGAAGAAATCCAATGTGGGGTAGTGCAGAACACACGCTGCATCAAAGACCTTGGTAGGAAAGGCTTTTAGGTCAGGTTTCTATTGGCCAACAGCAAAGAAAGATGCAACAGACTTAGTCCAGAAGTGCGAAGCATGCCAGTTCCTATCAAAGCAACAACACTTACCCACCCAACATCTACAAACTATCCCTATAACCTGGCCTTTTGCATGCTAGGGACTAGATAAGATCGAGCCATTCTAGAAAGATCAGGGGGATACACTCATGTTCTCGTCCCATCGACAAACTTACCAAGTGGATAGAGTACAAACTAATCACCTCTCTGACTTTAGCAAAAGCAGTGGAGTTCATTCAAGAGATAATGTTCAGATTTGGGATACCCAACAGCATCATCACAGACCTGAGATCTAACTTCATTAGCTCAGAGTTCTTTGATTTCTATGACCAGAGGAATATCCGGATCAAGTATGCATCAGTGGCACACCCGAGAGCTAATGGGTAGGTAGAAAGAGCCAACAGGATTATACCTGATGCACTCAGGAAGAAAGTATTCAACAAAAGTGAAAAGCTCGCAGGAAAATGGATCAGGGAACTACCATATGTAGTCTGGAGTCTGCGGACCCAACCTAGCCAGGCCTTGCATGGGAACACTCCATTCTTCATGGTGTACAGATCAGAAGCTATGTTGCCAGCAGATCTGATTTTGGAGCACCCAGATTGACATTTGAAAGCATAGCAGAAGCAGAAGCAACCAGACTAGAGGATGTTGACGTATTAAAAGAAGAGCATTTGAATGTTGTCATCCAATCGGACAGGTATCAGATGATTCTTTGATTTCTGCGAGTAGAGGAGTATCTAGATCAAGTATGCAACTGATGTGGTGCCTCATCCTGCGGGGCAGGCTGCTCCTGCTAAGAATGCTTCCCGCCTCGGCGCCTATTGTCAAACATCTGTGGAAGGCATTCACACATCAGAATTGACCTTGCAATCTTTCAGCATAAGAAAAGGCATACCGAGATCTTCACAACACTGAATGAACAAGCATCTTCACTGATTCTCAACACATCCAAACACAGCTTCTCAAATAAAGAGTAAAGTAGAAGTAAAGGTTTCCCAACTAGACAACTAACAATATTAACATTAATAACTAAACCAAACTACATGGAACACCCACATTTTGGTGACAGTCATTACAAAGATCCAAATCCATCATAGGTTCACTGTGACAAGCATAAAAACACAGGATATGCAAACTATCCGTACTAACAAAGACTAAGACTAAGATATTTAACTTAAGAATTATTACAAACTCTGACGCTAACAATCTATGGATCTAGGTTTATCTTGGTCCTACAGTAGGGAGTGCCATAAGCATGGTGTCCACATGGCGGTGAGCGGTACAGGTGTTGAGTCCCAGCAGGGGCAGGAGAACCATACTCCTAGCGACGGCACTCCACGCGCTCAGCTCGCAACTTCACAATCTCAGCACAAGCCCTACTCAACTCGTCAAGAGCGAGGTCTAGCTCAGTGTTGAGCACAACGACTAGGTTGACTGTGCTGTTCAACCTAGGATTACCTTCACCAATAGGTGAGACAATCACACTTCTAGTACTGCCAGTCAAATGGCCGGGGTAATATCTGAGGTTAAGACCATCAGCTACCCCACTAAACAATGAGCAATACTATGAGAGTGCACGCTATGCAGCATCCTGCATGGCCGCCTCTATAGTGTCCCTCTTAGAGATAGAATAGTGCTCTGAGCATACCTCTGCACCCTGGAGATCATTTTCCGAACGGCGCACCACACAGGTAGCCTCCGAGTAGTTTGGGTATGTCCCACGACTATAGTGGTAGATTACACAACGGTACTCAATCGACCAGGGGTGTCCATCCACAGCCCGACGCAACAAGGTGTCGAGCGCGTTGTGAAAGTGATAACTGCAATCGGCGTCACGGGTGATGAGTCGAGCAATCCATCCTTTGTCACACCCGGTTTTAGAAGGTGAACCGAATGCGAACCATGTACGTGCCAGGATCAGAAATTCACGTACACATCGATTACATAAATGACTCATTATAGCACAATGCTTCGAATAACAATAAGGAGTAAGTAATAATATTATAGACTAGAGCCATTTATATAATATAAATCAAAGTACACAGAATCGAAACGTAGCCAACGTAAATTAACCCACCATAGACAGCTGACTGGGGGAGGTCGCTAGCCTAATCCTCGAACTCATCGAAGTCCTAGAACTCCTGGAGATCCGCCTCGACACCTTCTTCTTTACCTGAGCATAGATTGCACCAAAGGCAACCTGGTGTTTTGTGAAAGCAAGGGTGAGTACACATCAACGTACTCAGCAAATGTCCCATTTGGCTGAGGTGGACTAGCTTTATGTTGGGTTAAAGTCAAGCAATTGCTTTTAGTTGGTTAGGTAATTATTAATAGTAGAGAGCCAGGTTTTAAGATTAACCCAAGTTGTTAACCCAGAAGTACTCTTTCCAAACGGAAAGAATACCAGAAACCATAAGCATAATCATAATCAAAACCATCATCCTCATTGTCACCTTTAACAGAACATCTCTGATCAATGTGTCTCTAATCAATGGAGCTCCCTTGGCCGCTCATAACCACAAGCATGGCTGATATATCAGTTTCATAACACTCTGTAGAGGTTGCGCACTTCACCCACAAGTCGTGATTCCCTCTCTAGCCCGGGCTTGCTAGACACTTGTTCACTCCCGAGGTGAATGGCCAGGGATTCACTACGAAGCCTTTACAAAGATTCCCTGAGGCTGTAGCTGCCCATTAGGTTTCCAAAATGTACCGCACTCCTCCCTAAGGGCAATCCACCCTCGGCAGAGCGAGCCGCATACACCGAGCCCCATTGACGGCATGACGGCGAAGCAAACTACACCTCAGTTCCTCTAATTAATTAGCTAAGGGCGTCCTATACCACCCTCATGGTTGCACTGTTTTCTCGGGTGGTCATCCAACGAATAGGTCCTTACGGAGAGGCACTCGAGAAACTGCTCGAGTCCCCTAAAATTCCACAAGAATATCATCATATCCAGAATAAATTCATAGTGTCATCATTGTATCTCATCATGTTCATTGATTAAAGTAAAGCGGTAGCATAGAACTAATCATAATAATCAATTCCCAAAGGGTAAACAAGGACAGGAAAACAAAATACTAGTCAATCCTTAGGTTGATCATGGTATGCAGGTTGACAAATTATAAAGTAAATGTGACATAATAGGTTAGAGGACACTTGCCTTCACCAAATAGATGCTTAGGGTCTTCAATCTCGTGGAACTCGAAGAACTGGATCATTTGGCCGCCGAAGCTTGATCTTCGATTCCTCGAAGCTTAGAAACAAATCACGATCTAATCGCAACGCAAAGCAAAGACGAACAGGCACAAGCAAACAAACATATACATATGCATAAGAACATTACACCATAGAAGATAAAATGTTACAAAAGTGAGCAATATAAAATAGAAAGCGCCTCTACGATTACACGAGGAAAAGAACCGCGATAGACAAGCTATGGTCGAGGGGTTAGCGTGTTTACGCTAAACAAGTATTAACTCTAACTTTTAATTCGACATTATCAAATGTAGATTATATATAATATTTAGTTTTGATAAACCTGTTACACTAACATCTGTCAGTTGAATAAAT
Source organism: Zea luxurians (assembly GCA_029449295.1). Classification (NCBI taxonomy): domain Eukaryota; kingdom Viridiplantae; phylum Streptophyta; class Magnoliopsida; order Poales; family Poaceae; genus Zea; species Zea luxurians. The sequence goes on from JAOPSE010000722.1 coordinate 317,542, forward strand.
AATTTAATTAACACGAGAGATTCTAAAGAATCTACGACGCGTGAAACAGCACGACAACGTGCGAACGACATGCGGACACATGCGACACTATGTGAAACAGCGTGCGGACGGCACGCGGAGCAACGCACACGACAGCGTGTGGCACGCGCGAGTAAACACGACTACACGTGCGAACAACATGGTGACACGCAAACGACGCCACGTGCGAACAACAACAAACAAATAATTAATTGAAAGTGCTTAAGGTGGTAGTATTCGAGTTAATTAACATTTATATTTATAAAAACACGAGTTAAAACTATAGACTCATTCTAATTAAATTGTTATTTTAAATAACTGACAACTAAACAAGAAATGACTAATTGGTGTGAGCGACCATAACGAAAAATATTAAATAACACGCAGACAGCGCGAAACAACGCACGAGGGCGATGGCTACAATGGCGCACGACAGCTCGCTCGACCGAGCAAGGGCACCCGGCAAGCATAGCATGACCACATAGCACGCGCAGAGCGGGCAACGGCGAGGCGAGCGGCGCGAATGCGCGCACGCAGGGGGGTAGACGAACGAGTTCTAGGGGGTAGATGGAGGGGTAGATGGATGCCGTCAGAGTCCCGACGACGTGCCACGCATATGCGAAAGCGAGTGCGCGCTAGCTGCGAGGATGTGTTTGGGGCTGCAGCGCGCGCGGTTCGGCGAATCGCGTCGTGCGGGGGCCGTGTGTAAGGGTAGACGCATGCTGCCCAACTCGACGAGCGAGGGTACGTGTACGGCTAGACGACGAACAATGAACGACGCATACAAGAGTTGGATCGAGGGCGCGTAGGTTGCACAACGACCACTCCAAACCGGCGACGTCGAGGCTTAGCGCAGGGACGGCTTTGCTGGCTGTTCGCCAAAGCCGACCAGGACGCTGGCCGAGGGATGGGGAGGGTAACATTGAACAGGAGAGTAGGGGCTTAGGGTCGAGCTCCCAGGGATCATGCCCCGGTCGGCTGAGCTGTGGACTCGTGCACAAAGGGGAGTGCAGGAGCTGCTGGTCGCCGCGCACGGGGACATGACCTCGGACTCGCCCAGCGAGGGCGCTGGCCGTTGGTGGATCCGAGGTGCAGCGGCAGTTGCCCGCACGCGCGTGCACGACCATGGGTAAGGCAGCGACGACTGGACGGATGGCGACGTGCAGTGGGCTCGACTGTGGAGCCTCGCCACCACAACGGGCTCGGCATGGGAGGTTGGGGAGAGGAGAAAGGGCGACCGAGTCGGCCATAGCACTAGAGATGGAGGGGCTCACCTGAGCTTTGGCGAAGGTGTTCGGCACGGTGGCGGTCACGGCAGCGGCTCCAGTAGGCGAGGCGGGCACGAGGTGCTACGACGCCGGGCCTGGCTTGGACGAGACGCGACGCGGTGAAGCACGCGGAGCATAGGCGGGCCAAGGGCGCTAGGGCACGCTGGTGCGGCTGGGTCACATATGCAGCAGGGAGATGGGAGAGAGGGAGACGCCGAGCAGGGTTAGGGCATGAATATTGGTGGCGTGGGGGCGGTTGATGAGGTTTTCGCGACGTGGGGCACCTTGGACTGGAGGAAGAGGTTGGGGAAGAAGAGCAGTAACCTCTGCTGACCGGTGGGCCCGGCGGCGCGAGGGAAAGCGCTGAAATCCGTCCGCGTGGGAGCGAGGCACGGTAGCCAGGCGCGTCCGCGCTCCAGCTGGGCCAATGCATGCTCGCTGCTGGTCGCGCGGGAATGGGCCGCGGAGGGCACGACAAGCTGTGCATGCGCACATGCAAGCCTACGGCTAGACGGACCAGCTACAGGGACGGGGTCAGAAAAGATTTTGTTTTCCTTTGTTATATTCTTATATAAATAGGTATATCATATATATATATGAATCTATTAATTTATATTAGGTCATCCAAATTTAATATTCTCTTTTTTAAATGAAAACACTGCCAAGAGACCATTTTAGCATACAAAAATTATGCATCGGCATGCCATGCAACACACAAATATTATCAAAATAACACATGCACATTTTAGGTCAACTCTCCCTTTTTAAGGAAAAAGAAAAGAGGATAATAAAAAGGAAAGGTAACGCCTAAATTTTGAGTATAGAGCAAAGAAATTTTTATACCCCAAAATTCGAGGCATTACAAATCTAACCCCCTTAGCAGGAATCTCGCCCCGAGATTCAAGAAGCTAGCAAGAAAACAAGGTTGGTTCATAGGTTGTTCACGACTTTCTTAAGTTGACTTTGACTCTACAAGCTTAACTTGTGGACTGGTTGCTTTGACCTTCAGACGCTCAAGACCAAGCGATACACTTCTTGAGGATCCCTTGGACCTGTGGTTTAGGACCCACACACTCTTTCACTGTGCCACTTTGATCTTGTCGGTTGACGTTGATCACATTGTCTTCATTAGGGTTAGCGACTAACCCCCTTAACAGGGGCACCGATACGCACTTGGTGAAGATGTTGTCGATCCTGATCTTGACGGATTAAGAGAAGTTGGAGGCTGCCACTGAATAGGTGCAAAATGGATAGAATATAGATAGAATAGGTAAGCATAGATGGATTTAAGAGAGAAAAGGGAGAGCACCCAACTACCTAACTCTATGACACTCAGCTAGTAAGCTGATGTCATTGCAGACCAAGGGCCACAACACATCAACACTCATCACAAAGAAGCAAATCAGTCATAAAACAAAGACAAACATCACAAGCATACCACAACAAACATCTTGTTGCTATACGTTCATGTGGTCTTTCTTCAAAAGGGAATAACTATTCTCTAAGGTTGTCGAAGGAGGAGAAGAACAATACGTGTAGGATAGGGGCACGAGCACAATAAAGGATGGAGTTAAAGCAAGCAATGTAAGTGACTAGGATGAGGATACGACCAAGGGCATAATGGGCAGAACACCACTCTTGAGTTGAGATAGAAAAGAGGAGGTTCCAAAAAGCAACCCTAAGATAAGCATCAAGGCAAGATCTAGTGATTACAAAGGTAAGGGTGATATCAATCAAAAGCTAAGACTTGCAACACGACAGAGGAAAAGGGAACAACCAAGAGCGGGATGAGTAAGACAACACTATTCAACTAAGACAGGAGAGAAGGCTTTAAAATGCAAGTGCAGGATAAGCATTAAGGTAAAGATCGAGTGATGACAAGGGTGAGGTTATAACAGACAAACACAAAACAAAGGAGGTATTTTTAGATGAAACTTGCAAGTCATTGAAGAAGGGGGAGCAGTCAATGATGAAGTAGGTGAGGCATTATTCTTGAAAAGGGATGGAAAAGAGGAGGCTATAAATGGTAGGTTCAAAGTAAGCTTGAAGGTCAAGGTATAGATATTGCAAGGGTCAAAGGTGATAACGGACAAGAACATAAGAGAGGAGGTAAATTGGCATAAGAACAAATGATACAAGTACCATAAAGGATGGAGTTAAGACGGGACCTGCAAATGGAAAAGGAGAGGGTACGTCCAAGGGCCAGATAGGTAAATTGCCACTCTCAAATTGAGGTGGAAGAGAGGAGATTTTTAAAGAGCTAGCATAAGGATAAGTATTAAGGTAAGATCGATGGATGACAAGGTGAGGGTGATAGCAAATAAAAACACAGTAAGGGATGGAATTAACACAAAACTTGTAAGGCGACAAGGAGTGAACAGAAATCAAGGCAGAGATAGGTAACTCACAGCTCTCAAATTGGGTTGAAAAAAGGGAGGCTTTTAAGGATAGGTTCAAGGTCAGCATTTAGGTAGATGACATAAATATCAAAGGTCAAAGGCGATAACCGAAAAGGGTATCAGAGAAAAGATGAGGCATAAAAGAGCCAACGGTATAAGTACAACAAAGAATGGAGTTACATCAAGGCTTGCACACGGTAAAGAAGAGGATATTGCCAAGGGTGAGATAAGTAAAACACTGCTCTCAATATGGGGATAGGAGATTGTAGATTTTAAATAAAAGAAATAATGTAATCACCAAGGTATGGTCGAGAGATGGGAAAGGTAAAGGCAACACTAAACAGAAGCACAACAAAGGATGGAGTTGAAAACTCGCAAGCGACAAGGAAGAGAATACGACTAAGGGAAAATAGGTAAAATACAACTATAAAATTGATAGGAAGAGAGAAGGTTTTAAAGAACGGGTATAATATAAACATCAAGGTAAGATATAGAGGCGACAAGGGTAAAGATGATGATCGTGAAAGCATAACCAAGGATAGAGTTAAGGCAAGACTCTCGAAGTGGCGAAGTGGATTAGACAATCAAGGGTGAGATAGGTAAGGTCCCAACAGAATGGTTGAAGTAACAGAAATTATTACGGAGGGAAGTTATGAGGAAACAGTGAGATCATCAAAGATGTGCGAAATAGAATGGTCGCTCATGGACCATCAAGAAGCAAGGGTGATCAAGGGTGTATTACTGAAAGGTTTTGAACAGACATTGGGATATGAAGGTAAGCATATATAAAATATTAGTATGCAAGATTCCAATGGTACGAGCAGTACCAAGACCAAGCGAATATAAAAAAGCTAAAAGATAACGACTTCACAACGGAATAGGAAGGGGTCTCAGAAGACAAGAAGTTCACGGACAAACTGGAGTGTTTAAGTAGCAGAAAAAATTCAGATTTAAATATTTGAAACAGGAGTATTGAAGAATCTAGGAGTACATGCATGTCAATACCAAGGGAATAAAGATAGTCAAAGGGTAGCAAATTAATGACGGAAGAGGGAAGTATTCCAACAGACAAAAAGGTTATGGTCAGGGGGCCTCTACAAAGATTTCGCAAGCACAAGAGTGAGATTAGCTCTAATAGATCAAGAAAAGTATAGACCATACTAGAATAAAATACTTTTGGCAAGGGGATATATAGGAGCACAACATAGAATTAGTCGGTATGACTAATATTTTGAAGCAGAACCAAGGTTGAGGTGAAGTAATAATCAATAAGTCCTTAAAAACAGCCAATGCTACTCTAGGATAGCGGTCCTACAGTCAACCTGGCTCTGATACCACTTATGTCACACCCGGTTTTAGAAGGTAAACCGAATGCGAACCATGTACGTGCCAGGATCAGAAATTCACGTACACAGCGATTTACATAAATGACTCATCATAGCACAATGCTTTGAATAACAATAAGGAGTAAGTAATAATATTATAGACTAGAGCCATTTATATAATATAAATCAAAGTACACAGAATCGAAACGTAGCCAACGTAAATTAACCCACCACAGGCAGTTGACGGGGGAAGTCGCTAGCCTAATCCTCGAACTCGTCGAAGTCCTAGAACTCCTGGAGATCCGCCTCGACACCTTCTTCTTTACCTGAGCATAGATTGCACCAAAGGCAACCTGGTGTTTTGTGAAAGCAAGGGTGAGTACACATCAACGTACTTAGCAAATGTCCCGTTTGGCTGAGGTGGACTAGCTTTATGTGGGGTTAAGGTCAAGCAGTTGCTTTTAGTTGGTCAGGTAATTATTAATAATAGAGAGCCAGGTTTTAACATTAACCCAAGTTGTTAACCCAAAAGTACTCTTTCCAAATGGAAAGAATACCAGAACCATAAGCATAATCATAATCAAAACCATCATCCTCATTGTCACCTGTAAACAGAACATCTCTGATCAATGTGTCTTTAATCAATGGAGCTCCCTTGGCTGCTCATAACTGCGAGCACGGCTGATATATCAGTTTCATAACACTCTGCAGAGGTTGCGCACTTTACCCACAAGCCGTGATTCCCTCTCTAGCCGGGCTTGCAAGACCCTTGTTCACTCCCGAGGTGAATGGCCAGGGATTCACTACAAAGCCTTTACAAAGATTCCCTGAGGCTGTAGCTGCCCGTTAGGTTTCCTAAATGTACCGCACTCCTCCCCAAGGGGCAATCCACCCTCGGCAGAGCGAGCCGCATACACCGAGCCCATTGACGGCACGACGGCAAAGCGAACTACACTCAATTCCTCTAATTAATTAGCTAAGGCGTCCCATACCACCCTCATGGTTGCACTGTTTTCCTGGGTGGTCATCCAACGAACAGGTCCTTACAGAGAGGCACTCAAGAAACCACTCGAGTCCCCTAAAATTCCACAAGAATATCATCATATCCAGAATAAAATCATAGTATCATCATTATATCTCATCATGTTCATTGATTTAAGTAAAGCGGTAGCATAGAACTAATCATAATAATCAATTCCCAAAGGGTAAACAAGGACAGGAAAACAGAATACTAGTCAATCCTTAGGTTGATCATGGTATGCGGGTTGATGAATTATAAAGTAAATGTGACATAATAGGTCAGAGGACACTTGCCTTCACCAAACAGATGCTTAGGGTCTTCAATCTTGTGGAACTTGAAGAACAGGATCATTGGTCACCGAAGCTTGATCTTCGATTCCTCGAAGCACAGAAACAAATTGTGATCTAATCGCAACGCAAAGCAAAGACGAACACACAAGCAAACAATCATATACATATGCATAAGAACATTACACCATAGAAGATAAAATGTTACAAAAGCGAGCAATATAAAATAGAAAGCGCCTCTACGGTTACGCGAGGAAAAAAACCACGTAGACAAGCTATGGTCGAGGGGTTAGCACATTTACGCTAAACAAGTATTAACTCTAACTTTTAATTCGACATTATCAAATATAGATTATATCTATTATTTAGTTTTGATTAACCTGTTACACTAACATCTGTCAGTTGAATAAGTAATATAATTAACACGAGAGATTCTAAAGAATCTACGACGTGTGAAACAACACGACAATGTACGAACGACATGCGGACACACGCGATACTGTGTGAAACAGCGCGGACAGCACGCGGAGCAACGCACACGATAGCGTGTGACACGCGCAAGTAAACGCGACTACGCGCGCGAACAGCACGGTGACACGCAAACGACGCCGCGTGCGAACAGCAACAAACATATAGTTAATTGAAAGTGCTTAAGCTGGTAGTATTCGAGTTAATTCATATTTATATTTATAAAAACACGAGTTAAAACTATAGACTCATTCTAATTAAATTGTTATTTTAAATAACCGACAACTAAACAAGAAATGACTAATTGGTGTGAGCGACCATAACGAAAAATATTAAATAACACATGGACAACGTGAAAAAGCGCACGAGGGCGATGGCTACAATGGCGCATGACAGCTCGCTCGACCGAGCAAGGGCACCAGGCAAGCATAGCACGACGACATAGAACGCGCAGAGCGGGCAACGGCAAGGCGAGCGGCGCGAATGCGCGCGGGGGGGTAGACGAACGAGTTCTAGGGGGTAGATGGAGGGATAGACGGATGCCGTCAGAGTCCTGATGACGTGCCACACATATGCGAAAGCGAGTGCGCTAGCTACGAGGATGTGTTTGGGGCTGCAACGCGCGGTTCGGTGAATCGCTCCATGCGGGGGCCGTGCGTAGGGGTAGACGCGTGCTGCCCAACTCGACGAGCGAGGGTATGTGTATGGCTAGACGACGAACAACGAACGCGCGTACAAGGGTAGGATCGAGGGCACGCAGGTTGCACAACGACCACTCCGAACCGGCAACGTCGATGCTTAGCGCAGGGACGGCTTCACTGGCTATTCGCTGAAGCTGACCAGGACGCTGGCCGAGGGACGTGGAGGGTAACAACGAGTAGGAGAGGGGCTTGGCGTCGAGCTCCTAGGGACCGTGCCCTGGCCGGTTGAGTCACGGACTCGTGCACAAAGGGGAGTGCAGGGGCTGCTGGTCGCCGCGCACAGGGACACGACCTCGGACTCGCCCGGCGAGGGCGCTGGCCGTCGGTGGATCTGAGGCGCAGTGGCAGTTTCCGCACGCGCGTGTGTGACCATGGGTTAGGCAGCGACGACTAGACGGATGGTGGCGTGCAGTGGGCTCGACTCCGGAGCCTTGCCACCACAACGGGCTCGGCATGGGAGGATGGGGAGAGGAGAAAGGGCGACCGAGTCGGCCATAGCACTAGAGATGGAGGGGCTCACCTGAGCTTCAGTGAAGGTGTTCGGCACGGTGACGGTCGCGACAGCGGCTCCAGTAGACGAGGCGGGCGCGGGGTGCCGAGACGTGGGCCCGGCTTGGACGAGACGCGACACGCGGCGAAGCACACGGAGCATAGGCGGGCCAAGGGCGCTAGGGCACGCTGGCGCGGCTGGGCCACATCTGCGGCAGGGAGATGGGGGAGAGGGAGACGCCGAGCAAGGTTAGGGCATGAATATGGGCGACGTGGGGGCGGTTGACGAGGTTTTCGCGACGTGGGGCACCTTGGACGGGAGGAAGAGGTTGGGGAAGAAGAGCAGTAACCTCTGCTGACCGATGGGCCTAGCGGCACG